>CM067362.1:76306489-76463989 GCA_034401795.1 Chaetoderma sp. LZ-2023a | reverse complement strand
TATGGTGTACGTTATGCGACAAAAAGCACCAATCCTCAACAAGAACAGCCAGAAAACCTCCAGCGGGAATAATGGATGTGTGGTAATTTAGCTAAATCTTATTTATCCACTTTAATCAATGGAGTGTATTTTCCGTTATTTTGTTAACCAGACCACGGAGACAACATAACTGTAGACCTCTGCAGTCTGTGGACCTTTCCATGTTTATCCATCCATCAAATAACGTCGTAATCAACTACGTGACGCATAGGATGACGTCATACTCAATGACGGCATGAATGACGTAGATAATTCCACCACGGATGCTGACGGACTAACCTTTGGTGTAAGAATTGTATGTCTTTACTATTTAATAAACATGCTGTTGAATATTTTGAAACTAATTTGACTGGGCTCTGCTGCTCGGCCTTATAGACAGCAGCGAGACATGGTAAGATTTGCATTTTTTCGTAGTACCCGGTATAAATTTTATATTTCAAAATCAAAATCCTGTATCCTTGCTCAATTAAAGTAATAAATCTGGTGTTTAAAATGATAACAAGAAGTGCTTTACGTACCATAAAACGTTAAAACTATTTTAGTTTTTAGGTCTATCATATATAGACTCTATGGCCGTGTTTTGATTTGGCAGGTGCGTGAATAAAATCAATCTTTGGTGCATCCATGGAAAGGAATGGACCTTTCCGGTTTTAGCTATGCCCCGCCTATCTCTAGCTAAGCTCCACCCACACCTCGCTCGTGTTGGGATCGATCGCTCTCTCAACACACGTATTATGAATTTCCAAAAAACATTACACAGGTAAGCTGTCGAATATTTTGAAACTAATTCGACTGGGTGCTGTTGCTGCCTAAGGCAGCAACAGCGCCCAGTCAAATTAGTTTCCAAATATTCAATAGCATGTTTATTAAATAGCAAAGAATTACAAAGACATACAATTCATACAACGTGTCGGACTATTTGAGATGTGATGACGGTCTATATGGAACCATTTGTGACGTAATGATTGTGACGTCACCATACACGCGCTGAGCTGAATGTCACGTCAGACGAGGTCAGATGATGGATGGATACTCTGGAAAGGTGAATTATTGTTATGTTGGGGAAATCAACATGCCGTGTTTGACAGCATATGGCATCTGACGAGAAATCCTGACCAGTTTATTTCATTTCTTTAATAATTATGAACATTTTTATGGTCCTTGAAAAAAGCAATAATGAAATACTTATTTCTGCTGCATTGTAATAAAGCCTTCACATGTTGTGTAAAAACGATGTATCTATTGAAATAAAGATATTTTGATAATGTCATAAAACGAGGAGTGTGGGAGAGTGCAAAAATGACCAATTGATAGAAATAGAACATATAACCCTGTTTGAAACAGATAACCTGACCATAGAACCCTACTAGAAACAGATAACCTGACCATAGAACCCTGTTAAAAACAGGTACCCTGACCATATATATTGACATGTTTGATGTGATGTTTATAAATATAATTTTTTAATTTATTGAATTTATTTCTACAACAAAGAGATGCATACTGGCTGTTATTTAAGTTCCCTTCAGTTTATGATTTTCTGTCCGTAAATATTTTTGAGTAGAAAGGAATCCCACTTATTAAAAAAAGTAGTACCAGTAGCAGCAGCAGCAGCAGTAGTAGTAGTAGTAGTAGTAGTAGTAGTAGTAGTAGTAGTAGTAGTAGCAGTAGTAGTAGTAGTAGTAGTAGTAGTAGTAGTCGTAGTAGCAGCAGCAGCAGCAGTAGTAGTAGTAGTAGTAGTAGTAGTAGCGGCGGCGGCGGCGGCGGCGGCGGCGGCGGCAGCAGCAGTAGTAGTAGTAGTAGTAGTAGTAGTAGTAGCAGTAGTAGTAGTAGTAGTAGTAGTAGTAGTAGTAGTAGTAGTAGTAGTAGTAGTCGTAGTAGCAGCAGCAGCAGCAGCAGTAGTAGTAGTAGCAGCAGTAGTAGCAGTAGTAGTAGTAGTAGTAGTAGTAGTAGTAGTAGTAGTAGTAGTAGTAGTAGCAGCAGCAGCAGCAGCAGCAGCAGCAGCAGCAGCAGCAGCAGCAGTAGTAGTAGTAGTAGTAGTAGCAGTAGTAGTAGTAGTAGTAGTAGTAGTAGTAGTTGTAGTAGTAGTAGTAGTAGTAGTAGTAGTAGTAGTAGTAGTAGTAGTAGTACCAGCAGCAGGAGACTGATAGACGCACAGATAAACATGGCCACTATAATAGTCTAACAGCCACATCGGAGCGAGACTAATGATTAGACACTAGCGCGTTAACTAATTAAAATTTAAAATTGAATTTCTAAGAAACTCGGTTAAGCACATACACACGAAAGAATATATGAAAAATGATTTATAAGTATGGAAACTTAAATTGAATATTTTGAAACTAATTTGACTTGAAACTGTTAATTAATTTCAAATTATTCAACACTTTAACTGTATAATGGTCTACCAATTCGGATTATGAAATTCCAACGTTACGTATGTATTACCAAGTTTACAACTCTATTTTTATAGTGCAATATACTTACTTTTTTATATCCAGCGAGTTTCTCTCCGAGTTTTTAAAGCTTGTGTAGGAGTGAATTTGTTTTTTGCATACTAGCTAAAACCTAATGAATTTAAGTTTTTATAGAAAATGTAATCATTGATCTAATCGAGAGTTACGATTCATTTATCTGATAAGATAATTGCATATATGTATTTACTTATTCCAATTATAATGTTCATGGCACAGCTTATCGAGTATCTAAATTAAATCGTTAAAGCTAACCGACCGCGTTGACAAGAATTTAATTTCTTCCGTTTATAATTGTCATCTAACCATTCCAATATTTCCAAGGTCAAGACATAATTGACCAGCGTAATATACCTTTCCTGTTTTAGCTATGCCCCGCCCATCTCTAGCTAAGCTCCACCCACACCCCGCTCCCGTTGTGATCGATCTATCTCTGAACACCCTGACTATCTATTTCCAAAAAACTACACAGGTAAGCTGTTGAATATTTTGAAACTAATTTATCTGGGTGCTGTTCCTGCCTAAGGCAGCAACAGCGCCCAGTCAAATTAGTTTCAAAATATTCAACAGCATGTTAATTAAATAGCAAAGAATTACAAAGACATACAATTCATACAACGTGTCGGTCCATTTGAGATTTGATGCCGGTCTATATGGAACCCTTTGTGACGTAATGATTATGACGTCATCGTACTCGCGCTGAGCTGATTATGACGTCATACGCGGTCTGATGATGGATGGATACTCTGGAAAGGGGAATTGGGCGCTAGCCATAAAGTCTTTCGTTTTGGGTTATCATGTTAAGTTTAGTTTTTATGCAAATTGGAAGATTAGTATACCAAAATTCAGCATGTCGATCAGGTTTACTGATTCGACATGCCCAGATTGTCAAAGAAATGTTTGTTATCAATATTTTATCTAGAATTCTTCATGAATGATATGTTTTCCAGGAGAGTTTGTGGGTGTGGGTGGAGTCGGTGGTGGGTGTGTGGGTTTGGGGTTAGGGTAGACATGATTATGCTTTAGCTGAAGTACGGCGTGTATAATAATAATAATAATAATAATAATAATAATAATAATAATAATAATAATACTTTTGAAAGATTAGTCACATAAAGATGGACACTGACCGTTCTAGTATTAGCTATGCCCTGCCAAAACAGTTGTTGGTTTGGGGGAAAGATGTTGCTATTTCTGTCATAGCTTGGGACATCATTAACAATGGACCATTCCAGTTTTTACTAAGGCCCGCCCACCTCTAACTAAGCCCCACCCACACCTCACTCATGTTGGGATCGATCGATCCATGAACTCCCTGACTATCAATTTCCAGAAAACTATACAGTATGATGACATCATACACGTCACGTAGTTGATTATGAAGTCATATGATGGATGGAAAAACATTTTTCCATTTCCCAGTACTTTTAACCCTCTAATTCCTGAATCCCCAGAATTAAAATTTCAAGGTAACTATACAGGTTTTTACTCATGGAGCAAGAACAGGCTACATACCGAGGTTTAGGCTTCGTAATCTAACCGAGGGTCTTGAACCATGTCATTAGTTTTGGATACGTCAGTGATCGCGTTGCATTCATCGACCTGGCTAAACCTACACAAAAATACACCACCACTAAGTGTCGCATTGTCAACGCATATGGCCCAACTACCGAAAAAGCCAAAGAGAATCCAGCATTATTAGATTCCTTCTATGCAGAACTGATCTCCGCCATTACAATCCCAGCTAGATGGCAACTGTTCATGTGTTGAGATTTCAACTCCAAGCTGGGTAAACTCGGAATTGCGGGCAAAAGTTCAGGGCTTGCCTTATGCATGGGATCGTATGGAGAGGGGACACGCAACAGCAATGGAGATGCACTGGTGGCATTCCTTAGTTCCAATGGCATATTTGCCACAAATACCGCTTTTAAATACCCATGCCGTCACCGGACAACACGGGCCAGACACATTGCAAATCTGCACCCCATTGTGCTCCTCAACAGCATACGGAAAATCTATGCAATGTTACTCTTTGCCGCATCCGAGACAAGATTGATGAATTCACCAGATCATGTCAAAGTGGCTTCGAACGTGAACGTAGCGGCGCAGACAGTGTATGGGCCCAACGCATGCTTGTGTCGGTAGTCATGTCCAAACACTGGGATTTCCACAAAATGGGCATTGACATGTCACGATCCTAGATGTACTACGCCAGGCTAGTTTCAATGAAAATGAACTACGACTAGTGAGACTACTGCCTGCAGACACCAAGCTGAGAGTACGAGTCTAGTCAGTGAATTCTCTAGAGTTTGAGAAATCAATCGGCTCCCCACAGGCAGATGTTCTATCTCCGGTGGTTTTCACCTGTTACCTTGCTGCTGCATTGAAATCCGCGCGGAAAAGTTCCACAAGACGACCCCCGAGTGCTAATACTGGGTAAGACTCTAGAGATGGAATAAGAAACTCGTTGACGAACTTCTCCCAATAGCTGCAAGCAAACTAAAAATTGAAAATCTCTTTGTGAATGAATCTAAAACAGAGGTCACACATATATACGTATCTACAAAGCAGGAAACTAAAGAAAATGCGATCCACTTCGTGGCGGCGAACCATGGAGGAAAGGTACTATCCGGGGCTCACTGCTTTGCAGTACTGCTGGCCTTGCTGCACGCTGCGTCAGCGGGGGCACATAGCTTTCCAGTCCTTCTGGAAGCTATGCATTCGTAGATCAAAATACCGTGATTAAAAGGCTACATTTGTACAATACAACCTGCGTATCCTTCATGCCGTATAACCATAACAGCTGGGCAGATCCAAAGGCAGCGCTAGACAAACTCGATGCCTGCCACCGCAAACACCTACGCATCATCACTGGGCACCGATGGGCAGACAGTCTAATTCCCAATGATGCACTATACAAGATGTTTAATACGTCGCTGCTATCTGTAAAAATCGCCCAACAAAGATGGTCTATGTTTGACCATCTGCTAAGGATGCCAAAAGAGACACCAGCATAGAGAGCCTCGGAATTCGCCCTACTCAGAGCCAGCAAATACAAAGCCAGGAGAGGACGTCATTGCATAAATCTGCTAAGTGTGCTACGAGGTGACCTCAAGAAAGCAGGACTCGGTACACTCAAGTCAGGAATGGACCTGAGGAAGCTACGGATTTCGGCTGAGGACAAGACACAGCGGGCAAAAGCGAAGACGGACTGATTGCAGCTGTAGGGTGTTTCGACTACTACAGCCGCAGAGTACAGTGATCATCGTCATCATCATCATCATCATCATCATCATCATCATCATCATATCATGATACAGGTAATCTGTTGAATATTTAAAATTAATTTGACAGGGATCTGTTGCTGACATGGGCAGCAGCTTCCTGTCAAACTTGTTTCAAAATCTCCAACACAATAATGGACCTTTCCATTTTTGGCTATGCCCCGCCCATCTCTAGCTAAGCTCCTCACACCCACACCTCGCTCGTGTTGGGGTCGATCGATCTCTGAGCGCCCTGACTATCAATTTCCAGAAAACTATACAGGTAAGCTGTTGCATATTTTGAAACTAATTTAACTGTGTGTTGTTGCTGTCTATGGCAGCATCAGCGCCCAGTCAAATTAGTTTCAAAATATTCAACAGCATGTTTATTAAATAGTAGAGACATACAATTCTTACAACGTGCCGGACTATTAAGAGTTAAAGACGGGCCTAATAGAATCGTGTATGACGTAATGATTATAACTTCATCCTACACGCCGCTTAGTTGATTATGACGTCATATGACGTCAAATCATCGATGGATACTCTGGAAAGGCGAATTATTAAATTCTAAATAAGTTTTAAAATTCAGCTTATCAGGTTCAAACGGTTAAGTAATGTTTAAGTAATTTCCAGGTGTTTTTTTTTGCTTTAGCAGTGCATTAAGGCAACTGTGGCGCCCCTAACGTGGTCGCAAACTGGTGTACTGATTTTCCCCTTCATATTTATTTTTAGTTATTTCATATAGTGTTATGTAATTATATATACTATAATCATACTAATCCTAGAGGCATTACTTCCATTAATTATTACCAATTAGATTATTCAGAGATAAACTAATTTTAACTACGGCCAAATCAAGCGTGAACTGTGTTGTATCTGATACCAATATAGCCTACTAATTAAATATATAGAGTATAAATGGCTTACAGAACGTACTTAGGCCTACAATAATAATAATAAATTAAAAAATATAAAACCTGTCAAATATTTTGAGAATGAACTGGCTGAAAGTTGTTACTGCGACATGTCATAGCACCGACTTTCAAACCAATCGGTATCATAATGGCGCTTTCCAATTTATCCATCGATCATATGTCGTCATAACCAACTACGTGAGGAGTGGGGTGACGTCATAATGAATTACGTCATGAATGGTATAACTTCGTCGTCGCGAACGCTAGAATTGATGACGACTGACCAACCATTGTTGTACGAATTGTATTTTATGCCGTTACTATTTAATAAACATGATGTTGAATATATTGAAACCAATTTGACTGGGCGTTGTTGTTGCCACATGCAGCAACAACACCTAGTCAAATTGGTTTCAAAATATTCAACAACTTACCTGTGGTTTATGGAAATTGATAGTCAGGGAGTTCGGGGATCGATCGATCGATCCCAACTCTTGGTGAAGTGTGGGTAGAGCTTAGCTAAAGATACGCAGGGCATAGCAAGGACTGTATTCCTCTATTATCTGCAGGTATAGTAAGCTGAAATGATAGGCTAATTGTGGTTTAAAGAAGTTTTTAAGGATTTTTCAAAAATAAAATTGTAACCAGCACCATCAAATGAGAAGCAAACAAAATTCGTAAATAAATTTAATTAAAATAATATGACATGACATCGACATACACACGCACGCCCTTACCCACATACGCATACACGCACGCACACACGAAAGCATGGACGCACACACATTATTTAATCACCCTTGGTCAACTACCCACATAATGTACTGGCTTATGTCGGTCCATGAGAATCATCAGCTTGCTGATGGTATTGTTCCGTACTTTAATTTGTAGCAAGACAGTGTGATCATTTTTCGACACACATTTAGTATACTAAATGCAAGCCTAACTAATTTATCACAAAACATTTGCAAGAAGGCCATGCCTTTTAGCAGGAACGATCACGTTATGACCCTCTGTAGACACGATACATAATTTACTAAAATAATACAATCTAAAAATATTTTCACTAATAGAGGAATCCAGTCTGTCTGTCAGAGGTGTAGGCTGACGTCACAATCAAAACTCCTCATGAATGGCGTATCTAAGTCCGTCATGCCCTCTTAATAGTTTGTCAAGTTGTATGAATTGTATGTCTACTATTTAATAAACATTCTGTTGAATATTGTGAAACTAACGCCCAGTCAAATTAGTTTCAAAATATTCAACAGTCTAGCTCTATAGTTACTACGAAATTGGGATTCTGAGAATTCAGGGTTCAAAGTATATAAATCGATCTCGACATGCTCAACGCATGGCTGGAGCTTAGCTATAGATGGGCGGGCATAGCTAACTATGTATTCATCCATTGTACCTCGCGCGTCATACACTCTTCTGACCCCACATAAATGAATGAGGACCGTACTCCCTTGATTATATTGTCGCATCATCATCATCATCATCATCATCATCATCATCATCATCATAATGTTGTAACAGAGCCACCCAGCATTCACGACCTGGAAACCAAGCATATACGCTCAAACGTTTCCCTAGACTATCTCTGGGTTACTAGTTATATCCTTGAATTAATGCTACGTCATTCCGGAAGTGGCTTCATGAAGGTGGTAATCAATATGGATTCTACCAATCCCAGCACTATCTACACTGCATTATGCTTTGCACAGAAGCAGTGTGAAAACACGGCCTGCGAATATGTCCAGTTATACATTTGACCATCCTTTATACGTAAAGGCTGTAGAGACAGTGGTTGCGTCACAAAATCTAGACAAAACCGTTGTTCGTCTCGGTGGATTCCATTTTCTTATGTCATACCTCGGTGGTATTGGGCGGATTATAACAGAATGTGGATTAGCAGAGCTGTGGGAAATAGTATGTGCCAAAGGATCAGTTGTGCACATTTAACCGGCCATGCATTCTCGCGTGCACGTCGTGATAACAACCCTACCTCAGCAGCCATCATCTTTGTCTTAATGAAAACACCTGGCTGCATGGACAACATCGACACCGATCATTTGGGTAACATTTATAGAGGTATTCTTACCAGCAACAGAGCGCCAGTGACATAGTTGAGGAGGAGTTTATCACCTAATTAAATAAGATCTTTTCACAACTGCTTGACCAGGTTGAACACCAGAACAGAACAGCCAAGCTCTGGGTCCAGTATATTCGACAGGTGGCCCCTCTATAACTCTTCATTCGTACAGAGGGGCAGGGGATTGAAAGATCCACCTCCATTGTGTGGCGAAAATGATTCCTCATTTCCACGCCGCAGGACATCTTCCAATGCGAAGTCTGCCAGACTGTATCTACAGGAAATAGACGCCTTAGAGAACGCCCTGCCAGTATACGACTACACACAATTTACAGAGAATGGTTATTTTACAATCCGCTGTCGTGATGAATTCTGGGGTTGGAATTTCTCAGACTAGACAATCGAACTGTTTTTGATGCGGATTCTTAAAACATAAATCTTGAGGAATGATGCATTGGCGTGGAATAACAGATGGTACATTAGCAAAGTGGGCCCATGCACCTCATCACTGTGTTTCTATCTGTGGCGCGCTGGAGCGGTTCACAGGGGTGCACAGTACTCGCTCAGAGCAACATAAATACCTGTGCTAAAGCACCCAATCAAGGGAAAATAAGGACATGATGTAGGTATGAACCAGATCAGCTCGTGTCCCTGTCAACTGTTATTGTTGCAGATGCATCAGTGAATTGTGATGATGCTGTAGAAATTAGACATGCAGTGTCGTTACAAATAACTGGAAAGACGCTTACAAGACATCAAGCTCCACATAGTTACAAAGTAACGACAATCGGTTCTATACGTAAGACCACAAAGGTCAGGGGACAGGACACAGTAATCAATCCAAGTCTGTTATTCAACAGGATCACATGTGTTCTGAATGAGAGCTCCGAGATGAAAGCGTTCTTGGCTTACGAACTTGCTCCACAGCCACCTTTCCTTTCCATGAAGGTGTGATGTGGTAACCAGCGAAGAGCTCCAGAGGGTCAAGTTAAACTCCTAACCATAGTTAGCTATGATGTATGATTGCTGTACTCTGCGGCTGTAGTAGTAGAAACATCATACAATTGCAATTAGTCCTTCTTCACTTTTGCCTACTGTGTCTTATCCTCAGCCGAAATCCTTAGCTTCCTCAGGTCCATTCGTGGCTTGAGTGTACCGAGTCCTCCTTTGTGGAGGTCACCTTGTAGCACGCTTAGCAGATTTATGCAATGACGTCCTCTCCTCGCTTTGTATTTGCTGGCTCCGTGTAGGGCGAATTCCAGGGCTCTCTGTGATGGTGTCTCTTCTGGCATCCTTAGCACATGGCCAAAAATGGACCATTTTTTGCTGGCGAGTTTTACAGTCATCGGCGACGTATTACTCATCTTGTATAGTGCATCATTGGAAATTATGCTGTCTGGCCATCGGTGTCCAGTAATGGTACGTAGGTGTTTGCGGTGGCAGGCATCGAGTTTGTCTAGAGCTGCCTCTGGAGCTGCCCAGCTGTTACAGTTATACAGCATCAAGGATACGCAAGCTGCATTGTATAAACGTAGCCTCTTTATCAAGGGCATCTTTGATCTACGAATCCATAGCTTCCAGAAGGAATGGAATGCTTTGTTCACCATGACGCGGTGTGCATAAATGTTAGCAGTACTGCAAAGCAGTGAGCCCAGGATTTTACTTCTCCTCCATGGTTCGCCGCCACGAAGTGTGTCTTCATTTTCTGTAGCTTCATGCTTTGTCGATAGATATATGTGGGTGAAACCTGTTTTGGATTCATTCATAATGAGATTCTCAATTTTTAGTTTGCTTGCAGCTATTGGGAGAAGTTCGTCAAGGGGTTTCTTTTCCTCGTCAATGACCTATAGTTAGCTATAGCTAACTAGAATACAATTAAATAACGTAGGTTTGATGAAATTTTGCTTTTCCATTGTATGTCAATGTTCCCAAGCCCCTATTCCTTCCCACTTTGTCATATGGACGCTTTTTGAAGTCTTAGCCGACAAAAATAACCCATTTTCGTAGGTCATCCAAACAGACGACAGAAAGGGTTAATGGAGACTGGTACCCGGCTCCAAATTTTCTACAGTAGTAATTCAATGTAGAACCGGGTACCAACGAACTATAGTTAACTATTCAGCATTTGGCTTGACATAGCGACTGTGCATGTTCAGTAAACCATGAAACTGACTATAGTTAGCGAGTCGAAGTTGACCGAGGTATCTTGTTGAAATAACTGATTACCCAGCAATCAGCCATGCCAGAAAATGACGTTTTCGTTTTAGATGGTGATCACCTACTTTAAACAGGTGTTTGGCCACAACCATCCACGTGCTCTGATGTATGTCAATCATATATTTCATACACATTGAAACACTATGGGGCTAGATCAACTGTGGTGTTTGATGAATACGACAGTGCCACTTCAACAAACGTAGCTGAGAAGAAGCGGAGAGCCCAGAAATCTACAATTGTACATTCAGCAACCTCATACTCGATGATAAAATGACATTCACCACTCCCAAAGCAGCATTCTTAACAAACAGTAACAACAACAAGAGACTGCGCCAGGCTTTACATGAAAAGAGGCTTACTGCTGCCATACAGGTCAAGCCGGTGGACGCAGATACCCACACACTGATTGTCTCAACAGTGCTATGCACAGCCGTCTGAAGATCTACCCGTCGTTATTGTTGGAATGGACACGATTACTGGCCATGCTTGTATCTCGAGAAAGCACTGCTACATATATGCACATATTATGTCGTAGCAGTTCCATAACATTGTATAACATTCGTGATATCCACATGCCATCGAAGGCACTGTAATATTTTGAAACTGCCCGGGCTGATAATTAATCAAACACACTGGGTAGTCTGTTAACAATAACAATGATGACTGTATTGTGCAACTGAAGGTTACTGAATGACAAATGAAACCAATCCCAGGATGATGTAAACACTGGGAGAAATCATTATTATATAATGAGTAATCGTTAATTGTACAGAGCAATACAAGGACATTACATCCCTCCCATTGTTTAGTAATTAAACTTGGAATATCTATAAGGTAAAAATAATCATATATAATAATCAATATAACTGAAATGTCAAATTGTCAAAATTACGCATAATGAAACTTTCAATACGACATAAACACCATAAACCAAAACACTGCCTTTGATTCTTTGATAGTCACTTGAAATTGTAAGTCATTAAATGGCCCTCTGGATCATCTTCATTGGGAAATTGAGTTATGAAATTGAGGTTGGTAAAAGAGGAAATTTGGTTTCTAGCGAAATATAAACAGAAACTTAAGTAGGTAATGGAGAATGATTGTCAAGTTATTTAGTGAAGGTGCAAATGATTCGTTTACAAGATTCGTTAGATCACTCATAGTCACATAAGTAAGTTGCTCTGGTTCTGATACGTCGATGGTAACGTCTTCCAGTCAATGTTTCTGGTTGGTCGACGGCAGGTGTGTTATAATTGTTAGGAATTGTTGCATCATCGTAAGGATCATTCACTGCTTGTGTTATGCTGTTTGTATAATTATTATCACTTTGAGGAGAGAATTATTTCTAGCTAAAGACTCCATCAGTACCCTTTATGATCATAGCTCGTTTTATAGATACAACTGTATCGCGTTGTGAGTTTGCTATAGTGATTCTGTCTAACTAAGACCAAATCATCAGGTTTGATTTGCAAAGATTTTGCACTATACCGTTTGTCTGCATACGATTTCATTCAGATCTTTGCTGCACGATCATTTGACTGAGCCTTTGAACGGAAATCAGCGACAGGTTCGGATACAGGTTCTGGTAGCTTTGTTTTGATTGGTCGCTTAAAGAGAAGGATTGCTGGAGGAATACCGGTGTAGAGTGAGGTGCTGCTCTGCAGTTAAGCAGAAAACTGTATATGTCTTTCTTCCACACCTTCCCTTCTGCAAAAGAGCTACGTACAGGTTTTCCGACAGTCTGCCTGAAGCGTTATGCTTCGCCATTAGATTTAGGCCACAATCGTGTAACCTTTCGATGTTTGAAACCTGTTATCGCTGCGTAGCTTACAAAGTCGTGTCCATTAAACAGAGGACCATTGTCAGATTTGAGTTCATCGACTATTCCATTTGTATCTTGTTTTGCAATAACATGATTAGCAGCTGTGGATTTGACTACTTCCACAACTGGGTGTCTTGAATAATCGTTTCTAATGACTAGAAGGTAATCACTAGAAGGATATCGACCACAAAATTCCATACTGACATGAGTCCCTGGTTTGTTGAGCAAGGTTGTCATGTTGAGAGGTTTTGCTTTTGCTGCTGGAACAGTTGACTGGCGTGGTAAGCATTTGTTAATGTAAGGCTATACATCTTGATCAATTTTGGGATAACAGATCTTCTCACGCAGAAGTCTTTTAGTTTTTACCAATCCCTGGTTACCTGCTGATTTGATGACATGTTGCCGTAAAGATGAAGGAATAACCGTCCTTGTACCAAATTATTCCTGATATACCAACAGTAAGTTCATGGCGAATTTTGTGAAATGGTCTCAAGTGAATGTCCCGTTTGTTCCAACTATTAGAGTTAACAGCCTTAGTTAGTTTAGTCATTTCTACATCATCTTTGTACGATTCTTGTATTTTACTGGCTGAAAGTCATTTTGCAATTGAATGGTCTGACAAAAAGTTTACATTTTCATCGGCTATGTCACAATCAGATTAGAAAATTAGCTTGATTTTCTGTGCCAGGTTTGTACATCACTTTTAGTTCATATGGTTGAAGCCGCAATTGCCAACGTGCGATTCGTGCCAGGAGGTTGAGATTGGGGTCTGTTGAACATTGGTTTCAGCGGTTTATGGTCTGTTACAACAGTTAATGGACGCCCAAAAACATACAGATGAAACCTTTCACAGACACAAACAATGGCAAGTGCTTCTCTTTCCGTTTGGCAATACCACCGTTCTGTGTCTGATAATGTCCTAACTAGCTTATGACACATTGTGTTTTTGATCAGCTGGACCGGTCGGCATGAGAATTGCACTGACTCGCATCTACATAGATTGATGTCTCCAGTTTTAGATCAAAGTAACTAACAATAGAGTCAGCAGAGAGTTCATCTTTGAGTTTTTGAAGCGCATTTTGCTGTGTCTCTGTCCAGGAGCATTCTATGTCCTGTCGTGTTAGTTCTCGTAGAGGCTTGTTAATCGTTCCGTAATTTGGAATGAAACGAGATACGTAGTTTTGTCATCCCGAGAAAACTTTTCACTCCAACTGGTGTGCATGGAGTGGGAGCTCGCTGTATGGCGATGACCTTCTGGGGGTCAGGCGATACACCATTTTTGGACAAGTTGAAACCGTAGAATGCAAGGCTTGCCTTGCTGAATACACACGTATCTAAGTTCAGGGCAATGTTATTTTCACGAAGACGTTGAAGAGCCATGCGTAATGATTTGGCATGAGGGACCGGAAATAAACACATCATCTGATAAGTTTCTCACACCAGGTATGCCGTACAGGACTTGTTGAATTACTTGTTGAAAAATCTCAGAAGCTGAGGATAACTCAAATAAGAGTCTCTTATAATGAGTCCTTTGTGGGTTGAAAAACATGTTATATACTGTGATTCTGGATGTAGCTCAATTTGGTGATATCCCTGTTCAAGGTCTAATTTTGAGAAGACTGAAGCACCGTTTAAATCATGAACTACTTCATCTATTTTAGGCATAGGATGTCTACACATATTCTGACACCCGAGTTGTCCTTTTTCGGTACAACCACGATGACCCATGATGACCCACGATGACCCACGATGACCCATGGTGTAGACCCATCAATGATGTCTACTTGTTCCAGCGACCTGAGTTCCTTTTTGACCAGCTTACGTAAATGAAACGGAATTCGGCGCGGGGTTTGCACAACTGGTTTGATGTTCTGAGCGATATGAATTTTGAATTGGTATTTTTAGCTTACCAACTTATTGAAATACATCTGCGAATTCATGTATAAGTTTGTCAGGCTGTGCTTTAGCTAGCTGTAATCTGTTGGAAACTGTTGTGTAATTGTGTTTATATTTTCGATCGGAATATTCAATAAACCAAGTTCTGTAGCACTATCATAACCAAGTGTTGATCAGCATTTTTTATCAGCCACATAGAACACTGCACTACTAAGTTTTTGTTTCGTTTCTACTGTGGCCTTAACCGTTCCTCACATCTTATTCGTCATCATCAGTTGTCTAGTCTTTGTAGACAAACTGGTTGACTGATTTCTGTCTTGGATTGCATTTTGGTTTATTTTGAAAGCCGTTTCTCTGATGGTTCTGTGAACTACGACACACGTTTGCAAATCGATTTTTGTTTGGAACATTTCTCACATGTTTTCCCAATAGCTGGGCACGGGGTGTCTATGTGGGGCCAGTTTCTACCCTGCCGTTTGCAGTGGGATTAATCTGTGGGGCGTGTACTGGGTTTAATTTTCCGTCTTGTTTTGGCGAAGATTTACTGAAATCTTTCTGATTTTGACCACGTGGCATGAAATTTAAGGTGTTTTCATTTGTCTCTAACTGTGTTTCCATGTGCTGTATGTGTAGGTTTGACGTTTCTAATTCACACGAAATTTCTAGTATCTTTTGTAATATAATGTCAGTTTCCCTTAACAGTCTGCGTTTTAGCGGAGAGGATTGGCATTTCTCGACAACTTGATCAGCGATTGCATCATTTATGTCTGCAAATTTCCACGTAGCCGCTAACGTACCAAGAGACGTACTGATGCCCCACCCCTCCACCTCCGACATCCTGTTCAGAATGGTATCACGCGGATGCAAAGTTGGTTGTGGCAAGTCACGTGAGTGCAAAAAGCTTGAACTGTTTTGCTCCTTAATGTGCAACAATTGTATGTGTTAAACATGCAACAATATTGCACCAACATCTTTAAACACCGATGCGAAATAAATGTTCAAAACTAAGAACTGCTAGAAGACTGATGTATATTTTGAAATCTGTTTCTGTCATACATATCAATAGCTATACGCAACGCTGTTCTCAAAATATACATTAGTTAACATGTTAGTAAAAGGAACTGAATCGTAGATGTCAAGAATTTAATATAGCATTGAATCTAGAATGTCTAAACGCTGTGATGTGTCAATTCGTCTTGCGATACAACTTCAGGCCGTACTCGATTTCTTGAGTACTGAGAGAGAGAGAGAGGGGGAGGGGTGAGAGAGAGAGGGAGAGAGAGAGAGAGAGAGAGAGAGAGAGAGAGATCAAAATGTGTAATGAATGAGGTAGCTAGGTCCGTCATGAACTCTTAAAAGTCTGTCATGTATACGAATTGTATGTCTTTATTACTTTATAACTGACTGGCAGAAACAGCGCCCAGTCAAATCAAATATTAAACAGCTTACACGGACAGTTTTCTGAAAATTGAGACGTGGGAATTCAGGGTTCAATACGATCCTAATACTGGCAAAGCGTAGGCAGACCTTAGCTTAGAATGGGAGGGCATAGCTAAAAATGTCTTCATTTAAAATTCACATGCCTTTAATATTTGCCAAACACCTACTCCAGTTCGTCAGGCCCTATATCCCCCTCCTATTATATAGATAGACCGACATATATGGTCTGGTGAACTTTGGGACAAAAATTCAAATGTCTGTGTAAAATTCAACGATATTTTTGTCTACTCTCTCTCTCTCTCGCTCTCTCTCTCTCTCTCTCTCTCTCTCTCTCTCGCTATTCTCTCTCTCTCTCTCTCTCTCTCTCTCTCTCTCTCTCTCTCTTGACGTAATTCATTGACGTCATATACTTGAGTGAGAGCATGGATTCATTCAGTGAATTGTACTTGGCAAACATTGTTTTTCTTCTATAAATTAATGTTTTAATTAATGATTACCTTGGATTGTGTGCGTATTGGAAACCCACCTTGTCTGCGATAGTCCGCTATTTTGAATGTTTATATTTTGATTATTAATCCTGTAATTAATGGGTTTATTAGATTACTTGTGTCTTACCTTTGTTTTAGACACCTCGTTTGCATTTCCATCATTTCTTTAAAGTAGAACATGACGCCTCTCTTGACCACGTCCTTGCCGGACATCTTGAATTATTCAGATTTTGATTTTCAATCTGAAAATTAATAGCTTCATTGGGCATGTTGGATTGCTTGTGACCGAAAACCTATATTTAGATACTTTGTTTGCATTTCTATCATGCTTGGCTGCAAGGATATGATAACATTTAAATAGTGGCCATTTAACCACGATCTTTGGCCGCCATCTTGGATTTGTTTGGTTTAAATTTTAAATCATGTAATCGATGATTTAATTCGATTGTTTGTGTCTGAAAATCTATATGTTTAGACACTTTATTCGAATTTTTTTCACGCCTGGCTACAAAAATAAGATAAAATAGAAAATGGCGGCAATCTCGGTTGCCATCATGAATTGTGGGTTTAGCACAAGGATGTTTTGCCTGGACTTTCTTTAGTATGTTATGCCTATTATTCTGGTCCTTTCCTGAAAATGTTAGCTTATTACAGATTTTTTTCAGGTTTGACCCTATTGCTCTTGGCCTATAGGTGAATGCAAAGATGCTACTCGGAGACACGCGATCCTACTACGTTTGTACGACCTAAATTCCTACCACAAACCAGTGATTATTCGGTTACAGATTTATCATACGCTACAAGAATCCAAGGTCAACCATCATCTCTCAAAACTAACTACCCATCCAGACATCGTATATGAAAGTAATTGAGCCGGCAGATGACCATGGTTGTCCTCAATGGGCCTTTCCATTTTTAGCTATGCCCCGCCCATCACTAGCTAAGCTCCACCCACACCTCGCCGTGTTGAGATTGATCGATTCCTGAGTGCCCTAGCTTTCAATTTTCTGAAAACTATATAGTGAAGCTGTTGATTATTTTGTAACTAATTTGACTGGGTGCTGTTGCTGCCTATGGTTTCAAAATATTCAACATAATATTTATTAAATACTAAAGACATACAATTTCGGCAACAACCCATAGATCGTCTTCAAAAATGCATTCGTGGCGTATTTATCGATGTCATTCATGACGTCATTCATTATGATGTTATTCAACACGTTACGTGGTTGATTATGACGTCATATGATGGGTGGATACTATGGAAATGTGAATTGTAACTGAAACGAATGCCTAAGTAAAGTCATAAAATGAGTGGAGATATCAGCTGCCAAAACATCAGTGTGGCCAGGGATACCAACCTAACGAAATTCTATTTTGGTAATCACATTGTTACAAAGCTGTCTGAAAAACAGAAGACACTGAGACTACGAAGTTATCAAAGCAGTCTAAGTGAACACCGAACTGAACTAATATAATAATAGTCTGCGTCAAATCAGTGAACGATTCAAGGAACGCGCCATTAAAAGAGCAGGTGATCTGGTAAACGAGATCACGTCCACCTATGATTGGCGAAGCATGGTCAGAGCAAGTAAGGCATTAGAAGTAAGCACTCCACAGCGACAATATGCTGTACATAACTCTGATGGCCACTTTATTGGAACACCTGAAACAATCAAGGAATGGTTTAAAGATCCCGCCATTGACACAGATAGCGTATCTCTACCCTCGTTTGAAGGTCAACGACCCTTGCAAACGCCAATAATAGAAGCAGAAGTTAGAACAGCTTTAACATATTTGAGGCCTGTCCACGTATGGTACTGGCTGTTGTTGAAATATAATGTGTCACACGTGCCGTAGCCGGAATAGCTTGTACGTGATCATTTTCAGCATAATGAGATAGTTATCTCAGTACCTTATCAGCTTGAATGTGAATGGATTTGCCGGATCTCCTGATCCATATGACAATTCTGGTCGTCGGTATTGCTGCTTTTTCGTATGGAGTACACCAAAAGCAAGCACATTCATGGCGAGCATCGGTTTATGACTATATAAGAAAATTTGGTTGGTGTATTTAATAGCATGATCCGATCCAACAACACAGAATGGAACATGTTTGATGGACGCCCAGTTCCTATTCATATATTCTGGCTACACAGCATGGATAACTATGCCAAGCCTCTTATTTTATCCCGGTAAACTGACCCCATTCGCAGTCATACATCTGCCCGCCATGGGCAAATAAGTGGTTATTGAACTAAAGTGAACCAAGTAGCAGCAGCAGCAGCAGCCACTTGCATACTCGTGCTGTGCCAATAAACATAGAAATTGTGAGAGACATGTTCAATAGAGGGGTCGGATCTGCCATCCATGTAGCTGATCAAATATGTCACATGTTAGCTGACCTCACAACCTAAATGACGTAACTACAACACGAGCTAAAGTGTACGAATTGTATGTCTTTGATGTACTTACAGATTAATAACCATTGCCTTGCATATGTTGAAACTAATTTGATCTTGTGCTGTTGACAACCATACGGAGCAGCACTCCTCCGCCGCCTGCCATAGCGAGCAACAGCCCCCCAGCCAAATTATGCTTAAAATATTCAACCGCTTACATGTATAATTACCTTAAATTTGGAATTCTGTGAATTTAGGTTTCTATGTTTCAAATCGATTCCAACACATGGAAAATGGTGGGCGTAGTTTAGCTAAAATGGGCGCTGCATACGTGGTAATTGACCTCTTAGTTAGAACCAACAGATTAGTTTCTGTCTGCCCCATAGTAGAGGACCTAGCTAAGATATGTATGCACATAATTTAGGAGAGAATATCTCAACTGTTATATGCTAATATGACCCCAAGGAACAACTTAGGATGTGTGCCAAAATCTCTATCCGGGGCGAAAAGCTCGAAAATGACCACGCCCCTTTTTATCGGAAGCGCTAATTCCGACATCACTTTATCTTCTAAACCGTTGAAGCTACAGATTTTCTGAGGTGCTCCAATTGTTCAGAATAGCCATGCTTATGGAAAGCGACTAGCATAAGTCAGTTTGTCTGTCTGTCAGTATGTTTTTGCTTTGTCTGTTTGTCAGGCGCTGGAGTTTTTGACATTTCTGACAAAGGCTATATCTCAGGATTAAAAACTATATTGCGACAAAACTTGAACACATGGTTATCTACATCTAGAGAAACCAGGTCAAAGGTCAAGTCAAGGCCAACGGTCAAGGTCAAATGTCAAGGTTAAATGTCAAAGTCAAAGTTGTCATGTCGCAACTATAGCGTGTTTCACTTTAAAAGAAAGAAAGCTAGCATTTGAATAATACAAAGAAATTGCACTTTCAGTCATTCTTTTGTTAATAGAATGTTAACTTTCAAAAATACACAAAAAAATTATTACTTAAGTAGGCAGCAATATCTAGAAAGCTTAAAATTTCGAAGCTCAACAGAGAAATTGCCTAGCAGTCACCAATACAACTTTTAACACCACATTAGTACTGGTTATTTGTCGCATAAATTATGGTTGAGAACGTAAAGACTAACCCAACAGAATCCAGGTATGAGATGATGAGCAGAGTTCATTCAGTGATAGGGCTTTTACAACAATCACCTCTCTTGCATTTGCAGTACTTGCAACAATGGATGCCAGCTATCCGACAGGGACACATATTCTTGCGCGCACACTTGCCACATGAACAAGGATCTGGCAGGCCTTTGGGTTTTGAGATCACAATCTCAGGGACTAATAAACTGCCCCTTCTTATAAAACCATAAGACTCGGCATTCATAATCAAGGTGGCGTCTCTAAATGGTGCTTGGACCCACAACTGCTGTTGGTAATAGCTTCTTTGGATATGTTTTCTTGCATTAGTTAAGGTGCAAGGGTGTTCCCTCAAAGTCCATCTTGAGGGCATTGATATCAAATGCAGCGAGACGCAAATCGTCAAATGTCTGCAGGCCTGTTGATGGTTTGAGACATTTGACCAAGAATGTTTCCGCCATTTGTATTGGACTTTCTGTTAGCTGTGGACAGTCGAAATTTAGGATCAGAGATGCATTTCCTGGTTTGCGGACAACATTTAGAGCTGCAAGTTTAGTTGATATCTTGCTGGTTGAATCACACTCAGTCAGTGCATGGAGTGCTGAGAGACACTTTATGAGTTCGTCTCCCAGTGTTGTGCAGATATCATGGAGTGGTAATATTGATCTTTTCACTCCAGAATTGCAGATGAGCCAGGGCTCTTGGAGGCCAAGGTCTCTCCAATTGACTGTGATGTGGTATAGGAGACACACAAAACATCTGTGTCACCTGATGACAGCGTCAGGGAGGTAGGTCCTGTCCGGTGGCTTAGAATGCCCTGCACATGGAACATCATCCTGTCATCAGCTTCTTCATGTGTGCAGTTGAGCCGAGGGAATGGAGAAGCACACCCAGCTGACACAATCCATGCCTGTGGTGATATACCAAGGTATACGGGTTTAGTGTCTTGGTAATTGGTGGTGAGCCACTCAACATAGAATGCCTGGAAAGCAGTTTTGCTGATGGAAGACGACCAAAAGTTTTCTAATACCATTGGAACATTTTGGTTCGGTGATATCACATTAAGGACAACCATGTTTTTTGACTCTCCTCTTCTCTTCCTCTCTTCGTTCTTGATGATGTCTTCCCTGTAAGTGTCGAAAACGATGTGGATCTCATCACAGTTGTTCCCAGCTTTTGTGACCATAGATGTCAAGGCAATAGCAAGCTCATGGCATGTCTTGACAGGCGAATCAAGCTTCTTTAAGGGGACCTTTCTCATCAAGGCCATGAAGTCGATAACGATAGCGTGGGTTTGTGGAAACGTTTCTGGTCCCTTTATATCTATTAGTGGGCACAGGTACAGCAGCTCAGTCCCAAGTTGTGATTTGGGACTCTTTCTCAAGTAACCATCTTTGTCAACCAAGAAGAACACAGAGTTGGTGATATCATGCTGAAGGAGCTCATCAACAGTGAACCGCCGGTGACACCCATACTCCAAAAACATAAGAGCTTTGATGGTCTCATCTTTGATGTCTGTTTTGGAAGACAAATTCAATGTGGTTTTAGGAGACATAAACTTAACTTTACTGATAGTAGAGTGCATCGATATCGACTTATTTCTTAGGCGATCATTGACAAATTTAGCATAAGCAGCACCGCCTTCCTTGAGACAGCACAACAACTTGTCTCCATTTACATTGGTCACAGTTTCTCATGTGAGGATATTCTTCAACGCTACCTGGTCTTGTAGAGGATTGCATACCCTTAGGAGATACTATTCTATGCCTTGTACCATCCTGACTATCTTAATTGCAGTACTCGGGTTGAAGTTGTGGTGAAGTGAGAGTTCTCCTTCGACGTCATCCTTCATCTCCAGGAGATCAACGTACTGGTCTTTTATATGCTTGATGATTCCCCACAGAGCTACGGCTTCCTAGTGACGCCAATTATTCCCCCGCTCACTTTCGCAGGCCGGTTGTAGCACTGCCCCAGCACCTGGTCAAAGGGCACTCAACTACCTTTCTTGGCGATGTTCATGACAAACCCACCATTCATGTAGTAGTCATAGAGAAATGGAAACCTTTCCTTCATTTGATAACAGTCCTGTAAGAATAATGGTGTCCATCGACAGTAATTTGTTCTCCCAAAAAAGAAGAACAGTGATGTTGCCCTTTCAATAGCACTGAGATAGAGAATCGAGCGTCTGGAGCGCAGAGAAGTGGTCAAATCCCTGACTATTGGGAACAGGTCGGATACTTATGTGTTCCAATAATCAAAGGACTGGGACCGCGATGCCCTTTCCTTAAGGTAAGCATGAAAGGTTGTTTGGATAGTGCCAGCGCACTCTTTTGTGGTATTCTATTCTTCGCTCGTAAGATTTTTGGACTGACACTTGACTTGCAGTAACTCTAGTTCCATTCGTCTCTCAGGGCATTTGGAGAGGAATGCTTCCAACATCATAGATGTGAGGACCTAGTGCATCATTGAATGAGCAGTGCTGGCCCTGGGGGTAGTGGGAGCCAGAGATTACGGTCTTGATGACATCAGTACCATAGCACTCTGTCTCAACTAAAACACCAAACAAAAATTCCAGAGGGTTCCAGGTATGAACCAAGACAGGCCAACACAATCTTCTCGATATGAAACCCACCTAGGCCAAGGAATATATTGTTAAACTGGTCTGGTTTCATGAGCTGAATTTCCTTGGCAATATGGTCACACCTTCATCAGCCCACAAACCCCCGTAGGTATTACCCTTCTGTTTCAGTGCATCCTGAAGGTTAATCATTG
The DNA here is from genome assembly GCA_034401795.1 of Chaetoderma sp. LZ-2023a. Lineage (NCBI taxonomy): Eukaryota > Metazoa > Mollusca > Caudofoveata > Chaetodermatida > Chaetodermatidae > Chaetoderma > Chaetoderma sp. LZ-2023a. Next base: position 76,441,024 of record CM067362.1, on the reverse strand, counting down.
TGATTAAGATTGCATCGTATGTTGTAGTTAGATAAGGAAGGATAGGGGTTAGAATTTTGGTGGTAGAATTAAAGTTGCAGTTCATGATTGCACTTCTCACTGCTGTAAATCCCGGGACATTGTCACTCTCATGTGTTGCTCTTTTGGAGACGCGATTAACTATCCATAGAAAATAGTCCAGATTTATTGACTTGGTGAACTCCGTGAAGTCTGTTGCTGTGATGGAGCTGTCAGTTGTTGCGGGTGAGGGGTCTGTTGACATATCAGTGACTTCTGTTAATACAGTAGTGGAGTTCGTTAGGTTTGGAGTGGGCACTGCTGACACTGCGATGGGGTTTGCTGTCATGAGTGACGGGTCTGGTGCTGTGAAATTATCTATCACATCAGATACTACATTCATGGACTTTGTTGCTGAGGTAGAGGGTTCTGCTGTAGTAGAGTCAATTGTTGGATCAACAACTGTTGCTGGGGCTAGCAAACCAAGTGTACTAGAATTGGAGAGGGTTTCTGATACTTTGTAGTTGGAGTGTATCTCCCCACGCTCCTTGATTGCCCCCATCCTGATGAGCTGCTGACAACTGACTTTAGACCTACGCTTTACTGTGGTCCGACTCTGCATGGTTAGAGGCCTTGCAGAGATATCTTTTTCCTCTGATGGTTTCTCTAAATTAATTGGAACATTTTGGAAAAGAACACGGATGGTATCGTGTGTGGAACCTGTTCCTGCCAGGGTGCTTTCATTGCTGTCAAAGTTGTCCAATGCTCCACTTAGTGGGCTTGTTGCTTCAACGACGGCAGGAAGAGCTACTCTGTTGTTACCTGCTGTAGTAATTATCCGTTCATCCAGGTCCACATCAATCCTTTTGATTGTGTTGTAGCTGACACAAATCCGTGATGGTTAAGAGCGGTCACTAGCTCTTTTGATTGTGTAAGACAGTGCACTCCTTGAGCTACCATGACATGGAAAGGTGTTGGTTCTTTCCCATCAGTCAGGATGTAGTGCAAAATTTGATAGACTACATCAATTTTCAACTGAGTGGTGGGTTTCCCCTTGAACATATAGGAGCAAAATTCCTTCCATCTTGGTGGTCGGTTCTTAATGAATGTGTCCATGGACAGCTGGAGGTCTTGGGGCTCACAGAAGCTCATCAGCAGGCCAAAGCTGTATTCTTTCAACTCCTGTGCCAGCTCAGTTGTAATCTGTTGTACAGGGGAACCTCTCAAGGACACTACCAAGGACTGTGGAGAACTGTTCGTAGAAAGTACCATTTGGGATAGTCGCTTGTTACTTGGGTATGTAAAGCAAACAGCGTCACCATACAGTTTGATGATTAGCTGCTTCACAGCTCTATTTGATACTATTTCAGTTGAACCTTCATTTAGCATGTCTTTGATGGAAGAGAGACTGCGTGCTGACTTACTAAAATCAAGGCCAAGGGATAAAAATCTAGCCTTGGAGGATTGGTCTCCGGCTATTACCGAATCTTCTGTTTCGAGGTTTTTCAGTATTTCATCAATTTTAGCATGATATTTATTAAAATAGCCCTTTCAACAATGGTTGTGATATTGGATATCAGTCGCAAAAACATCATCTACTTCACGCATTGCTGCTGTTTGTGTGTACACATGGTCCTTGAACAACATGGCCGCAATTAGTAGTTTCTGAGCCATTGGTTTTTCACAGATTATGAACAATGTGTGTATTTTCTTCTGTTTAAATGTCTTGCGATCTGAACCTCGAATGATGCAGACATTGGTATTTACACTGGACTTAAATCTCTTGCTGCGTCGCCCAGATGTAGATCATTGCTAGGCCCCTGTTGAAGTGGTTCTGATTGTTCTAATGGTTGGATTATGTTGTCAGCCCTAGCCATATCCCTTTGAAAATTTCAGTAACAAGATGAGGTATGGTATTTCATGATACTCTGCTCATGCACTGTCAGTCGAAGAACCCTAGCAGCTCGACTGCCATTACTGTATGTTTGTTTGGCAAGTGAAAAAATAACACTCCTTCCGATTTCACCACTAGAGAGGTACTCAGAATGTTTCTTCTTCTGGCATAGGATGCACTCTTCAAGATTGAATGGCTTAGGCTTAGGCTTAGGTGTAGCACAAGGAGCAGCGAGAGGTACCTCATCTTGAAAAGACCCCCAATTGTACTACTATTAGATTGGTAGACTACGCTATACTACTACTACTACTACTACTACTCCTACTACTACTACTACTACTACTACTACTACTACTACTACTACTACTACTACTTTTTCTTCTGCTTTTATCTTCTTCTTTTTCTCTAACAGCCAAACAGAGGTAGACACTCTTGGGTATAAACTGTGGTTGTGAGAGTGGCCACTGTGGATAATGACTTGTATGCACACCATGTAACACTTCAGCGTCATGCCTGAATGTGTCAACCTGGTGAATCTATCAATCGCAGGCATGATTGAAACCATGCTTTTGTGTGATGAGGCCCAGTAAATGCGATCCTGTCGTGGAGTGGGTTGTTTGCATGATGTGCGAGCAATTCACAATGTTGAAACTTTAATTGCATCTTCCCTTTACCTTGGCGCCTGGTGCCTCTCTACCTTGTTAACCCCAGAAGCCACAGATATAACATGTAGGTAAATAAATTAAATTAAATGAAATGAAATAATGCTTGTCTTACCATTGTTTCGCTGTACTTCAGCGCATCTGTGATATCTCTGTGACACTGGATGGATAAGTCGTTCTCTCACTCCTCAAGATCTCGTACCAGGTGGGCTATAAATAAATAATATCAGTCTTGTTAGTTTATAATTCAATCATTATATTAATCATATTGGTTAGTAGAGGACCTTGCTTAGACAGATATGCACATAATTTAAGCCTAGAAAGCTTAAGTTAATAAATATGCGTCAATTCCTGTATGTAAGTAGTTTTAAGAATAAGTTGATCTGACGGTTTTAATCATTTTCTCGTAAAATATCAAATTAAAAAATGTACACTCTTCTTGGAAATCTCCCCAAACATTGATGTTCTGAACATTTTGAGCATCTCAGAAAATCTGTAGCTTCAACGGTTTAGAAGATAAAGTTATGTCGGAATTAGCGCTTCCGATAAAAAGGGGCGTGGTCACTTTAAAAAGGGCGTGGTCATTTTCGAGCTTTTCGCCCCGGATAGAGATTTTGGCACACACCCTAAGTTGTTCCTTTGGGTCATATAATTCTATAACAGTTGAGATATTCTCTCCTAAATTATGTGCATACATATCTTAGCCAGGTCCTAGACTACCACCACAACTTGATCGGAGACAGCACAAACTTTGATCACTGCTTCCGATGCTTACACACATTAATTCTTTCGTCAAGAATGGACAATGAAGACGTCGTCCTGATAGAAATCAAACATAGCATGTACAGTCATGTAGCTCCCTTCCATTTCTGGCTTTGTGTACTTAGATTAAGAACGCGTGTTGCACTTGCAATTCCATAGACATCTGTTTCAATCCACCTGCCTTCAATTTTAAACGTAGCAGGTAAAAACTAGTGTAATTGCTTTAACCCTTTAATGACTAAATCTGTTGAAAAAATTAAACTATTTTTGAAAATTTACCACTGGAATGGCTGGCTCAGGTTATCGAGCCAGTCATTACAGTGGTAGATTTTCAAAAATAGTCTTCTCTTGGCCTGCAAATGGACATTCCCCATGACCATTGTAGAGGCCGGTTTTACCGGCTTTGTCTTTAAATGGTTAAACTACAGATTGCAGGAACATTGCATAATTGTAAACCGTTTTCTTCTTTCACAAAGGCCTTAAAATTAGTTCTTTATATTAAGGTGGTAACAATTATTTGAATATGTTTCCATTGGAACCGTGGGTTGGTGAGGTTGCAGTAATATACAAGATTTGGTGACTATTGACATTCAGTGGTTCCTTAATACTCGGAACCATTTCTACACTGAAATGACGTCAGGTATGTACAGTTACAAATGTATCTGAACCTGGTAGTGACGAAATGTGTGACGATCTGCGGTGTGTTGAACCTATACGCATTTTGTGGTTATGTTCATTCTATTTTCAAGAACATGGGTTAAGATCTGTATAAAATATTGTTATTTTGCAGCTATGTTGCAAGACAAGTAAGCGATGGTCCTTTCCATAGTACTGTCGTCATATGACGTCATAATCAGCTAAGCAGTGTGTACGATGACGTCATAATAATTACGTCATAAATGATTCTATATGGCCCGTCTTTAACTCTTAATAGTCTGACACGTTGTACGAATTGTACGAATTGGATGTCTTTACTATTTAATAAACATACTGTTGAATATTTCAATAGCTTACCTGTATAGTTTTCTGGAAATTGATAGTCAGGGAGTTCAGAGATCGATCGATCCCAACACGAGCGAGGTGTGGGTGGAGCTTAGCAAAAGGTCAATTTTAATGAGTAATGTGAAAGTAAACGTGCAAACCTGTACGTTACGGAGTCCTTACAAAAACACAGTTCTATTAGGTTTCTGTATTAAGGTATGAAGCTAGATGCGGGGAGCGCCCTACCCATTCGCCAATTAGCCAAATGCTATTAAAATTGAGATCTGCCTAATAGAAAGAAGGATTGGCAAAATATTTCGCTAATAATTAAATACTATTTTCCATAATTTCTAAGTAGAGAATCATTAAAATTCACTTTGAAGAACATTTTATGTTGAGTATAGACCTATTTATGTAACTAGTACCGTACTTTTATTAGGGGTTTATTAAGACAAGGTAAACGCTGAAATCCTAATATCTCGGGTCAAAAGCACCCATATAGACCAGCTTTTGAATATTTCGAAACTCATTTGACTGGAAACTGTTGCTCAGGGGTAATGATCGTAGACGTTCGAAAACATTGGCTAATATAGTTCAGATTTGGCTAAGAAAAGGGTAGTTGGCTAATCTATTGGCTAATAATTTGTGAAAGCCAGCTCTGTCCCTGCCCTCTGCCCCTGAGATGGGCGATGTGAGGCTCTTGCACAATTTAAACAACATCAAATACTAACATAATATGTAGAGAGAAATTAATTTAAATTTATGTAAAACGAATAACACGAGTGTATAACGGACGACTATGACTTCTTTGTGATTTGTGTACACAAATTATATAAATCGGTTCTAACACGCGTACACATGCGGGTGGAGCTGAGCTAGAAATGGGCGGGACATAGCTAAAAATGGATCTCTCCATTCGGGTACATGTGACAGGATTGCGCAATAATTCTTATTAGGTGATAGGCTATACGTAACGATCAAGAACAACGTACACATGTCAGATATGTAACGCGCATGTCACAGAAAACTTCCATTCATAAACGAGAAGACACATAATAATTATTATTGTCACGTGGCTTATCGCGTACCAATTTAGCGTAAAGCATAGTGGCGTGATTAATTGATCGGCAGATTGATTGCTTAACCGCTTTAACGATCAAGTCCGCCAAAACCGGCCTCTGCTATGTCCGTGTGGAATGTCCGTTTACAGGCCAAGAGAATACAATTACTGAAAGTTTCCCACTGGAATGACTGGCTCGATAACCGAGCCAGTCATTCCAGTGGTAAAATTTTCTAAAATTGTATTCTCTTGACCTGTAAATGAACATTAAAAAATCAGATATTTAAATTTTCTTGAGAAATTTAATAATTAAAGTGTTAAATAATCATTCAACATGGGCTAATTAATGGTTCAGATAGGCTTGTTAGATAACGTCAATAAAGGTCACGGTACAATTAGGCTTGCTATTCATAAAAACTTAAAATAACGGCGCTTGTTTGATCTCCAATTATCCGCAGAGAGATTGATGGATGCGATCTGCCACTCACGTATATAACGTCAAAGTTAATTACGTGACATGCAGGCTGACGTCACAATAAAAAAAATTCGTATTGACTGACGTATCTAGCTCCGTCATGAACATATAAATGTCCGTAAAGTGTATTAGTTGTATGTCTGTAATGGAGTTACTATTTAATTAACATTCTGTGAAAAATTCTAAACAGCTTATAAATCTGTATAATTATCTTGAAATATGAATTCTGAGAATCTAGGTTCAAAGTATATGATGACTTGATCCCAAAACGCGCGAAGCATTGCGGATCATAACTAAAAATGGGCGAGGCACAGCTAAAAATGGGCGGGGCATGGCTAGAAATGGGCGGGTATAGCTAGAAATTGGCAGGGCATAGCTAAAAATGGGCGGGCATAGCTCTAATGGACGGGGCATAGTTAGAAATCAGCGGGGCGTAGCTAGAAATGTGCATGGCATAGCTAGAAGTGGGCCCCACTATTAGGCATCAATGGAACTTGTACATTAGGGAACATATAGAGACGAAATGCAAGTACATAATTTACTGTTTCGCGCTGATTATAAACCAAATGGACCGTTCCAGCGTATCCATCTATCATATGACGTCATAACCAACTACATGACGTGTAGGATGACGTCGTAATCAAGTGGACTATACGTCACGAACGCATAAATGGTGACGGACTACGCGTTGTTGTACGAATTGTATGTCTTTACTATTTAATAAAGATGATGTTGAATATTCTGAAACTAATTTGACTTGGCGCTACAACAGCGCTCAGACAAATTAGTTTAAAAATATTCGACAGCATACCTGTACAGTTTTCTGGAAATTGATAGTCAGGGAGTTCAGGGATTGATCGATCGATCCCAATTCGAGCAATGTGTGGATGGAGCTTAGCTAGAGATGAGCGGGGCATAGCTAAAACTGGAAAGGTCAATTGCGTTGACATCTGGCATAACGATCCCTGCTGTGGTATCACTAAGAAAAACCGTAACTTAGCTAGTCAAGTCATATTCGAAAATGTAACTTCCTACAAGATTAGACTTTCTGAATCACTATGAAGAGACAGTGTCATAAACGTACTTTCTCATTTTCAATCTCGAACTCTCGGAGCCATGGCGACATGTGTTAAACATAATACATGACATAAATTATTTTTGAACAACTCTAGAGTGGAGGAAGCCCAAATAACTTTTTTTCACTTAGATTTATGTGACCGAACCGGTTACGTTAATCTTAGCCGTATAACTACTGAATGGTCACCGTTCGTTTATTTATCTAATAGTCCTTTCTACTCTATCCATCCATCACATCACGTCATAATTAACTACGTGACATGTAGAATGACATCAGAATCAATAACGTCATTATGACGTAGATAACTACACCATGAACGCATAATTGAAGACGGACTATGCGTTGTTGTACGAATTGTATATCTTTACTAGAAAGATTCTGTTGAATATTTTGAAACTAATTTGACTGGCCGCTGTTGCTGCCATAGGCAGCAACAGCACCCAGTCAAATTAATTTCCCATATATTTAGCAGCTTATCTGTATAGTTTTCTGGAAATTGATAGTCAGGGAGTTCAGGGATCGATCGATCCCAGCACGAACGAGATGTGGGTAGGGCTTAGCTAGAGGTGGGCGGGGCTTAGAAAAAACCGGAAAGTTCCATTACAAATGATGTCCCTAGCTATGGCAGAAATAGCAACATCTTTCCCCAAAAACAACTGCTTTCGGAAAGAGAATACAGCGCATTCCACGTCCCAGATTTGTTAGAATAAAATATACCAATTTCAAAAAATAAAATACTAAAAAGATTATTAATACATAACCTGTTCCAAAGATAACCTACTCGAAAGATCACCTGTCATTGAGGGGGTGCGGTGCGGAATGGTGGTTCTTTAATACAAGTGGGCAGACCCCCCCCCCCCTCCCGTCTTAAAAAACCCACTAACTAATAACTTAGGTTTTAAGTAATATACTTTTTGTGCTCCTTATCGGGGTTGTTTAAAACCCTCAGTGTTATATATTCGCTTTTCATCATATTCTCATATAGGTCATATGTATGCAAACATTGATGGCCTTGTAGAATTTAATATCAAACGATGGGAATTAAATCATTTTACCCCCTAGGGCAATGCATTCATTGTTGCAACGCCGTGCATTTAGCTGCGAGGTGGCGAGACATGGCAGGGATACGTTATTTGATTACTACGGTGATAACTCAGGTTTCTGCGCCGCTACTTGGCCAATACAGGGCCACATTTGCCCGGTATTAGTCCAGTACCGGCCCAGTAACCTGCGTTATCAGTGTAATACACGTATGCGCCCAGTAAAGCTGTCAACTTGTATTTCAATTCGCATGATCCATCATCTCGCCCTTTCCCATGTCTTCAAACAATATTATATAAGGTTAGTGTTTGCAGAGAGAATAAGTGTTTGCGCGTCCGTACGCGTCCACTTGCGGGGGTGGGTTTAGAGCCAAGTTAAACCTAAAACACCCCCACCCCCTAAGCCTTGACTATCAAAATAAATTGGGTATGTCTAAGAATACACCCAGCTAGTGGCCATGCACCAGTCAGTGTATCTGGGGGGTGGGGTGGGGGTTGGGGTGGTGTGTGAATGTTACGAGCATACCCACACGAGCGTGCGTGCGCGTGTGTGCGTGCTCGTGTGTGTGCTAGCCATTGCGTGCCTGCGAGCGTGTGTGTGTGTGTGTGCGCGCGCGCGTGTGTGCGTGCGTGCGTGCCTGTGTGCGGGGTGCGTGCGTGCGTGAATGCGTGCGCGAGTGCGTGTGCGTGTACAGGTCAAGATACAAAATAAATGTATGTAAATGTTTTATAATTTTCATAGTAGTTTGTCTATATTTCTTGCCAAATCAACTATGCCCAATCGCGTGACTGAGCGCTAAGGATGTATATGTGTATAGAGATATATAAAATTTACACTCTTCTTTGACAACCCATCTCCCATATATATATGGAAGAAAGCTGATAGATTTATCAAGAAGCAATGCTAAACACTTCTAACTTTAATTTTTATCACAAAATGTTTTCCGCAATAAATGCCAAGTTTTCTTACCGTTTTTATTAATGAGAAAGCCATATGCCCACCCGTAAGCACATGTTTGTCCTATTTGTACCCGTGTCTCGTATTACATCATCTTGTTAACATGGTAAGTATCGATGCAGTGAAATCTGTGCGAAAAGACCACCGTCTGAAGCCTAAAATGAGCAGCTACAGAGGGGTCATCTATTAATAAGTCACGTGATATAGGATATATGCTTTTTAGACAGGAAATATATTGCTTAGCTAAGGCGGGTGGACCACCAGCCTTAACTAGCCAACATATATTTGCTGCAAAACAGGTGGTCTCACTAAGCAAAGGTACGAGCCACTACGCTTTGGCTTTGCAATATCAAGGTGAACCCTCTATCGCTACCCGTATTGCGTCAATGGCGAGTTGACAGACGTGCCCATGTTTACCCAGGCATGGAAGACCTGTCATAAAATAGTCTATCTGTATGATATAACACAGGCACTCAACAAGTGAGTAAAAATACGTGTGCGGGAGAGAAGAATGGCGTGAGCTGTGTGAGGGGTATGTGGGCTCGGCTGACGGGAGGTGGTGCGAGTTACGGGAGGATGGGGCCGGGTGAGGGGTATGCGAGTTATTCTGGAGTTCTTAGGTAACTAAGATTTACGCACATTTGATAACTGTTCGTATTGCCTTGGGCTGGAAATTATGTAGAGAACTATCTTGGCTAGCACCCTCCCCTTCCCGAACTAGATTAAGATTGGTGAGTATGTGTAAATACGATATCTGCATTTGTAAAAAGGGTATAAGACAGATAACTCGCGTGATTGAATCATTAATGTACTAAAGCGAAAGTTGAAAGAGCCTCAAAAGGGCACGGTAGCTCTGAGAACCCACCGATTTGACTGACCTTTTAGTTTATACATTGAAATTCGAGTGTGTCAATTTCAGAACAGCTATACAGGAAAGTTGTTGAATATTTTTGAAACTAATTCAACTGGAACCTGTTGCTGCAATAGGGAGCAATTTAGCTTCAAAATTTCCAACATTATATTTTTAGCTGCGGATACCAGCTCAATAAACTGACACGTCCCTTATTAGTTAGTCCGTTATTTAGCCCCTTAGTTAGTCAGTTAGTAAGCCCGTTAGTTAGTCAGTTAGTAAGCCCGTTAGTTAGTCTATTAGATAGTCCGTTAGTTAGTCCGTTAGTTGTCCGTTAGTTAGTCCGTTAGTTAGTCAGTCAGAAAAGCGGGAAGGTCCGAGTTGGCTAAAATTTTAACACAACGAAGGAACTCGCAGTGCACTAGAAATTCCAGAGGTTGTCCGTCATCCGGATTAAAAAAAGTCGGGATCCGGTTAATATCAATTTCTGGATCTGTGGAAATCTCGAAATCTACTGGCCCGATTTGGATCACAATGGGGGTTTAGCTATGCCCCGCCCATCTCTCGCTAAGCTCCACCCACACCTCGCTCGTGTTGGGATCGATCGATCTCTGAACACCCTGACTATCATTTTCCAAAAAACTACACAGGTAAGCTGTTGAATATTTTGAAACTAATTTGACTGGGGGACTATTGCTGCCTAAGGCAGCAACAGCGCCCAGTCAAATTAGTTTCAAAATATTCAACAGCATGTTTATTAAATAACAAAGACATACAATTCATACAACGCGTAGGACCGTTTGAGATTTGGTGAGGCATATATGAGACCCCTTTGTGGCGTAATGGTTATGACATTATCATACACGCGCTGAGCTGATTATTACGTCATACGAGGTTTGACGATGGATGGATACTCTGGAAAGGTGAATTGACACAGGAAGGATTACGATTCCACAACTTTGGGCGTGATCCGAAGAAAAAAATCTGGACCACGCATCTACCAAGAGTTATCTACCTTGTTACATTATAAAGGATTTGTCGTTTCTGATCTGTAAGGATTAAATATCAAATGAAATCAATGAAATAATATCAGAAAAATACCATTTGCATTTCAGGCAGTTTCTCCCTAACCACTGTAATGCTGCCTCCTGTCATTCCGTTTGCGCAGCACGGTTATATTCAAGTTAAAGCTCGCTTTATTTCTCCCAGGCTATTACAATAGCATATGGGGGGGGGGGGGGTAACAATTACTACGTATAATATTTATGGTAGCGGAGCTATTTTACAGATAGATAGATAGATAGATAGATAGATAGATTTATTCACACAATAGGCCATTTGACCCTTGAGTGCAAATGGTTACACATAACGTGATATGGCAGACAAATCAACTAAGTGCATTACAATTGCAAGAGCATATTCAGTCTCATATTTTATGTGTTATTAAATCAGTAATGTTCGCAGGCTAATTTGATTCATATACATCTGGACCACCGCGCCACTCTCTCTCTCTCTCTCTCTCTCTCTCTCTCTCTCTCTCTCTCTCTCTCTCGCTCTCTCTCTCTCTCTATCTCTCTCTCTCTCTCTCTCTCTCGCTCTCTCTCTCTCTCTCTCTCTCTATCTCTCTCTCTCTCTCCCTCCCTCCCTCCCTCCCTCCCTCCCTCTCTCTCTCTCTCTCTCTCTCTCTCTCTCTCTCTATCTCTCTCTCTCTCTCTCCCTCCCTCTCTCTCTCTCTCTCTCTCTCTCTCTCTCTCACATATAACATAGTAGCTTAAAATATGTTTATTGCATGCTAGCTGTGGAAGGCAGATGTGGAAGTAAATATCTAGACAATTTGTTATGATTGTGGGGTATAGAATATATGCAGTTAATTATATAATGCGCTATAATGATATACGTCCTTAGAGCTTATTCGCTGTGTACATATCACGTACCTTGGAAAATTAGATCTTAGGAATTAATGGTTAAAAGTCTTAAAATAGATTTAAATTCACACACACAAAGTGGGTGGAGCTTAGACATAAATGGGCGTGGCATAGCTATAAATGGATCCCTCTATTTGCGTATGGTCTGCAATATAAGGCGGCTCATAATGAGCATGCTACGCAACCATTTTCACTTGTGCTCAGGCGGTTCCCTATTCTGAAAAATAATTTCAATTCTAAGTAATTTAATTTATTTAGCTCTTAGTTTTAAAATATGCTAATGTTTATACCTCATTTATTAAGTACCGTGGCTGTAAATAAATCTTGTATTGTGTGTCTTTTGTCAGCGTTAATTATTTTCATTCTGTGTTTTCAATATCAGGGACAGTTGGTGCTCTCCTTAAGACTCTTTCAATTTTTGGGGTCAACAGCTAAAGCGCAACAGCAAGAGCTTTAAGAAACATAGTTTTCAAAATAAACACATTTGACCTCACGTCGACTCGATTGAAAAATATATCAACAACGCAGCTATTGAATATATTTGTCCTTGTTATCTAATGTCAGTATTAGTCCTTCAACAGAATTATGTGCCAAAACAATAACACCTCTACCTATACACCTGTGCAAAAGTTAAGCACCACCCTATTTTTACGCACATGCGAGGGTATATTCATGTGCTATGAAGAAAGCAATAGCATAAACATTTATGTACCCATCCATCTTAGTGCAAGAGGTAATAATGCAACTAGAGGAATGCTGATTATGATGGTGGGGAAACACTGTATGTTTTTGTTTGAACTTGAAAACGAGGCCTGAATATGGTTACGTTGACACAACTGACAACTATTGCCCTACAGTTGACACACGTGGCTAGATTGTCATTAATGGTGTCTGAAAACGAAGTTTAACATCTGTGCACGAGTTTGAGACTGTCATTATTAATACCGGGTATATCCACCTTGTGCCTCGATGACGGCCTGTACACGACGTCTCATGCTGGTCACCAACCGACTGATACGCCATTGTGGTATTCGTTGCCATTCAAGATGGAGTGCGTCTGTTAATTCCTGTAGGTTCTGCACAGGAGGATCCCTCCTTCTCACCATGTTTCCCAGAATGTCCCAGATATGCTCAATAGGGTTCATGTCAGGGCTCCTTGCTGGCCATGGTAGGGTTTCGATGGCATTCTGGCGGAGGTATTCATGCACAGCTCTAGAACGATGTGGTCGGGCGTTGTCATCCATGAATATAGGGTGGGTTCCAGGTGCACGATTTACAAAATGAGGGACCACAACTCTATCCAGTATGGAACCTTGATATCTTTGTCCATTTAGTGTTCCAGGTACAGTCAACAGATCCAGCTTACAATCAAATGAGATGCACCCCCATATCATAACGGAACCTCCACCAAATGGAACTTCTTCCCATTGCTGGCTGAGCACTCTGCTGTTGGTGAATGGAGATCTCCTAACAAGGCGTACTAGGGCTCGATCATCACGGGCAGTAGTCTTCTTCGGTCTTCCAGATCTAGGCCTGTCCTTCACCTCGTTAGTTTGCCCATGTTTTGCAATCAAACGACTGATTACAGTATGGTTAATGTTCAGCTGTCTGCCAATCTCTCTGCATGACATACCAGTGGTATGCATGCCTATGATTTGCCATTTCACACGATCACTTAACCTTCGTCTTGCCATAGCGGTTCACAATCAAGAGCTAATTCTCTCTGTACAAATAAACCACGGTCATGAACACAAAATTCCTAATCTTGTCGCCTAAATCTGTATGTAATGTTCTACACCTCAAACTGGACTTTTACATAACTGAACACGTGTGCTGTTTCCCGCCACGCACGGACATCAAGCGGCGTGAAGTCATGCATGCATGTGCATTTCGTACTTGGAATTATGTCAGCTAACGCGGGGACAAAAAGTATGGCAGCCTAGTTGTACCATCATGTTTCTACGTTCTATTGTTTTTGCTGGTGCTTAACTTTTGCACAGGTGTATATAACACGCACGTATATAATGGTATGTGCAAATTAAATAGAACAGCTACAAAAATAGTCTTATACATGCTTAATCGACCGTATTACAGTACAACCCAGAATTAACTTTAAATGTTTCCAAAACAAAATGAAACGTACCGTTGAATATTTTGACCATAATTGGAATGGAAGGCATTGCTGCCTAAGGCAGCAATGTCTTCCAGTCAAATTATGTTCAAAATATTCAACAGAATATTTCTTGACACGTTTCTGTTTCTGTTTTTGTTTTGGTAGCATGTTAAGTTATTTATGAGCTGTACCGTAGATTAATCAGCTCGTTAACTATTTGCTGGTCACGGACCACAGTGGAAATAACTTCTCATAACGTATTAATTAATTTTCGGCTACAAAGAATAAGCTCCCATGGTACGAGACTTGAGTATATTTCTTGTTTTCATGAATACAAAAATGAACTTGGTTTTGAACCCTTCGAAACATGAAAGACTGCAAGAAAATTAGGCCTATATTATTTTGAAATTAATTCGCCTGGAAGCTGGTATTGTCGTCGTCGTCGTCGTCGTCGTCGTCGTCGTCGTCGTCGTCGTCGTCGTCGTCGTCGTCGTCGCCGCTGTTGTAGACGTCGTCGTCGCTGTTGTAGACGTCGTCGTCGTCGTCGTCGTCGTCGTCGTCGTCGCCGTCGTCGTTTCTGTCGTCGTAGTCATCATCATCATTGTTGTTGTTGTTGTTGTTGTTGTTGTTGTTGTTGTTGTTGTTGTTGTTGTTGTTGTTGATCAACCGTTCATATACAACAACTCAAAGAGGATTATTTACCACTTATTTACCACTTATTTACCACCTTTCCATTTTCATTAACAGAGATATGCTTTGCCCGAGCAAGTTAGATAACCGCTGCATATTTTGGAAACCGTATTTATACAGCGATATAGGCCTAAGATAAACGTAACACTTCAAACTCCATACGTATTATATGACTACTTTATGTTTTAACCCTTTGAACCATGCATTCCCAGAATAATAATTTCAAGACAATCCTACAGGTAAGCCTTTGAATATTTTGAAACTAATTTGACAGGACTTATGGGAGAAACAGCTCCCAGTCAAATTAGTTTCAAAATACTCATCATAATAATCGTTAAATCGTAAAGGATTTTGGTGTTATGGCCTTACGGGTTCAAAGGGTTAATATTATCAACACGCAATCTCTGTAGCTAACTGATAAGCTTAACTTATCCCCCAGGCTACGCGTAGGTTGGGTAGGAATTTAAATCCCTGTGCGTATGAGATATGGTAGATGCTTGATTTAAGGTTCAACCCCTCTCTAGCACATTCGAAATCTACCCTTTCACCCTATATACCGGATGATTCTTCAAGCAGCCTTAAATGATTACATTACAATAATTGGACACATGAACTAAATATTATATAATATGCAACAGTTGGAGTCGACAAGAACATGTATTAGGCACAAGAACGTGTTTGGCCTGCTCTTTAGCAAGGTTATTCTCCAAGGAACTTCTAATTTTACTTCCCAGAAGTTCTAATGCTGCATCAAGGCACTTTTTAGGGTTCTTTCAAGGCTCACATAAGACTAGTTTAGCAAAGTTACGTTCTCTATAAATCCCAGTCTGAGTAAAAACTACAGTAAAACGTGATTTAAGAGCAAAGATCTGTCAGTGCAAGGCAAATAATCTCTTAATACAAGTGACATTTCATAGGATAGTTTGCGCCTGCCCACCCGTCCGTCCGTCTGTCCGCCTGCCTGGTGATTGTCTGTCTGTCTGCCTCTCTGCCTGCCTAGCTGCCGACCTTCCTGCCTGCCTGTCTGTCTTTTGTGGCCACAAGATGGTATTAGAAATGTCTGTCATCTGGAATGGGTTACCATAAGCGTACGTGTACTTGGAGAACCACTGCTGGACAAGGAGCCAGTAAGCGCACACACGTACCCATGCACGCACATGCGCAAGCGCGCACGCAGCACGCATGCACACATACACGCACACAACCACCTATATGTTACGTTAGGCGACAATAAATCTCAGACATAGCTTTGCTATCATGTAAATGAAACTTAATTGCCCAAATCGTTCGTTTACTTGGCTATCCTCCAAATATGTGACTTTTCAAGATTACCCCATCTCTTCTCTAGCTTACGTATATGTAGACATTTCGATTAACAATTTAAAAAATCATTGTTCTATATAGAATACATAATAATGTTCAGATGTCAGTATGATCCTTCGTTTTTATCATTTGCTCTCACTGGACACAGATTTAAAACAAGCTAAAGGAGAGGTAGCTATTTAAAAGAATGATATGTTTGAGGAAATTTATGTTTAAGCTGAGTATGTGTGCATGCGTGCGCGCGTGTGTGCGTGTGTGCGTGTGTGCGTGTGTGCGTGTGTGCGTGTGTGCGTGTGTGCGTACATACGTACGTACGTACGTACGTAGTTTAGTTTTTATCATTGTCAAGTATTAGTTCTATGAACCCTGACCTTGACGACGTACTGGCACTAGGATATAGCTCATTCATCGTCTGGAATGTAATATTTACACTTTTCAATTTTGGACCCGAGCGGAGTGTGAACCAGTGAATTCTGCGACACCTTCCGCTTAGCGTCTGGGAGGCGAATAGCATACAACTAGATCAGCGTTCAGACAGGGATGGATCCAGGAGGTCATTTGGCAGGGGTGGAGGGGGTACCCAAAATTTCAAGACAGTTAAAATTAGCTCTTGAAAATTGGCTCATTCCGCTACCAGCAGGTAGGTAAAAAAATTGACAGCCCTGCCGGGTGTGTGCGTGTGTGTGTGTGCGTGTGTGTGCGCGCGCGCGCGCGCGTGTGTGTGTGTGTGTGTGTGTGTGTGTGTGTGTGTGTGTCACGTGCCCCCTAGCGCCCGCTTGGATCCGCCACTGCTAGAGGACACGTGCGTGTGTGTTTGCGTGAGTGAGTGTGTGCGTAAGTGTGTGTGTACGTGCAGTGAAGCTGATGGAAACAGAAGTCATTAACTGATTCTCAAACTGTTCATCACATATTCCGAAATGCAACCTTACGTTTGATTACTATATTCTGCGGCTGTAGTAGTAGAAACATGCCACAGCTGCAAGCAGTCCATCTACGCATTTGACTACTGTGTCTTATCCTCAGACAAAAATGTATGGCTTCCTCCGATCCATTCTTGATCTGAGTGTACCGAGTCCAGCTCTCTTGAGGTCACCTCTCAGCACGACTAACATATTTGTCCAATGGCGTCGTCTCCTGACTTTCTATTTGCTGGTTCCCAGTCGGGCGAATTCCAAGGCACTCGGTGCTGATGTGTCTTCTGGCATCCCTAACAAATAGCCTAACATGGACCATCTTTGTCTGGCGACCGTTACAGACAGCGGCGATGTATTACACATCTTGTATAGTGCATCGTTGGAAATTATGCTGTCTGGCCATCGGTGTCAAGTGCTGGTGGCAGGAATCAGGTTTGTCTAGAGCCGTCTTTAGAGCTGCCGAGCTGTTACAGTTATATAGCATCGATGATACGCAGGTTGCGTTGTATAATAGTAGTCTTCTCGTAAAGGATATCTTCGATCTACGAATCCATAGCTTCGAGAAGGACTGGAAAATTATGTTCCCCAGCAATGTCAGCAGGACTGCAGAGGTTATGTGGATGAACTCTGTTTCGGATTCATTCATAAAGAGATTCTCAATTTATACTTTACTTGCGGCTATTGGGAGTAGTTCGTCAAGGAGTTTATTTTCCTCGTCTATGAAGTCCACATCGTCAGCACATTCCATCTCTAGTGGCATACCCAGAATGAAAACTGGGTGTTTGGTCTTGTAGAATTTTCCAGCACAGATCTCGTTGCAACAGCAAGGTAACAGGTGAAAAGCTCTGTGAATAGACAATCTCCTGTGTGGAACCGATTGATGTCTCAAACTCTGCCGACTTCATTGACTTAATTCGTAATCTCAGCTTGGTGTCTGAAAGTAATAGTCTCACTAGTCGCACATCATCTTCAATCCAACTGGCCTGGCATAGTATAATACATCTAGTATCTTTGAGCGTTTCATTGTGTCGAAGGCTCGTGGCATGTTCCATTTTGTGTAAGTCACAGGGTCTGGACTCCTGACACAAGCATGCATTGAGCCCATTCAATGTCTACGCGGCTGCGTCCACATTTAAAGCCACTTTGGCATGATTCAGTGATGTCATCGATCTTTTCTCGGATGCGGCATAGAGTAACATTGGATAGCATTTTCCTTCCGTATGCTGTTGAGGAGCACAATGGGCCACAGATTGGATGGGGGCCTGGTGGCTTCTTGGGCTTGAGTACTGTGACAAGGGGGCATTGGCTTACAGCATCGATGGGAGGGTGGCTCAGAAAAACTAAATTGGTTAGGTGCATAATCGGATTTGAGATAATTCCATAGGTCTCGATGCACGCCCATCTTTTCCTGGCTTTGAGTGGATTCTCAACTTGTGATGTTTTAGTTGGTGTTAGTAATGGCCTGGAGACACCTGAGAACAGGTTCAAGGACTCATCATCGAGGTAAGTGAAGTGTTTCTTGAACCTTCCTCGAATTGCGTCGGCTTTGCCCTGCTCAGTACCGATAAAGTAGCCTTCAGATTTGTGTACAGTGAGTGATGGTGTGTAGTCAGTAACTCTCAGGGATTGGGCTGCCGGAAACATTTTGTGACAGTCATCCGTGGCAGTGATTTAATCTACTAGGGAGTTTGCTTGTTGAATAGCAAGATTTTTAAGCGTTCGCTGATGTTGCGCAGAATGTTATTGCGTTCCCTGCGTAGTTGGTGCGGTTTTCGCTTTCGCCACTTTTGTAGATGCGCAGCCGTAACGCTTTCTGCTCTGTGGATAGTTTTACTACTACAGTGTCATCGGTGATTTTGTCCTCTGGATGCTGGTATAGTGGTAGAGCATTCGTCTGCCAAACGCTTGGTGAAAGGTGCCGCAAAATTGCCAGAGCAAATGATTTTGAGTTGGATACTAAGTTGTTGAGTTGGCCGGACATACTTCTCCGATGGTAACTGTTTGAATTGAATGCCTTTTATGCATTTACAATTTAATAAACATTCTGTTAAATATTTAGAAGCAAACCTTTGTTGGGAACTGTTGCTCCCAGAAGCGTACAAAGTAGGGATAGCTTAGCTAGAAATCGGTGGGACATAGATAGAAATGGTTCGCATTATTGGTATGAGGGTTGTGATATAAATTGGCTTATAAAATGCACGCTGTAAACCAGTTCAGCCCGTGCTGAGTCGGTTCCCTATTTAAAAAAACGTATCTCAATTTCAAATAATTTAATTTAGTTGGCTCTTAGTTTTAAGAGCATGTTAGGATAGCTAAGCTATCCTGACTTTGTACGCCTCTGAGAACAACAGTTCCCAACAAAGGTTTGCTTCTATTAAAATCCTTGCCATTGCTTTTAGCCATTGCTCTTATAATGTAGTGTGATCTGACTGTAATAAATCTGGTATCTTCAATCGCTAGTTCTTAAGTATTATCACTCTGTTTTATCAATGACAGTGGTGAATGTCGGTGCTTCCCATTAGATACTTTTTGTCTAACGTCAGCCATGTCATTTACCAGAATTATTCCCAAAATCAACCTGACCGTTACCTATAGCACGTATATAATGATATGTGCAAATTAAATACAGTAGGTTGCATAAACATTCTTATGTATGCTTGACTGGCCATATTAGATCAATCAGCTTCTTAACGTCTTACTGATCATAAACGTCAGTGGAAATAACTTCCAAAAACATATGAATGGACATTTTATGTGACAAAGAGTTGGCTCCCATGGTAGGCGACTTGAGTTTATTCTTTGTTTTCAAAAATACAAAAAATGAACGAGATCTTTAACCTATCGAACATAAAAGACTGCACGAATATTGGATTGAATGTTTTGAAATTAATTCAACTGGAAGCTGTTGCTGGGTCTTCAGAGGTCACGGAGTTAGTGGCAGGTTATTTACCACATTGATTCCAATTACCAGAAATATACTTTGATCGAACAAGTTAGAAAACCGTTGCATATTTTGGAAGCCATATTGATGTGATGAATATTATACTCCAATGGACCTTTCCAGTCTATCCATCCATAATATGACGTAATATGACGTCATAATCAACTTTGTGACGTTTAGGATGACGTCATAATCACTACGTCAAGAATGACTCGATGTAGTCCGTTTTAAACGCTTAATAGTCCATGTATGAATTGTATGTCTTTACTATTTAATAAACATGCTGTTGAATATTTTAAAACTAATTTGACTGGGCGCTGCTGCTGCCATAGACAGCAACAGCGCCGATTCAAATTAGTTTCCAAATATACAACAGCTTACATGTATAGTTTTCTAGAAATTGATAGGCAGAGAGTTCAGGGATCGATCAATCCCGGTACAAGCGAGGTGTGGGCGGAGATTAGCTAGAATATGGGCGAGGCATAGCTAACACTGGAAAGGTTCATTGTAATGCTTCCATAACGCAAGGAAATGTAGCGCTTCAAACACCATAAGTATAATATTATAGTAGTATTTGTTTGTTAATATTATTAGCATCCGATGTTTTGCAGTAAAATCGTAAGCTATCTGCACTAAGTTACAGACTTAGGTTGGGTGGGAATTTAAATCCCTGTTTGTATGAGATATAATAAATAGTTATTTCTGGTTTCTATCGCCTCGCTATCAAATTCGAAACATGCCCTTTCAACTATATACCTAGTGATTTCCTCAAACGAACCATAAATGATCTCATAAATGAAAATGAACGAATTAAATTAAAAAAGCTATATAACATGCAACAGTTGGATCGACAAGACGATGTACTAAGCAGAGGAACGCGTTGGATCATGTCTGTCCTAGCGTTATTTTCTTCAGGGGATTTCTAACGCTCCTTCAACGAATTTGTAAGGCTAAATCAAGGACAGCTTAGATTTCCTCCAAGGCCCACCTAAGACTAGTTAAGCATACATCTATAAAGAATGCATCTCTAAATAAGAGCTACAACAAAACACGCTTTAAGCACAAGGGCTTAGTCGCATGTAAGTCTGTTAATACTAGTCACATTTGAATAGGACATTTTGGAGCAAAAATGGTGGTTCTTTACTACATATTCTGAATAAAACGCAGATTCTCCTACTAATGTAGTTCACGATGCGTTTGAACTGGACGTAATAAGTCCTTCCGTCTGTCCACCGCCCGCCCGCCCGCATGTCTGTTGGCTAACCAACCAACCAACCATCCAGCCAGCAAGCTAGCCCACCAGCCAGCCAGCCAGCCAGTCAACCAGCCAGCCAACCATTCAGACAAACAGCCAACCAGTCAACCGACCAACCAGTCAGCCGGTCAGCAAACCAGCCAACCAACCAGCCAGCCACCCATTCCGCTCGCCCGTCCGTCTTTCTGTCGTTTGTAACCACAAGATGATATTTGAATTGCCCCTGGTCTGGAATGGGTTACCATACGCTTGGGTACATGTACTCGGAGAACCACTGCTTGACAAAGAGCCAATATGCACACACAGGCACCCAAGCACGCATATGGACAAACACGTACACACGTACGCATGAGCGTACGCGCCCACCCACCTATATATTACATTATAAATCGCAGACATAGCTCCGCTACCGTGTAAATGAAATTTAATTGCCCACATTGTCCAATTACTTGTCAGTCCTTCAAATAGGCCGCCTTTCAAGTTTACCTCTTCTCTAGCGTACGTATGTGTAGACATTTCTGTTAACAATTTTAAAGTTTATTACTGTAGGCCCTGTATAGAATATATAATAACGTTTACGTGTCAGTATGACCTTTAGTTTTTGTACTGTGTTGACGCTTGACGCAAGAGTAATCAAGCTAAAAGTCGCGTAGCTATTTAAAAAAAGATATATTGGAGAAGATTATATTAAAGTCGAGTGCGCGTGGGCTGGAAACAGAGGTCATTAACCCTTTAACACTCATATCAGCCAAAACGGCTTCTGCAGTGGTCTTGTGAAGTGTCCATTTGCAGACCAAAAGAAGAATATTTTTGAAAATTTACCGATAACCGAGCCAGTCATTCCAGTGGTAAAATTTAAAAAATATGCTTCTCTTGGTCTGCAAACGGACATTTTCTATTAGGGAATTAATTTTTTTGAACAATTTCGACGGTTAAAGGGTTAATAAACATTCTGCTGTTTCAAGGTTCATTACGTAGGCTTATTCAGGAATCCAATCTTGCTAAATAGATTTTGGTTTTCATTCGATTATTGGCAATGATTTTTATTACACTTTATAAACCATAAACGTACGGAAAAGTCAACACGGCATTTGGTTAACCCCTCATGTGTCAGCGGCGCCTCAAAGCCCTCAAAATGCTACTTATATTTCTAGCTGTGTTCTGTCCATGGCTAGCTATGTTCCGTCCATTGCTAGCTATGTTCCGTCCATTGCTAGCTATGTTCCGTCCATTGCTAGCTATGTTCTGTCCATTGCTAGTTATGGTCTATCCATTGGTCTATCCATTGCTAGCTATGCTCCGTCCATTGCTAGCTATGTTCTGTCCATGGCTAGCTATGTTCCGTCCATTGCTAGCTATGTTCCGTCCATTGCTAGCTATGTTCCGTCCATTGCTAGCTATGTTCCGTCCATTGCTAGCTATGTTCCGTCCATTGCTAGCTATGTTCCGTCCATTGCTAGTTATGTTCCGTCCATTGCTATCTGTGTTCAGTCCATTGCTAGCTATGTTCTATCCATTGCTAGCTAAGCTCTAACAACTTCGTCGACACGTGTTAAATGTTCAGCTTTGAGAGATGAACTCCCACACTCTCACGTTCAAAGTAACTGTACGAATACCCTGTTGAATACTGTGACGCTGAATGCTGTAAATGGTACATTGTTGCTATGTATCCGGCACATGTTGGACATAATAAACACAACTAGAGAACAATGAAAAATATGAGTCTTTGTATATTGTCGAATATGACATAAGTTGGCTAATTATGTAACTAATTACCAACAATACCAGATACATCATTCGGGAATCTCTGCCGCTGCTGCCGAAGATGATCAAGCGTTCTTTTATTTCCAAGGTCGTGTTGGTCGTGACTGTCGCCTGCATATAAAAACACCAGAGTGTATGGAGTGTCGTATTACACTATTGGAGGTTGAATTCACAACACAATGCCCTAACCTTGCAGCACTATATGTCGTTCCCACATGCACCGTTCTGATTAACCTAAGTTGGGTTCCTTTGGTGTGGACTAAGGAGGAAGAAAAACTACCTGGCTGTCTGTCACTACTGATACTCTGTTGTGACGTCAGAGCTAGCGACAAGCGAGTTCTTACTGATAAAGTTACCAAAGGCGGCATGCCGAAACGTGGAATTAACTGAGGCGAATCACTGATGATATTGCTTTCGGAAGATGCTTGCGGTTGAGGTGATTATAGAAACGACACCGATGGCGTTAGTGAAACATTAACCTAACAGCTACTTCTGTATGTGGAAGGAATAGGAATGTTTTACTGAGCATAGTTAGCGCCCAGACGCCCTCTATGTTAATCCTGAAGGAATGATACGGAGACAAAATATGTCTAAAAAACCTAGCTAAATTTTATCGCAATCAAACCATGCGAGGTACTCGAAGTAATAGTAATGCAGTTTGCCATATGTCATTATGCTTAACATGACCAATACTGGCATTTTTGTCAAATGGGTGTGCGTGGGGTGTGTGTGTGTGGGTCAGGTGTTGGGGGTGGGGTGGGGGTTGGTGGGTGGGTGTGTGGGTGTGTGGGTGGTGGGGGGCTGGGAGGGGGGGGGGGGGGCGTTGAGGCGTGTATAGGTGTGTGTATGGGGTGGAGTGGTATGCTGGGGTGTAAGTTTACGTACTTTTCTGGAAAGGGAATTAAACCGTACCATACGCGTTGTACAGAAGATACGTTACCATGCACAATAACTTGTCGCCTAAAACGTTTAGCTAAAAGTCACCCCAAGCTATCAAAACATGGGAGGTACGCGAAGTCGTGATAGTAATTCAGTTTGCCATACTTCATTATTGTTAAAATGAACAATCCTGCCATTCCCGTCAAATGGGCGGGGGTGTAATTTTGCGTACTTCGCTGGTAATTTAATCCGTGGTTCATGATTATGACGCCATCCAACCCGCCGCTTATCTGATTATGACGTCATATGACGTCAGAATGATAGATGGATACTCTGGAAAGGTGAATTGTTGTGGGAATGTATCTCCTCAACCATGTATCTCATGACGCAACAGCGTCCAGTCAAATTAGTTTCAAAATATTCAGCTGAAAATGTATTAAATAGTAAAGACATCCAATTCGTACAACAGCGAATGTTGTTCGTGACGTACCTATCTACGTCATTTATGACGTCATAATAACGTCATTGATTATGATGTCATTCTACACGTCACGTAGTTAATTATGACGTTATAAGATGGATGGATAAAGCGGAAAGGACTATTATCCTGAGTTAAGATGCAGCTCCCTTTTCTAATCTATCGCTTTCTTCAGTTACCATAAAACATTTTCAACCTTCTTCAACCGCTCTCCTAGAACTGGATATGGACCAGTGTATCCAGACACGGATAGGCTTACGCATTGCAATGATTTGAACATTTTCCCAGAAAGTATGGAATATACCTGCAATCTCAAAATTAACTTAGACAACACCATCTCATGCAGTGTTTCGTAGCACGATAACGCATGATGCCAATTCACCTTTCCAGAGTATCCATCCATCATCTGACCTCGTATGACGTCATAATCAGCTCAGCGCGTGTATGATGACGTCACAATCATTACGTCACAAAGGGTTCCATATAGACCGTCATCAAATCTCAAAGAGTCCGACACGTTGTATAAATTGTGTCTTTGTAATTTTTCCTTAGGCAGCAACAGCACCCAGTCAAATTTGTTTCAAAATATTCAACAGCTTACCTGTGTAGATTTTTGGAAATTGATAGTCAGTGTGTTCAGAGATCGATCGATCCCAACACGAGTGGGGTGTTGGCGGAGCTTAGATAGAGATGGGCGGGGCATAGCTAAAACCGGAAAGGTACATTTGTCATACTTATGCAACTTTTGTTTGATGTGTATAATCTCTCGGGTGTGGTTACAATATTTCAGCACAAATATCATCATGACAATTGAGGAAACAAAATCACGTTTTAACCGTGGGCATAAATAAAGTGTGACTTATCAGATATAGGACGAATTCTCCAACATAGTTACTGCTTTCCTAAGGGATTTCGGTATGCTACCTTTAGTGGGCTGACGATAAATGATTTGAGGCCCAGCGTATGTCTGTCATGAAATTGCATGGTAACATATCTAGGCTGTTAATCGTTTCATCAGTGTAGTAGTCGACCCACACAAACCGAGACCCTAGTTTCAACACAAACTCTTGAATTCTACAGATGATTGTTGCAAAAAATGTTTGACTCGAAGATATTGCTGGATTGTGCAGCAACATTTTTAGCAACATAATAGAAATAATCAACTGTTTTAGCAACATATTTTAAATATGTAACATATGAATAAGTATAAAGGAGAAAATGTGCAGGGGAGTTGAGAAACCCACGCTTGTATGAATATTGGCTTGAATTCTATATATCACCATCATTTATACGTGAATTCTTTGGATTTGTGTCTAATCCCAGCTGAAATGTCAAGGGGGTAAAAAATACTTTATGCGTCATTGTACGTCGCACGTACAACAGTAATATAACTACCGTGTGTGCGTAGATGTACTAAGAATGCTGAATGTGGATCTGAGGTTTTGTGTGAAATTTATTAGGAATATATGCAATGAACCGTTCCAGTTTTGGCTATGCCCAGCCCATCTCTATCTAAGCTTCACCCACACCTCGTTCGTGTTGGAATCGATCGATCTCTGAACTCCCTGACTATCAATTTCAAGACAACTATGCAGGTAAGCTGTTAAACATTTTGAAACTAATTTTACTGGGCGCTGTTGCTGCCCATGGCAGCAACAGTGTCAAGTCAAATTAGTTTCAAAATGTTCAACAGAATGTTTATTAAATAGTAAAGGCATACAATTCGTACAACGTGTCAGACTATTAAGCGCTAAATGGGCTATCTCGAGTCATTCATGACGTCTTGATTATGACGCTATCATATACGTCACGTGGTTGGTTATGCCGTCATATGACGCCATATGATGGATGGATAAACTTTGAAAGGTCAATTCAGACAACGACATGCCTTCATGTATGTACAGCTACACACACGCGTTAAAACAAGGTGCACAAGACCATTCGCGCATGCACCTTTCCTGATTTCAAATAGTATCTCATAGACTTAAAATTTGATCATAGAAGGGTGTAATGCATATGCTGAAAATCGTTTTGTAAACGCTATGACGCATTGCATCGTTGAAAATATGGACTCAGTTAAGGATCAATATTATACCGAGTTTGAAAGACATAGCTGAGCGCTCATCAGCTATCCGCGCACCCATCCCGACAGTATTGCTCTAACTTAGGATGTGTCGGAATCTGTTCAGGTCATATGTTCTTGCCATTCAGACTGTAGGTAATGTGGTGTAAAAGGCATCATGTGCCGTGTTATTGGTATCAACATACTCTCTGGGACGCTGCCTTGTCAGGAGTTGGCATGGTCTGTAAATAGTACAACTAGGACTGGGATCCTGACGATTCGTAAAAGTTGTAGGCCGTTTTCAGAACGTGAATACGTAAATTATGAGCGAAATTGACTTAAACCAATGTACCTGGGAGAGCACGCTTTCATATATATATATATATATATATACGGGAACGTCGACAACATATGCGATTATATCTCTTTAGAGATTGAACACAGTTGGCTCCCTTTTTAGTTTGTTGGGGGCGATTACCATCCATGCACTTAGTACAAATATATTTATTCCAATCCAGGAGACGGCAGTTGAAAACTCTGACCTACAGTTTAGCGCGCTAAATTGGTCGACCTCAGCATAATTTTGATATCTTTGATTTTCAAATAATTGCATGAATCACTTGACATCATTTTCGGCAGTACCGCCACTACAGCAAATAAGAACTGTCATTGCTGCTTTAAGTGTTGCTTCCCTAACAAAGCATTCTGTGTTTCCATCTTCGACGGTGCCAATCTATCGGTAGGCAGGAATTGTCACTGCATCATGTACTTATTACGCGATACCTTCCGTGACAGGACATAAACCTATCTCAGTTTCGTCAGCGCAACAACTTCTGGAGTGAAACTCTCCCCCGAACACCATTACTGGGTTTTGAGTTCTTTTCAGCATAGCTGGCATTTAGGTAGTGCTGTGGCATTTTTGGATGACTTACACAGGCTAGTAGATATTCGACTACCTCACCACCACTCCATGGGCATCTGCGCCCACAACTCATCACGATTCTTCTCTAGGGGAGTAAAGGTTGGAGAGCGAAATGAAAATGTGCATATGTTTAAACTGTAAATTGTAGCTTCAGGACCATATCGTGGACATTATGCATTGGTAGTTGCAAACTATAACTGCAAAACCAATCAATGCATTCAGGTAAAAGCAAATATGCCATTGACGAAACAGGAGAGGTGCAACACTGCAGAACATTCATCGAGGGTACACAATGATCACAATTCCAAGTGACAAAGAAATCTTCACATGTGATACCGTCTTCTTGCACGATCCAGGAAAATGATGCACCACACCTATAATACATTGAATGTAAAGTGCACTTTTCTGTATTTCTCGTGTAGCTGTAATAGTAAGATATTAATACGATTATATGTGAGTACTGTAAAGGGCTATTGTAGATATTTGTAGATTAAGGCCACGCAATTTGTTGATTAAGTTAAATTGATTATTTGTTTAGTAGTAGTAGTAGTAGTAGTAGTAGTAGTAGTAGTAGTAGTGGTAGTAGTAGTAGTAGTAGTAGTAGTTGTTGTTGTTGTTGTTGTTGTTGTTGTTGTTGTTGTTGTGTAGTAGTAGTAGTAGTAGTAGTAGTAGTAGTAGTAGTAGTAGTAGTAGTAGTAGTAGTAGTGGTAGTAGTAGTAGTAGTAGTAGTAGTAGTAGTAGTAGCAGTAGTAGTAATAGTAGTAGTAGTAGTAGTAGTAGTAGTAGTAGTAGTAGTAGTAGTAGTAGTAGTAGTAGTAGTAGTAGTAGTAGTAGTAGTAGTAGTAGTAGTAGAAAAAGCAGCAGCAGCAGTAGGGAGAGGAGCATAATTGTAGTAACGGCAACACTAGGGCTCTGCGAAGCACCTAAGATATAGCCATGAAGAAAGAGGTGGGAGTCGAAACAAGTATCTCTTAATACCGTTCCATTCACGAAGTTGAGGCTTGCCCTGCCACTACCCATGCTCAAGTCAACCTTTGAACTCATTTGGGTACTTTTCTGGAAATGTCACAGCGCTTGGATACATCTGGTCCACTTGGCCAACCGAGCATCTTCAACGTTGCTCCCGAGTCCACAGATTCATTAGGAACGTATTGTATTGTTAGCCCCTACAAGTAGTGTGACCAAAACGGTGCACCAGACAACTTATGCTAGGGTCAACACAGATGAGCTACACACATCCAATGTACATCAATGTACTCTATTAAGATATAATTAGAACCAGATATACAGGTACCTTATTGTGGACTCATAATCCTGGAACGCACCAGAATAAACTAGCAGTATCATATTTCGGCAGCACCAGCAAGTGCAGCACACAGTGAGGTTCGGTACTGGCCAATAAGCATGACATTGTAACTCGAAGAGATGCTATCGCATTTTGACACACCACGGTGCCATTTCTGGGAATAGAACCTTGGAAGTAACGGTCCAGGTATCAACCGAGTACCTGTATGTGAGTGACTGAATGTAGATCTATCATGTATGGGCGTTTTGGTGTGGAGTAGTAGAATAGCTGCAGAACACATCTGTAAGTAATATACAAAGTGAATGATCGATGCGCCATTCTAGACATGTTCTGGAAATGTGAACAGGTGTACGAGTTAATAAGGTCGCGCCTTAGCTTAGCATGTAAGATAGAGACATCGCTCACGGATCAGAAGCCTGCTCAGCAGGTTGATCCTGTATGCGATTAAGATAACCTTGGGGGTATTTATGTTAGTCGATCGCCGTAGAGCAAGACTTTGTATAGTCTGGGTGGGTAACCTAGCTATTGCTGAAGAAGACAGCGTGGGCTCGGCTCCACAAGCGTGAATATTATGTTTAAGAATGAGGATAGGTGAACAAGAACGGGAAGGTAGAGGTGCGCCTAATTTAAGTTAGTGATGAGTGTGAACAAAACAGGCTGGAGATCCCATTAAGTAGTACCCAAGGATAAGACAAAGAGACAAAGACAGAAATAATTACATGAATGTCGCGACCCTCCTTGATTAAGGAGCTAAGATTTAAATGCGATAAAAAGATGGGACGATTATAAGCAACACTTTCAGAGAATCTTTACAGCAGCCACATTATAAGTAAGACACAACGAAGATCCACGACCAAGGTATAGAATCTGTCATGCATACTAACGCAGAACAACCGGAACTAGAGGGCAGAGATCTTTGTTACGTGGGATCATCACATGAGCTTTCCAAGTTTAGACATCCATCATAAGACACCATAATTGGCTACGTGACGTGTAGGATGACGTCATAATCATGACGTCTTGAGTGATTTTATATAGTCCGTCTTTAATGCTTAATAGTCCGACACGTTGTATGAACTGTATGTCTTTACCATTTAATAAACATTTTGTTGAATATTTTGAAACTAATTTGTCTTGGGGCTGGTACTGCCATATGCAGCCAGCAACAGCACCCAGTAAAATTATTCTCTAAAATATTTAACAGCTAACGCGTATAATTTTCTGGAAATTGATCGCCAGGGCCTTCGGGGATCGATCGAAACAAACGATCGAGGTGTGGGTGAGCTTACGAGAGATCGGCGGGCATAGATAAAAATTGAAAGGTCCATTGACGTCAGTGCATATGCATATGTACATCATGGCGCAGCTGGTCCGCTGATAAGTTCTGCCGACGTGCTACCATTCCAGACAACGATGGCGTGGATAGGATGTAGGCATGCTACCTCAATACGAGGGACAGTATATCTGACTAATTATCTTGACCATGTGCTATAGCACGTGTTTTTAAATGTTATGTTAAATCTTCACAACGATAGGTGTTTTATACTTGAGATTGTGTTTCTCTATGCTGTAGACTCAGACTTGGCGATGAGCATGTTAACATGAAAAGAGATGGCATTAACGGTGGTAGACTCCGTGTGATGGAGGGCATTGCTTTGACGGATGATTTAGCTCATCTGTCATCAATGGAGAGGCCTATTTGTAGCTATGCCCCGCTTCATTTATAGTTAAGCACTGCCTGCGATTTGAAGGTTGAAACCCTGAATTCCCCAGAATCTAAATTTCAAGGTATTAATGACATAGGTAGGTAAATTATTTGATTTTGAGCTGTTGCTGCTGTTGCTGCTGTCGCTGCTGTTGCTGCTGTTGCTGCTGTCGCTGCTGTCGCTGCTGTTGCTGCTGTTGCTGCTGTTGCTGCTGTTGCTGCTGTTGCTGCTGTTACTGCTGTTGCTGCTGTCGCTGCTGTTGCTGCTGTTGCTGCTGTCGCTGCCATAGGCAGAAAGTCCAGATCAAGGGGACACGTAACAAGCACTTGTTGTTTATGCATATGTTAGGCTATGTACCACGTTCTCTCACAAATATGATTGCTTATTTGAAACAAAATACAATCTTAATTATCTTTATTCTGCACACACCCCCCCACCCCATCCCTTGCTAGATTTATATCTGATAGATAGGCCCTATCCGTTGCACATAATAGAAGTCATTCATGACTAATTATAATAATATTCACAGAAATAAGCATTTATAAGCATACCCTATACAATATGCGGTATCCATTGGCCAAAACAATTCCATTATGATTGCAATTAATTGTGTGTTTAATCATAACTTTCACAGATGGGAGATAACGCTGGGGACGAATCGTGTTGATAGGTATGCGGTTATAATTATTTTTGCAACGCCAGTTAAATATCTTATTGCAATCGACATAACCTTCTATATTTATATACATAAGGTAATTATTTCTTATGCTTAATTACACAGTCAGATTTAATCCTTTTACCATTTCAACAATTTAATCCCAGAATCATAAATTCAAAGTAGCAATGCTGGTACAATGCTGAATAGGTTAAAAATAATTTGACAGGAAGCTGCAACAACAGCTTCCAGTTAAATTAGATTCAATATAGCCATTAGAATAGTTCCTTCTAATTTAAACTAAATAATTAGTCGCATACACATATCTCCTATGGGCTGATGGGATGAAGAGGGTACTATTCGCGTGTATCCACAATATCTCTCTGTAATTACATGTTCTACGATAAGGTCATATCAAAATCTACGGTGCTTTAAAAAACTAATTAACTATAATTAGCACATAAAAATGGAACTTTAAGTTTCCGAAGTCTGTCTTTGTGTTTCGATTTCGCCCAATCACGCATTTTAATTAATTTATTGCGTGATTACAATGCATAATTAAAGTAATATGAATGACTAATATGAATCAACATAGGCTTGGTGACAATTTTGGTTAAATTATGGGGTGCATCGAGCATATGTGTGGCCTGTATGCGTTCAATATATAGAAGACGTTTGATTTTATGGATATACGGGTACTGACACTAACCACGTCGTAACGTTTTAATAACATAATGCCCTGTATATATCTATAATTGCATCGAGTTAATATATCCTTGACACCTTGTTGCATTCATTTATTGAAAACGAAAACTGCATGCTTTAAATAACGTGCACATTCATGAGTCATGAAACGCCGATGACGTCACTTATATTCTAGCTTTACGAGATCACGACCGTTCTTTTTCTGTAATGACAGTATCTATGAATACCATCATAGCCTTAACGAGTCTTTGAGGCATTTTCTTGAAAGATCGACTAAGGTCCCCAAGAAAATATGCAGTCTGCAGAGTTTAATACCCGAATACAAAATATGTTTGAATGAGATTCCACGTTTCAAATTGCGTGTTTACCTTACCGGCTATCTCTTGCACACCAGAAATGATAAGTGACGGCCTATTGCCGTGACGGACAAGCGTCAATATGATTGTGACGTCAACAGGTTATAGTATTTGATCAGAACGGCAGATTCTCCAGTGACAGATCGGATGCCTATATAGAAAGATTTTGCTGGATGACGAATCAATTCAGAAACATTCTTGTTTCTGACCATCGTAAAATTACAAAAACAACTGAATGAGCTCATCCGTGAAAGCTATGTTTTTTCCTGTACTGCGAATCTATCTACCCAAGTTGATATATATTATTGATATATATCATCGGATAATGGTTTTTCGAGGGTGTAAGCATATTTTCGCCGATTTAATGTAAGAGTAAGAATTTTATCAAATTTTTTTGTCAATTTCGTAACTAGCAGACACTCACTGAAGTAAAACATGCATA
Organism: Chaetoderma sp. LZ-2023a; assembly: GCA_034401795.1. NCBI lineage: Eukaryota > Metazoa > Mollusca > Caudofoveata > Chaetodermatida > Chaetodermatidae > Chaetoderma > Chaetoderma sp. LZ-2023a. The sequence goes on along the minus strand of CM067362.1, from coordinate 76,408,831 downwards.
AAAATTAAAATAAACCTAAGATAAATTTACTGCTTATAAATATCCCCTAACTGGTCTACAGATGCAATCTCATTGTTTCGAGGGTGATGTAATCGCGTAATTTAAACTCTAGTGAGGCGGTGAATTTATGCCATTTTTATGATTTGAGCAAAGGAGAGTCTGTCACCGACTATAATGGCATAAATGAGTCTGATACAAACACATAACTTAATTTATAGTTGTAAATCCAGATCAGGTTATATTCCGCTTTTCGTGATAACCGGGTAGCAGCAAATTTCTGCCAAAACATAAAAAAGTTAAAATCTTTCAGTTTTTCAGTTGGAAATTGGTAAATGTGGTATTGAGAATGAACATAAGTGTTTTGCCTACCGGAAAATAGAAAACATTATTGAAATTCATATCGTATATGATAACTAAGGCCTGTTTGAATTGTCATTGTGGGTAGAAAAAAATCAGTCTAGATTTGAAAACTACATAAGCACCCCATGCCAGTTCCACGTTTCGGGAGAAATAAATTGTTAATATAGCAACGGGTCTGCTATGCTACTCAGGACAGTAACTGGCAGATGTCGTTGGACGCAAAAACTGGATTGATTTGTATAATATCCTTACGAGTTATCAGTATTTTTATCATGGGTAAAACAAGTATAAGTGAAAATACATTTTTTCACTACACTGACATCAAAATGCATAAAATAATCACTTGTACTACGCGCATCTTTTTAAAATTTACCCTTCTGATGTAAAAATACTGTATCTATTTAATGACACATGATTTGTTGACATCGCCTAAGCGACGCGTGCGTGAGAACGTCAAATGTACGTACCCTCGAAATCACATGACCCTCGAAAACACCTTACTGGACGATATATTGGTGAAAAGTCTATACAGCTGTTGAGCCGTCCTCCTACAGCGATGGTGGTGGTGGTAGGTGTGGGTGCGTGGTGCAGTGTCATGGTTTGCCATCTATGCATCGACTCGGCGACAATACGTGCGTTGTATATGTGCCCAAATGTGCCAAGTTTCGTGCTAATCATATATACATATAAAATATTATCATTTCCCCACTTGTTTCCTAATCGATCTCCATACTATTATTTACACCAGTGTTTTGACGGGGATATATGCTGTTAGCACACGCGCAAACGTTGTATCTCCCGAGCGTAGCGAGCGAGGGGGATACATTTTATATATACGCTCGGGAAATATAATTGTTTAATTATAGTTAACTCCTCTTGTGTCACGAGGCCGTGTTCTCATACAACCAATATTTCGGCAACTACCAACCAGATCTATCGGCTAGCGTTCTCATTGAACTGGCCCTTGTACCGGAATAAATAGGCCTAGCGGCTTATCTCGCAATATATCGCCATTGCTTCCCTATGTGAATGCAACCTAATCCCTCAAAATTGCCCGGTAGCGTTACCGTAAGCATTTTGTCTCACAATCTGCCAGGTAGCGCTACGATCAGCATTTTATCTCACTCTCCACCAGGTAGAACCACCGTCCAGACCGGGAATATCTTCCACCAGTGTGAACGCAAACTGATATATCGGCTATATATTAACCTACATAGAACACGAAATAAAATTAGGCAATGAGAAAGAAGCCTTAAACACAATTTGGCTCTGAAATCCTAAAATATACCTAATGTAAATATGTAGCCTAGTGTATTTTATGTGTTAGATATTGTATAATTTGAACAGCTAATTTAAAATGAGGTGTATCTTCCTCTAATTTATTAACCATTTAACACTCTTAACAATTTTGCTTATTTGCTTAAGAGAGTATCATTTCTCTCATAGCCCATTTGTGGACCGGGCGAGGGTGTGGGTACCGTTTTAGGGTTTACCACTGGAATGACTGGGTCTGTTATCGAGCCAGTCATTCCAGTGGTGAATTCACCTTTCCAGAGTATCCATCGATGATTTGACATCACATGACGTCATAATCAGTGCGTCATAAATGATTCGATTAGGCCCGTCTCTTAATAGTCCGACACGTTGTAACAATTGTATGTCTCTACTATTTAATAAACAAAGCCAAAGTACGGAAATCCTCGTGCACACCAAGATCCTTCGTTGTGTTAAAATATTAGCCAAATCCATCAGTAGCTCTTAAGATACAGCTACAAGCAGATGGTGGGCGGGCGGGCGAGCGGGTGGCCTGGCCGACGGACAGACAGACAGACATGAATGCAGGCAGACAGGCAGGCAAACAAACAAATAGCCTGGCGTGCAGGCAGGCGGGCAGGCAGGCAGGCAGGCAGGAAGGCAGACGGACATACAGACAGACAGGGAGGCCAGCAGGCAGGCAGGCAAGCAGGAAGGTGCGCACGCACGCACGCACGCACCTACGTACGTACGTACGCACTCACTCACTCACTCACTCACGCACGCACGCACGCACGCACGCACGCACGCACGCACGCACGCACGCACGCACGCACGCACGCACGCACGCACGCACGCACGCACGCACGCACGCACGCACGCACGCACGCACGCACGCACGCACGCACGCACGCACGCACGCACGCACGCACGCACGCACGCACGCACGCACGCACGCACGCACGCACGCTCGCAGACAGTCAGACCAGATCTTAATACCCGCTTCTACTTACAGGGGCGAAAGAAACAATTTTGTGGTAAAAATTAACTGCGATTATCTATTTTTAATAGAAGGTCAATTAGACTATTTTCCCTCCAAAAGAACTCGCTGGTGACTTCGTGAGATTGTTTGAGAGGGGCGCATGTGTTTGTTTTGGGAACAATGTTCCTGAATTGTGTTGGTGTTTTAGACAGCAACGTCCACCAATAAAGGTCGCTTTTAAAAGTAAACACCGGCCGATTACTGGAGGGGCGTGTATAATACGAGTCGGCATTTCAGCTGGTAAAGGGTATGACAAGTTATTCCGAAGTCGTAAGCTACCTATGGAGACATTCTTTCGAGGCATGTCAGTATTAGTCATAGGAAAATGACAACTAATTATGGCTTAATCCCGTTTGAGTAAAAGGTGAAAAAGACAAAGATATTGTTCAGATACGCCTGTTCCATGTGTAAATTGCTAAAGATTTTGATAGGAATTTGACTGATAGGCAGCGGCTCCTTTCATTCGCATTGTTCTCAAAATAACACACAGTATTTTAACTATGGAGTTCAGAGGAGATGAACAATATGCTATGCTCGTTAAAGGGTTAAGTAATTAACAATATGACCTAATTGGAAATCGATCAAAATATATCTTTGAATAGTGTAAAACACTAACGAAGCAAGAAACATAAAATCAAAATTAATTACACTAATAATTTTTTTATTACACTTCTGTAAATTCCGATTGTGGTCGTGTTGCTCCCTCGCCTAGATCACTTGACCTGAGGTTAATTGGTGAAATTAGTACCAAGTGACTGGAATATGTGACGATATTTTACCCTCGCCAAATAAGCGGAAGAACACGCAAAAAGACAACACCGAGGAGAAAACGGGAAACAGTTTGGTATCATTAGAAACACAATTTCGCGTAATGTCAGATATCCAAAATCACGAGAAAAACATTTTGGGCAAAGCTGTTATATGAGCTATATATTTGGTTTAAACAGAATTTATTTTTGTTCAAATGGGAGTACGATAAGCGTCTTATAACCGTGTCAAGGCGGCAGATTGTAAAAATAATAAATAACATTTTAAACGCTTCAGCACTCAAACCAACCAAGAACGGCTTCTGCAATGAAATTGAAAACGTCAATTGGCAGGACAAGACAATACCATTCACGAAAATGGACCTTTCCATTTTTAGCTATGCCCTGCCAATCTCTAGCTAAGCTTCACCCACACCTCGCTCGTATTGGGATTGATCGATCTTTGACCTCCCTGACTATCGAATTTCCAGAAAATTGTGCCGGTAAGCTGTTGGATATTTTGAAAGTAATTTGACTGGGTGCTGTTGCTGACTGGCAGAAAATAAAATAAAACGATAAAATAAAACGAACCCTGACTCGGAGTGTGTCAAATTCTGGAAATGTGGCTACCGTGGAAACTATTGGTCCGAGTTGGCTCAAACTTTACGACGTGAAACGGTATGACCATACACTAGGATTCCACAACTTTGGGTGTGATCCGAACAAAATCTGAAAAATTCGAAAAAATCCAGATAATCCGAAAAAAGTCTTAAAACTTACAAAAACCAGAGGACGAGGGTCTGCAATTTGTGAATTCCCTTGTTTAGTCGTTTGACCGGATGAACGTAGCATTAACAAATCAAATATTGTCGAAACATTCTCTAGCTGGATTGAAACTATTTTCTTAATTAATCTCACAAGCCTAGTTATTTCACTATATTTGTATGGTGTGCACGGGACAGTGACTCCCTGTGACTGCTTAGACAACTTGGACATTTTAGGATATAATGCTTGACGGACGGATGAATAAGTTAATGAAATGATGGATGCATGTATGAGTATGTGACAGGAGAGACAGACAGCCATGGATAATGAGATAGATGGGAGGATGACATTAAGGAAGGAACAAGACCGTGTGTGTGAGAGGGGTGCGAAGGGATAGAGGTAGGGAGGGGAGAAGAGGGACGGATGGAGGGACGCATATACACGCATCAACCTGTATACGGATGGATGTACCAAACGTCACATAATTACCTCCATATATTGATTCATCAGACACTGCATACTCGCTAGGTCACACACGGATAGATTCATAACTAAATGCAAAACTTGACATAAATATGAATTATTCTCTGAACGTTAAACGCAACTCGACTGTGTCCTAGATTAATCATCGATTTTTTTGTCATAGGTACATTTTATATGCGTCACAGCTGCCGATACATGGCCAGCCACAGACAGCGTGTATAATGAGCTCCCCAGATAACGCAGATTACCGGGCCGATACAAGGTCAATATCTGGTCGTATTGGCCCAGTACCGGCCCAGTAACTTGCGCTATCAATGTAGTATCTGAAATACTGTGCTCGTCGATAGCTCGTAGTCAGTCATCCGATGGTAATTACGTTACTATATCTGCTTTCAATTGCAATCAAAATTGTTAAAATCAGATAAACCCAAATTGATCACGCATTTAAATATTGCCTATCGGTCTATAACTATATTCTGTCGTCTTAGTCATACACGTAATTACTCATTCAAAATCTGGAACTCTCGAACATGGTTTTTAACGATAGACAGTCAAATTATTCTCAAAATATTTATCATAGTCCTATCAATAGCAAGTCATAAATAAATCTGTGATTTATGTAATGAATGCGTTCCATGACAGCGGACTAACTTGAGCTTGTTTGTCTACGTATGTGTGCGGGTGAGTGCGTGCGTCGTGAGTGCGTGCGTATGCGAGTCCGTGTGCAAGATATTGGGTGGTATATTTGCAACAAGTTTGTGGCAGTAAGCGTTATTTTGGTTGCACGGATGCTTCCCAGCAGGCACATGCCGTTGTTTCAATGTTGAATCCACGTTGAAATCACGTCATGAGGTGATTTCAACGTGGACTCAATGTTGAAACAACGTCATGTGCCTGCTGGGTTAATTACATCACGCAGATGTCAAGGAAACTGCGTCAAACCAGGATGGTATTTGATTTATCGCGTTAATATGGTTTTTTCAGTCGGCGATTATTGGGCCGGCATCGTATGTGTATGTCAACCGGTCCATTACAGCGTGATATACGGACGTCTAGGGCGTTACCATATCAACGGTGACTCATTATTTATTACGCTTAGCCAGAAATAGCAATACAGAACTAAATTATATGCATCTGATTGCCATGCCATGTCCATATTTGGTAAGAGAATAAAGGTAATTGTATGATTTGAGGTCTTTTATGGCTTAGACTTTAGATCTTTACTTTTGATATGCGTTCTCACGTAAATGCCTTTTCCCTTTCACTAACAGTACCACTCAAAATAAGGCATATATGGTTGAAGATTTTGAATTTAATTTGATTGGAAGCCATTGCTGCCTAAGGCAGCAATGGCTTCCAATCAAATTAAGTTCAAAATAATCAACGAGTATTGCCCTCAAAACTTTACTAACTAACATGTTTCTCATTTTGTTTTGGAAATATATGTTAAATTATGTATGAGCCGCACTGCAATATCGACGCAATGAAGCGCATATATACTGCGCTAAATATCAACCCTTTAAACGCGAAAGGCCGATTTAGAGTACTCATTTCGCCTTTAATAAATATTCTATTGAATATTTTGAAACTACTTTAACTGGGAGCTGATGCTATCTATCAAAACAGGCTCGTGTCAAATTACTTTCTAAATATCAAAGACATTACCTGTATAGTTACAATGTCTATATTTCTCTCTCTCTCTCTCTCTCTCTCTCTCTCTCTCTCTCTCTCTCTCTCTCTCTCTCTCTCTCTCTCTCTCCTTTCATATTTATCATAATTTCGTTACTGTATATACGTTTGTATTTAACTATTTTACGCATTTTGTCGTCTTAATGATTATGTAGGGAGAGGGCCTAGCTAATTTGATAGAACTTGTGGCCAATCCCGTTGTATTATCAGTACAATAAAATATGTTTAAAAAAAGAGAAGTTACAATGTGAGTTAGATACTGGGAATTCAGAGAAGGTTCAATGCGTTAATCAAACACATATACATCAGTAGATTCCACCAATATAATACAGTCATACTTATGTATAAGGGAACTCGCTTTTGGTGGGGGGGGGGCACGAGATTGGGGTTCTAGAAGTAACTACCTTCTAGATATACAATAGATAGAGTATACGGTATACAGTCTATAACAAACAAGATGGTCACTGATGTGAGATGGGCACTTAATATATGTCGGGTCACATGGAATAACAAATTCTTCAGATCTTGTATCATATGGGTGTGTTTAATAAAACCTGAGTAGAAAAGAATTCTCACTGGAACAAACTTCCATTGCTATGAAGAAATCTAGTTTTAACTATGCCCGCCCAACGCTCGCTAAACTCTACATACGCTTTGTTGGTGTTTGAACCGATCGATCCCTTTACTCTTGGAATCTCAATTTCCAGGCAACTATGCAGGTAAGATGTTGAATATTTCAAAACTAATTTGACTGTCTGCCGTTGCTGCCATAGAAAGCAACAACGCCCAGTCGAATTGGTTTCAACGTACTCAATATCATGTTTGTATGATTACTGTATTCTGCGGCTGTAGTAGTAGAAACCTCCTACAGCTGCAATCAGTCCTTCTCCGCGTTTAGCTTCCTCAGGTCCATTCTTGACTTGAGTGTGCCGAGTCCTGCTTTCATGAGGTCACCTCGCAGCACCCGTAGCAGATTTATGCGATGACGTCCTCTCCTGGCTCTGTATTTGCTGGCTCCAAGCAGGGCGAATTCTGGTGTGTCTTCTGGCATCCTTACACATGGCCAAACATGGACCATCTTTGCTGGGCGACTTTCACAGACAGCAGCGACGTATTACACAACTTGTATAGTGCATCATTGGAAATTATGCTGTCTAGCTATCGGTGTCCAGTGATGGTGCGTAGGTGTTTGCGGTGGCAGGCATCAAGTTTGTCTAGAGCTGCCTTTGGAGCTGTCCAGCTGCTACAGCTATACAGCATCAAGGATACGCCGGTTGCAATGCATACGCGTAGTCTTTTTATCAATGGCATCTATGGTCTACGAATCCATAGCTTCCAGAAGGACTGGAAAGCTATATTCCCCATGATGCAGGCTGCAGCAATATTGTCAGGACTGCAAAGCAGTGAGTCCAGGATTGTATTTTTCCTCTAGGGTTCGCCGCCACGAAGTGGAGGGTCATTTTCTTTAATTTCATGCTTTGTAGATAGGTATATGTTAGTGAACTCTGTTTTGGATTCATTCATAGAGATTCTCAATTTGTTTAGTAAATAGTAACGACATGCAATTCGTACAACCTGACGGATAGTAAGCGTTTAAGACGGAGTCATTCATAACGTAATTGATTAAGACGTCAGCCTACACGTCCCGTAGTTGCTTATCACGTCATATGATTGATCGATAAACTGGATTCCTCCACTGAAATTTGGTTTGTTAAAACTAGCAGGTTGTCATAGATACATTCTCAAGTGAGAGATTTCCCAGCTGCAAAATCTTTTCTGAAATACACCCGTGTATATGGAGAGTAGACGGCAATGCAGTCTGTGGGGGCGGGGCGGGGGTGGGGGTGGGGTGGGGGGGGGGGGGTTGTTCGTTTGCCAACGTGCCAGGTAGTTGTGGCGTTGGTTAGCTGCAAATAATAGTTAGAGTGTTCTCCTGAAGATAGTGCCTCTTCTATACCTATGGGACCGGGTAGGATGGAACAGATGATTGCTTTTTCTCTCTCGCCATTTCTTCAATTTCTGTTTTTGTGATGATGCTTAAGCCGTGTTCTCACTAGAAACTTAATTAGGAATAACGCCATACTTCAGTATTCTCTCTAGTGAGAACACGACCTTAGACTCAAACTTTGTTCTCTTTCTAGTTCTGTTTTGACGTCTTGCTAGTCCTTGCGCCAATACTCCATGAGCTGGAGGCATACGTTGCGACATACGCTTCCGAGCATGGATTAGGGGTCCCGTTCCCAGGATCTTCTACAAGTTTGAGAGCTTTCTAATAGAAGAATCCAGTTTTAGCTATGCCCCGCCTATCTCTACCTAAGCCCCACCCACACTTTGCCCGTGTTGTGATCAATCGATCAAATCGATCCATCTCTGAATTTCAATTACCAGAAAACAATACAGGTAAACAGTTGAATATTTTGAAACTAATTTAACTGGGTGCTGTTGCTACCTATGGCATCAACAGCGCCCAGTAAAAGCAGTTACCAAATATTCAATATCATGTTTATTAAATAGTAAAGACATACAATTCGTACAACCTGGCGGCCTATTAAACGTTTAAGACCGACTAAATCTAGTCTTTCATGGCTTAATTGATTATGACGTCAGCTTAGACGACATGTAGTTACTTATGACGTCAGATGATTGACTGAGAAACTGGAATCCTCAATTATCCCTGGTACTATAGTCTCAATACGTTATTGGACTTCCATGTTTCTTTGCAGACAAACCTTTACTCCACGGACGTAATGAATTGTCAAGAGATGTTGCTTTCTCATATGATTCTCATTTTGGATTGGTTGACCTAGAGGCACCAAAATGTTGCCAACATAGATTGGTTGTCATGTTGTGTTTAACTGCCCTGTCTGTCCATTGTTATTATATCGCTCGTTTATATAGCGTTTATCAAAAAATTGCTCTAAGAGTTTACACTAGTCAGTTATTAAAAAATTACATGTAACTTTAAACAATTAGTCATTAAAAACTATCTGTAAGTAAACAATCAGTCATTGATAAAAAAAAAACCACCCAATATAATTAGTAAAAGAACGCTATGGGCAAAATGTTAAAAAATTAAACTAGATTTTATATGATTAAAATGGAAGGTCCGCGTATAAAATAGTGCTGTAGCAATATAGTTTTAAAAGATGCGTTTTTAGTCCTGTCTTAAAACCGTTAACACGTGTCATTGTTCTGAGCGATATTGGCAAATCATTCCACCAGACGGGTGCTATTTTGCTAAATGCCCGGTCACCGAAGCTGGAGAGGTGGGGGGGGGGGGGTTGATGGGGGGGGGGGGGGGGATTGTTCTTGGAACTTTAAGTTGCTGTTTTGCTTATCATTTGTGTAATGTATTCTGGATCCAGACCATTCAGCGCTTTATAAACTAAAAGGCAAGCCTTAAATTGAATACGTCTACGAACTGGTAACCAATGAAGTTCTTATAGCACTGGTTGGATGTGAGCATAGAGGCTACAACAGGTGACAATACGAGCGGCTGAATTGTGGTTTGTATTCTGCGAGTGGAGTTTGTGGTGCATTACAAACCAGTCCATATTGTCGGCTGCGTGTAGCTTTTTCTTGATTAGCTTGTTTATTATGGTAGTAACACAACTATCCCAGCTAGACGGCAACTGTTCGTGTGTGGCGATTTCAACTGCAAGCTGGGTAAACTCGGAATTGCGGACAAAGGTTCAGGACTTGGCTCATGCATGGGATCGTATGGAGAGGGCACACACAACAGCAATGGAGATGCACCGGTGGCATTCCTTAGTTCCTATGGCCTATTTGCCATAAATACAGCTTTCAAACACCCATGCCGCCACCTGACAACATGGACTGGACACATTGCTGATCGCAAAACCCCAAAAGGTTCTAAGGCTACAAAAGCTGTCAACCAAATAGATTTCATACTATGCAAGACAGCAGCAAAACCCCTACTTCGGGATGCTCGTTCCTATGAAGGCATAGACCTCAATTCTGACCATAAGCCAGTCATTACACGCCTCCAAATGAACTAGCTCTACCTAATGTATAAACGCCATACCAGGCAAGAGGGTAGAGTCACCTACAACTTACCCAAGCTCATCAGCGATACGGACACTCAAATGTCATACAAAAGGCACTCGGGGAGCAGATAGCTAACATCGACGTCAGCTCCGATCCAAACGAAGCCCTAACCAAAATACTGATATCTATGGAATCACCAGCTACTAGCACCATAGGTGTTCTAAAAACAACAGAACTGGGTATACTGACGACCCTCTCGTAGTAAAACTGTCAGCAGAACAGAAAGCATTACGTCTGCGCATCTATCATAGTGACCAAAGTGAAGATCGCACCAAACTACGCCAGGAACGCAATAACATTCTGCGGCACATTACCGAACGCTTAAAAAATCTTGCTATCCATCAAGCAGACGCCCTAGCAGATGAAATCACTGCCACGGATGACTGCTACAAAATGTTTCGGGCGGCCCGAGCCCTGAGAGTTGCTGACTACACACCACCACTAACTGTACACAACTCTGAAGGCCACTTTATTGGGACTGACCAGGGCAAAGCCGAGGCAATTCGAGAATGGTTCAAGGAACAGTTCACTGACCACGATGATGAGCCCTTGCACCCATTCTCAGGAGACCCCAGGCCATTACTAGCACCAATTAATACAGTAGACGTTGAGAAGGCACTTAAAGCCCTGAAAAATGGACGTGCATCTGGACCTGATGGCATGAGCAATGAACTATTCAAATATGCAAGTGGCATTATCTCAGAACCGATCACGCACATAATCAATTCAGCTTTTATGCACCACCTTCCCATCGACGCTGTAGGCCAAGGCATCTTTATCGCACTACCCAAGCCCAACTCCCCCCCCCCCCCCAGCCAATCTGCGGCCCATTGTGCTCCTTAACAGCATATGGAAAATCCTATCCAATGTTACTCTATGCCGCATCCGAGACAAGATCGACGACTTCACCGGACCATGTCAAAGTGGCTACAAACGGTGACCCAGCTGCGCATACATTGTATGGGCTCAACGCATGCATGTGTCGGTAGTCATGTACAAACACTGGGATTTCCACAAAATGGGCATTGACATGTCACGAGCCTTCGACACAATTAAACGCTCAACGATCTAGATGTACTACGCCAGGCCAGTTGCAATGAAGATGAGCTACGACTAGTGAGACTACTGCTTGCATACACCAAGCTGAGAGTACAAGTCAAGTCAGTGAAGTCTGTAGAGCTTGAGACATCAATCTGCTCCTCACAGGGAGATTGTCTATCCTGTGCTCTTCACCTGTTACCTGGCTGCTGCATTGAAATTCGTGCGGGAAAACTCCACAAGACCAAACGGATGTCAATACTGGGCATGCCGCTAGAGATGGAATATGACGACAATGTGGACTTTATAGATGAGGAAAAGAAACCCCTTGACGAACGTCTCCCAATAGCTGCAAGCAAACTAAAAAATTAGAATCTCTTCATGAATGAATCCAAAACAGAGTTCACCCGCATATACCTATCGACAAAGCATGAAACTAAAGAAAATGACGATCCACTCTGTGGCGGGGAACCATGGAGGAAACGTAAAATCCTGGACTCACTGCTTTGCAGTACTCCTGACATTGCTACACGCTGCATCATGGGGAACATAGCTTTCCAGTCCTTCTGGAAGCTATGGATTCGTAGATCACAGATGCCCTTGGTACAAAGACTAGGTTTATGCAATGCAACCTGCGTATCCTTGATGATGTATAACTGTAACAGCTGGGCATCTCCAAAGGCAGCGCTAGCCAAACTTGACGCCTGCCACCGCAAACACCCACTCACCATCACTGGACACCGATGGCCAGAGAGCATAATTTCCAACAATGCACTATACAAGATGTGTAATACGTCGCCGCTGTCTGAAAAGGTCGCCCAGCAAAGATGGTCGATGTTTGGCCATGTGCTAAGGATGCCAGAAGACACACCAGCACAGACAGCCTTGGAATTCGCCCTACTCGAAGCCAGCAAATACAAAGCCAGGAGAGGACGTCATTGCATAAATCTGCTAAGCGTACTGCGACGTGACCTCGAGAAAGCAGGATTAGGTACACTCAAGTCAAGAATGGACCTGAGGAAGCTAAGGATTTTGGCTGAGGACAAGACACAGTGGGCAAAAGCGAAGAAGAACTGATTGCAACTGTATGATGTTTCTACTACTACAGCCGCAGAATACAGTAATCATACATACAAACACTACTGAGAAAGGTATAACACTAAAGGTGAAATAATGCTTCCTTGTTAAACATAATCCTTCAATGAACCTTTCCAGTTCTAGCTATGTCCCGCCAATATCTATTTAAGCTCCACCCACACCTCGCTCGTGTTGGAATCGATCGATCCCTGAACTCACTGACTCAATTACCAGAAAACCATACAGATAAGTTGCTAAACATTTTGAAACTAATTTGACCGGGTGCTGTTGCTGCCTATGGCACTATAAATTAGTTTCAAATTATTTGACAGAATATTTATTAAATAGTAGACATACAATTCGTACAACAACGCATAGTCAGTCTTCAACTATGTGTTCGTGACGTACTTATCTACATCATTCATGGGTCATAATGACGTCATTGATTATGATGTCATTGTACACGTCACGTAGTTAATTATAACGTCATATGATGGATAGATAACGTGGAAAGGTCCGTTACATCTCTGTGTTGCTGGTTTGAAAAGGCCTTTTTCGTGTCACTCACTTTTTTGAAGAAAATATCCTATAAAGATTTTAAAATGTACTAAGCTACATGGCTTGGGCATACATCTCTATTCCCGGATCTTTAGTTCCTTAAGAAATACCATAAGAAGATAGCTAAACAGGACAGATCCTTAAACAACTCGAGAGGCTTAAAATTTTCTATGAAATAGTTTGCCCAGTGCTTGATAATATGCACGACCACATTTGTAAAATATATATTTAGCAGTGGGCTATAACACCAATACGTATGTCTATCGTAGGAATGTGCCTACACGCCTATAAAGAGGACAACGACATTTTGCTAGGAATTCCTCAAAAGGCCCATTCAAAATAACACGATTAAAAATCTTTTTCGTGTATTGAGAGATTATTAAACTTATGTTCGAAACACCACTTTGGAAAACTAATGGTAGAAATATTGTGTTTGATATTTTGAAACAGAATTGTCAGGGAGCTGTTGCTGCTTAAAGCAGCAACAGCACCCGGAAAAATCTGTTTCAGAATATGAAACAGCTTATTCGTATAATTGTGTTGCAATTTATATTCTGGGACTTATGTGTGCAAAGAGTTAAATAGAAGTCAAGCGTGTCATATATAGAAATGTTGATGTCTAAATGAAAATGACGCTATCTTACGTTGTTGCTATTTACGGTTTGCAACAGCTTTGATCAAATAGAATTGAATTGTTTATGTCACGCATGATTGAACTGGAGTACAGAAAACGGTATATTGTGTATTCAACAACAAATAGGTCAGCGATGAATAGAGCTTTTTTTGCGGTGAATATTTGCGTTGACAAGAATGCGGTGTTCGATCTGTCTGGGTTCATAGAAAATGCATGTCTTATTGAAAGAATGCCCGGAGAGCGTGGGTCGGCGGTACAACACCTTTTTTCAACACAGCACACCCATAATCAATTTGAATTATGTACGTGCGTGAGCGTGTGTGCGTGAATGCGACTTCAAACTTCTACACTGGTTACATCTCGATTTTCATAATGCTATGTGGTATAATATATTCCCACGTAACGGGGAGATCACCTTGACGACAAAAGGTATAGGAAAATATTGCTAATAAATAGCTACCGCTACTGAATCTTAAGGGTTGTATAAGTATAAAGCGTTTAAATGGGTCAGTTCGTACACGATTCTAATCAATCTAGTTTGGAATATTCAATCGTTTATGAGCTAGTAGCTGAGAAAGTTACTAAATGAAATGTCTAGGATTATGATATTGAATACAAACAGTTCTCTTGTGGATACTTCGAAAATAATATAACTAATGCAGACACGATTTCCAGTTAATTAGTTAATTAGTTGCATGCTGTTAATGACAGTACTTCTTAGACTGCAGTCAATTCACCTTTCCAGAGTATCCATCGATGATTTGATGTCGTACGACGTCATATTCAGCTAAGCGGCGTTTTGGATGACGTCATAATCATTACGTCATACATGATTCTATTAGGCCCGTCTTTAACTCTTAATAGTCCGACACGTTGCAAGAATTGTATGTCTACTATATAATAAACATACTGGTTCCTGACTCAATCATATGACGTCATAATCAACTACGCAACGTGAATGATGACGTCATAATCATGACGTCATGAATAAATCTGTTACTCCCATCTTTAACGCTTAATAGTCAGACACGTTGTACGAATTGTATGTTTTTGCTATTTAAGAAACATGCTGTTGAATATTGTTAAACTAATATGACTGGGCGCTGTTGCTGGCATAGGCAGCAACAGCACCAAGTCAAATTGGTTTAATAATGTTCAACAGGTTACCTGTATAGTTTTCTGGAAATTGCTAGTAAGGAAGTTCAGAGATCGATCGATCCCAACACGAGCGAGGTGTGGGTGGAGCTGAGCTAGAAATAGGCGGGGCATAGCCAAAACTGGAAAAGTCCATTACTGTATTCAGTACAAATTATTTTGATATCATAGATGTTGGTTAACTTGATGGCATGAGCGTGGGTTAGTTGGTGAAATATGACGGCGATGGCAGTGTCGGGCATGACTAGACCAGCTAGTATAGTTGTTACTGGTTCAAAATGGAAAACGAAGCAATATGCCTCTTTCTGTAACATTATTTCCACCAACTCTTCTCCGAAGAGGACTCTCACATTTGTCGACTAATTTCCGTAAATGTAGGCTATCTGACCAATCAAATTTCTAAGATCATCCTCTCAGAAGAGACGATCATCTTAAACCGAACAACCCTAGTGCTCCTACCTGTTCGCCTAGAATTGTTTCCCTTACTCATGGTATCAATAATTCAGAGAACATTTGATTATTCAGCCATCAAAACCGGTATCCTATAGTTACCTAATCTGGTATTCTCTTTGTGGTGAGCTGTTTATTAATAGATTACATTAGAATTTACTCTTCTCAATCGATTTTCTACACCACTAACCTCATAGTGCATGTTACTGGGCCGGTGCTTGGCCGATACCGGGGCCATACCGGCCCAGTAACTGGCCTATGATAGTAGCGTTATGCATAGCGCATTGAGTCCTAATGTGTGGACAATGAAAGCAGAATGTTGAAAAGAGAGTGAAATGGTCGTGATGGAGTTGTCGTTATGATACAAATAAGACTTCAAAGGAGAGTTATAACTGGGACATATGAATACACTCATATGAGTATGAATACTTATTAGATGGACGTACCATTTACAAGTAACAAGGAGATCTACATTTCACACATACAACTACAAATCGGGGCGTATATAGAACGGCATTTAGAGAGCCGTTTTAGTCAGAAAATGGAAGGTCTCTGCCTGCATACTTCAGTCTGCATAACAGAATTGGAATATGAAGCCCTCTGGGGGAAAATACTTATAGAAGATTTAAAATATGTTTTCTCCTATAAATACGAGTTTGCTCTGACCCTCAACAAGCCATATAACGGACATTTGGGTAGAATGACTGGCAGGGCAGGGTAACCCGGCCCCTTAGTCTATCAAAATATCTATATCATAGGGACCCTTCAGGGTCTGAGCAAACTGGGATTAGTTTTCTCCATGCCACAAATTCATCTTCTTGTTATAAATCCATTGCAATCTTGGATAGAACGGTGGCACCACCTGGCGGAGATTGAGAGAAAATGCTGACTGTACTGCTCGCTTCCTGGCGGAGAGTGAGTGAAAACTTTGCGTTCATATATGATAGCAACAAAGATAATTTCAGAAGACAAACCACCAGTCTAGATGGATTACGCAAATTTAGTCTGCGATAAGAGACAATCTACTGGGAATGCTACCTGAGATAACCGGAGCCGGATTAAGGAAATGGTTAAGGGGGTTACAGCCCCAGCTCCCCTAAAGATTCTGTCCCCACCCCGAATCAAAACTCATTATCGCATTTTATTCATTTTAATCTTTTAATCTCAATATCTCAATTTTACAGTCGTGATATACTCAGGCTGTTGAACATTTTAACACATACGTAACTAATGTATTCTTTTTAGTAGTAGTAGTAGTAGCAGCAGCAGCAGCAGCAGTAGCAGCAGCAGCAGGACCAGCAGCAGCAGCAGCAGCAGCAGCAGCAGCAGCAGCAGCAGCAGTAGTAGTAGTAGTAGTAGTAGTAATAGTAGTAGTAGTCACCCTCCTTAACTCGCCCGATAAAGTGCCCCGCAACTATTTATCCCGGGGTCCCAAATAGGCTTAATCCACTGCTATTTGCCTATATACCGGCTGTATGGGAACGTGGCGTATAATAGTTTGATGTGATTCATATTGAGACCCCATTTCAGTGAGCCCGAATCACATTAGCTTACTGTTTGTGCCGTGCTGTGTTCTTATATCAGCGTGTTTGCGAGAGTTCAATAGGAGTTACTTTGACACGACACATGCTTAACTCTATCTGCCATGCCACAAACTATGCCACAAACGATAATCACTCATTCTGACCGTTAGCTCAGTCAAGGTCAATTCCCCCCGCCCCCTCCCCCCACACCTAGGGTAGGCTATTACCGCGGGACAGGCCGTCTAACCACAATAATATTGGTAGCATCCATGGTCTCCGAGGACCATGGTCACCATACATAATCAAACATCTTAAAGGGGTACTACTCATCTCATCACAAATCTTCTAATGCACTAATAGTCAGGCTCACTGTGGAAATTCCCAGGGAACCCTTTGTTGATTTCAGGAAACATACATATTTGCGAAGTATCGTGGTTATGACAAATCCAAAAATGGATGATTTAATATTTTTTTCTGAAAAGGATCAAGGTCATTTAGAGACCAATAGATGCCACTTAACATAATATCATGTTTCTCGCTGTGGCCATGTTACTTACCAACGAAACTATAGCATCGTTGCAGACCAAAGTAAAGCTTATTGAAATGTATTGTCAGAAATGCAATGTATATGTTATTTCATCATTAACTGGTATAAAAAGGTCAAAGTTTTGCAATATGTGTAAATCATCAAAATGTGACGATCCTTATAATATGAGGTAGAAATATGTCAAAATAAAGCTTACCAAAAATCATTGTCAGATGATCATAAATATGTCAGTTTTCATTTCATATTACCTTGTTATTTTACATTAATCATGTAACAAAATGAACAGGGATCTGAGTCATCTACACATATATCTACAGAAACATCACAAAAGAGGCAAGAACAAATTAGATCTTGTGTTAAACGTCTTCCTCTGATTGATTTCCACACTTCAAATAAACCTGATCTCTCTCAATTGAAGACATTGAAAGTATGCATATTAGTCTTTTAGGTGACTCTCATGAATTTTATGTCCCAGTATACAATCACAAATGGCTAAGAAATCGTATCCTGCAGGAGTTACCTCATCCAGAGGCTCTGCGACAATCTCCCTTAAATAAGCCTGCTCTTTACTTCTCGCCCGGCGCTTGTCAGTAAGATATGGGCAATCTTTTAATTAACACAGACAATGTCAATCCAAAGGGAATACAATGCATTTATACATGTGCTAGTATGATCAGAAAGAATATGAAAACATTTAGAGCTGGGAATTGTAAAATGGCATATATATTCAGGTTACTAGTGATGAAAGTAACCTACCTTCATTGATCTACATGCTCGTACGATGGTTCATAAGATGGATAATCACTGGACGTGATATGGAGGTAGATAAAAGTCCTCAGGGAAAAGATTTAAATCGTCATGTCATAACAATATGTCAGAATATCGTGTACGCTCAGAAATCTTGCAGACAAATTACTCACACTCAGAATACTGATGAGACTACATTCAGAACGCCAAAGGATAAACAAAATCTACGTCTTCTAGAATTAACATTAGCAGTTCATCATGACACGAGAAACATCCATAGCTACTGCAGTTATTAGTTACATGCAACAATTGAATGGTATCTATACATACACCCCAACCCCACGCTTCCTCAGAAAAATAAATGTGTGGCTTTTTTGCTATATACAATACCTACTTCAATGAGGACATTCCGGATGGTAATAATACATTGCATGGAACCATAATGGGCATTTCCGGTTTTAGCTATGCCCCGCCCATCTCCAAAAAATTTCCAAAAATCTACACAGCTAAGCTGTTGAAGATTTTGAAACTAATTTGGCTGGTGCTATTGCTGCTTAAGACAGCAACAACGCCCAGCCAAATTAGTTTCAAAACATTCAACAGCATGTTTATTAAATAGCAAAGAATTACAAAGACATACAATACAGTGTCGGATCATTTGAGATTTGATGAGGTCTATATGGAACCCTTTGTGACGTAATGATTATGACGTCATCGTGCACGCGCTGAGCTGACTATGATGTCATACGAGGTCTGATGATGGATGGATGGATACTCTGGAAAGGTGAATTGCGGTCGAGCAAAAGACAATTAACGATGAGGAAAACTTTGCCATGGATAGGACCAAGTACAAAAACTGTGGTTTAGAGATTGGGCTGACAGTAAAATCCCTGGAGAAAACTGGTCCTGACATTTGGACTGCGTTTGTGCCACGTGTTACAATATGTTTTCTCGTTTTTGTGTCACTTGGCCCATACCATGCATGTGGAATACAAAACAAAACCATGAAAGAAAACAGATGACTGATTGGCATATCTTCCAATCCTACGAGACACTGATTCGTTCAAACTGGGCCAGAATTAGTGCAGATAAGCCAAGAGTGTATGTTCCTGTTTCTTGGAGATCACCTGCAGTATGGGCTATTAAATGTGGCTCGCTTCGTAAAGAAACTAAAGAACACCATCTTGTCTTACTGCAACCCCTTCAATGTAGAAAACAATGAAGTTTTATTCAATCTAGTATTACATGCTGTATTACCAAAGGAAGCAGCACATGACATCCTGCACTTTGATGAACTTGGCCATCAAATGGTTGAAGAATACGTGATCGCTTGTTTCTATGGTGATGTTAATCTGTGGGTACCAACAAAACGTTTAAAGCCGAAGTGCTACGCACATGAGATTACAAAAGAACGATCTAACTCAAAGACATAAACTGTGGAGTTAAAAGCGACTACATCGGTATTTGGTAGCTAATGATTATCGCATGGACAAGCAAAGAAGTAGACTTGTCCTCGGCCATAGGCAAGTACGAATTTCCAGTTAATCAGAGTGCTTTTCTTTGTTATAAAATGTGGTCTTTGAAGCAGGTCAGCTAAATAGGCATATTCTTTTGCTTATGCCCAAAAGCAATTAGGTTTGTAGGCTATGCTTCTATTTAAAATCTATGCTATTTTTCTCCTGATTTTGATTAGATGCGTAAAACGTGACCTATTAATTCAATGGCATAAAAATAGTCACATTTGATGAAATCTATTCAATGTGTTACATGATTAATGTGACATGGCAAGTTAATACGAAAAGGAAACTGGAGTATTTATAGCTATTTGGCAATGTTTTATAAGCTTTATTTTGCTATGCAGCATGATATATGCCCTCCTAATATAATAATGATAATCACATTTGGATGATTTACATGCATTGCTACAAATCTGACCTTTTACAGTCCTGCCAGCGAACGAGGGAATTCCAATGCAACATGCCATAGTGCCATTGATAAGTAACGTGCCTATACAGCAAGAAACATGATATTATTGGAAATGTGACCTCTAAATGACATTGAACGTTATCAGAAAAAAATGAAATCACTTATTTTTGGATTTGTCATAACCAATACTTTGAAAAAATAAATGTTTCATAAAATCAACAGAATGTTCCCACAGAAGTCTAATTTTGGACACAGTGGGCCTGACTATAATAGATTATGGTATGCAAATATTTTTTCCCAAAATATATCTTATTGAAATCTTACCACTGGAACGACTGGCTCGTTTAGCGAGCCAGTCATTTCAGTGGTAAATATTCAAAAATAGTCTTCTCTGGGCTTGCAAATGCACATTCCTCAACAACCACTGATGGGGTTTCGTTTGGCGATTAGAAGGTTAAGATGACACGGTATGGGTTAATGTCTACTCCACACGTGGTGGTTCTGCTCATGACTGCTTGCGCTGTTGGATAGTGTATGTGATATGTTGAAGATGCTTTGGCCAAGATGGCACGAGGGGATACTTCTGAGTGGAGAGAGAGGCAGCGTGGACTGGATGGGATTGTCCAAGTTTCAAACGATTACGAGATTACGAAGCGTGAAAATAAATTTTAGAAAAATTGCCCATATATTTCATTTCCAAGTGCATTTCTGTATACGCACCAGGATTATTTGCTTATTAACATCGCCTTAATGGTGAACTGTGGTCATCGACATTTTATCCTCTGCAGCAACCGTGCATGATGTCATTTAAGGTACAGATTGAACACATTCTTTATTATGTACTAATCACCACGTTAACGATTACCTTGTTCAAACACATTAATTTCAAACCAGTGAACAACTTACTTGTATGGTTACCAGTACACGTCATTTCCAAACTATCTGTTGCACGTAGATTATGCGTGGCATGTTGTATCACGAGAATAGCTAGGATAAGATGATTTGGGTTACCCCTTCTAAGTAAGTTATTTGTTTGTTTGATGCATATCGTGTACCTATTTTACAGATCCCATTCACGCTATATCACGGCAATGACACCCAGTCAAATTAGTTTCAAAATATTCGACCGCTTAGCTGTAGAGTTTTCTGGAAATTGATAGTCGGGGAGTTCAGAGATCGTTCTATCCAAACACGAGCGAGTTGTGGGTGGAACTTAGCTAGAGATGGGCGGGGCATAGGTAGAAATGGAAAAATCCATTTCTATCTCAGTCAACGGTATATTGTACATGCACATTTGGTGCCAGATTTGAGATTGTGTTGAGATTGAAACATTTTAACCCTTGAAATGCCAGTGTCTCGATTTCATTTCAAGACAAGTATACAGGAAAGCTGTTGAATATTTTAAAAAATAACTCGACTGGGAGCTGTTGCAGCCGTAGGCAGCGCCAGTTAGCAGTCAAATTAGTTTCAGAGTATTCAATAGAATATTCCATGCATCAAAAATAATTTTGTCCTTTTTTGTCTGTAAGCGTTAAGGAGTTAGAGTGGGCATAAGGCGAAGTGTCAATGCATTCGAAATTAGCAATCATCAAGATTTACTTAATACCGTATTGTTAAGATCGAGAGTCTCCGCTAAACGTGATGTGCAGTAGATTTTCATAGAACATATACGCGTACTTCAGTCTATTTTAGTTTACAGTCCAAATACCAAAGAAGAATTTTAATTTCATCAGATAACATCTGACAATTACAATACGATCGCTTTTTTTTTTTTTTTTTTAGCAAAGCCGTTCTGTTCCAACACGTTTAGGCCCGTAATACCAGAATCAGAACTTCAAAGCGAGGATGAATGAAAGCTGTTGAATATATTTGAATAATTTGTTGTTCCATCACAATTCATCAGGGTCAAGTTTGACTCGCTAATTATAGTCAGTTTGCTGGTTTACTAAACATGCGCGGTTGCTATGCCCATTCATTTCAGTGGTAAAATTTCAAAAATGGTCTTCTCTTGGCTTGCAAATGCACATTCCTCAATAACCACTGTAGGGGCTCCTTTTGGCGATTAGAAGGTTAAGATGACACGGTATGGGTTAATGTCTACTCCACACGTGGTGGTTATGCTCATGACTGCTTGCGCTGATGGATAGTGTATGTGATATGTTGAAGATGCTTTGGCCCAGATGGCACGAGGGGATACTTCTGAGTGGAGAGAGAGGCAGCGTGGACTGGATGGGATTGTCCAAGTTTCAAACGATTACGAGATTACCAAGTGTAGAGCTGTGAATCTTGAGCACTGAGGCGTAGCTTAGAAGCTCTGTCAACAATAACGACATCGACGACGACCGCGGCGACGAACACGACGACGGTGGGACGTGACGACCTTCAAATTAACCATGGATATATAATATCTGCTTATTTTGAAACAACCGTTGTAAGCAGTGTCTTGCTGTCTTTATGCACGCTGATTTTCATTAATAATTTATTCAAACTAATCGCCTACAGTAATTGCAATACAACCCTGTCAACATTTGAATTATAAACTTGTCACTGAGGTTATTAAACAAATATCCTCCAGTATTTAATAATCTCAAACACGTGAAAATTGATATTGTTGAGTTTCAATCTGTCCACGCTATATCACATCAAAGTTTGTTGGAAAACACTAAAACCTACTCGTCCCGATGCGTAATATAACACACGACTGCCTCCTCATAATAGTAAATGATATGGGAGACGAGTTCCACTTTATATTTATTTGCGAATGTTTTCAAGAGGTTCGAATAGAAAGCTTACCTAAAGATCAAACTATTGGGTTTCAACATGCATATGCTCAGGATATTATCGATGTTTATGGTCATTACCTCTTATATCATTTGTGAATCTGTTATTAGTAAATATCTTGTATCCTGAGTAATATATACCATGTCGAATTCATGGTGTCATTTTGGCTTTTAGCGTTGGCAATATCACCATTATATTAGTAACATCATCAGGAGTGGGGACACTTGTCAACAATCCGGGGCACCACATATAACTTGCAGAACTACAAAAAGGTAAATTGGAGTCTGTTCGGCATTCGTTCCAACGAGCTTACCCAAAATATAGCCGTAGAAGGGAGAAACATCAACAATGTGGTCAAGGAATTTAATTCAAGTATCCTCAAGGCTGCCAACGAAGCGATTCCTCGAGGGTTCAGGAAAAACTACAGCCACTACTGGACAACAGAACTGCAAGCAGCACATGATAAACTGGACAAGGCCAGAGACGATGCAGAGGGTAATCCCTGTCATGAAAACCACTTCATGCTACAACAAACTAAAGCCAGGTATCTAAAGACCAAGACGGCAGGGTTTAATTTAGAGAGACACCACAAAGCTATGGAGACTGACTAAAGCACTGAATGATGAGGGTGTCGGGGGGGGGGGGGGGGGAGAAGATTACTCTTGAAGAAGATGGACAAACACTGACAGGAAAGATGGCTGCAGATGCCTTTGCGAAGGCATATGCAAAAGAAAGCAACATTTCTATACCACGAATGCGTCAAAAAGAGGTTAGAAAAGAGCAAAAGGCAAGAACAGACACCAACACTCATGATGCAATGAAAGTTGACATTAGTTTAGCAGAACTGAAGAAGGCTATCCGCCAATTGAAGAAGAAGAAATCTCCCGGGCCAGATGGCATTACGAATGAAATGATCCAACACTTTGTCATCCTAGTTATACGATCTTAGTTAAACACTGGCGAGGCCCCTGAACTAGATAGCGATTGTCAAATAGTTTGGGTTAAAGTGAAACTTAATTGTGACACAGTCTATCTACGCTCGTACTACCGTAGTAAAGTATCACACGAAGATTCAAAATATTCAACATAATGTTTTTTAAATGGTAAAGACATACAATTCGTACAACGTGTCGGACTATTAAGCGCCAATGACGGACTATTTCGATTCATTTATGACGTCATGATTATAACGCCATCCAACACGTCACGTAGTTGATTATGACGTCATATGATGGATGGATAAACTTGGAAAGGTCCATTCATTGATCAACCTACATACTAGCTAGCAAGGTCACTGAGTCTATTGCTATTAACACATCGGTAACGTTTCATTAGTCCTCAAGCCATGCAGTATATACGTAGGCGTGTTGTATCGGTAAGTTCAGATGTCAGAAGCATTTAATTGTCATTCCTTTGCCAGGTATAGAAGCACTCACTGTCTAACTCCTATTATAATAGACATATACAGATGCGCTAGCTGAACTCGATTATGTGGTTATATGTGGTATGGCGTGACACCCGTTTCAAAATCTTCATACCAGGACGTCAACTTAGCAAACGTAGCCAATATGATTTTCAAATTGACAACGTATTGTGCATTCGTATCTCGAGAGATCTCCTTCGATGCTAGACCGAGAAAGGTATCTCGTATATATTGAGTAGCCATTGGCGTAGTTATTTCCAGGATAATATGGTGGTAGAGAGAATTGAAACTTAAAAGCACGCGAGAACTACTCTGTTCATACCAGACAATATTATTTCATTTAAAACTAGATGATCTAAGGCCTACTGCAGTCTGTATGAAAAATGAACCCTCTGAATTCGTCGTAAAATTCAAATCTGTCGCACACAAAATGAGGTCAGGAATTTGCTGAGTGATACAGAGGTTAAGATTATATCAAAATCAACACATCCAAAGTGTTGCTTTTACAGTCTGCTACGGAGATAGAATGGATCCAGATCTGTCTGGTCTCCAAAGTGGAGTCTGTGTAACAGTCTAGTCGGTGTGATGACGCAATAAGATGGCCGGTCATTACATTAGAGGTGTATTCTCGAAGAAACCACGCCTCTATTTTTAGATTGCGTTTGTGGTGTAAAGCTAGAGCCAATTCAAATTGGCGTAAGATTGGATTTACTTTTTTATATTCATTCCTACATGAACATCAAATTGACACCGCTACAATACACCTCAGACATAACTTAACACGTAGCCAAAGCAAGCAAAATAAAAGGTACGGTTGAAGATTTTGTACGTAATTTGATTGGGGGACATTGCTGCCTAAAGCATAACAATGACTTCCAATCCAGTTATGTTCTAAATATTCAACAGAACATTTTTTTACTAACTAACATGTTTTTGGTTTTGTATTGGAAACAGATGTTAACTTATTTATGGAGGCAATATGACCTGTAGGCCCTAATGTAGCTAACGTGACCATCAGATTGACAATGTAGCCATGTTTGATCTTAATGAAGGCTTGAGTCTGAAGAAACAAATTCATTCCGAAGACAACATACAGCTACGTTGTCAATCTAAAACACAATTCATGAATCCGGTTCCTGACTCAATCATATGACGTCATAATCAACTACGCGCCGTGAATGCTGACGTCATGAATAATTAGATTACGCCCGTCTTTAACGCTTAATAGTCCGGAACGTTGTAAGAATGATATGTCTCTACTATTAAATAAACATGCTGTTGAATATTTTGAAACTAATATGACTGGGTGCTGCGGCAGCAACAGCACCCAGTCAAATTGGTTTCAAAATATTCAACAGCTTACCTGTATAGTTTTCTGGAAATTAATAGTCAGGGAATTCGGAGATCGATCGATCCCAACACGAGCGAGGTATGGGTGGAGCTTAGATAGAGATGGACAGGCATAGCTAAAACTGCACACGTCCATTTGTCTACATTGACAATTTGATATTCGCATAAACGTGAATTTGAAGAAGCAAGTTCACGCCTCCAATAGCAATATATATATATATATATATATATATATTGGTCAATGGATGAATCAGGTTTAGCTATGCCACGCCCGGATCTAGCTAAGCTCCATCCACGCTTTACCTGTGTTGGGATAAATCGATCCCTGCGCTTCATGAATCTCAATTCCGAGAAAACTATACAGGGAAGCTGTTGCATATTTTGAAACTAATTTGCCTTGATGCTGTTGCTGCCTATGTCAGCAACAGCGCCCAGTAAAATTAGTTTCAAAATGTTCAACAAGATTTCGATTAAATAGTAAAGACATACAATTCGTACAAATTGTCGGACCATTATGCATTTTGTGACGGACTATATCGCATCATTCATGACGTAATTGATTATGGCGTCAGCCTGCACGTGGCGTAGTTGATTATGACGTCATATGATTGACTGAGAAACTGGATTCCTCCATTCACCTCTAATCGAATATGTATTGGTCATTTCGTCACATTAATGTTTAGATTCACTACGTTCCCAATCTATTCCCAATTGATATCCACTCTGATTATTCTGTCACCACCGATATCTTGAACCAAATGACACGGCATATGTACTCTGTGAATGTTATTTTGAGGTATAAAATTACCTTCTTGTAATAGTGTTGTAAAGCCACCCCATCTCGTTTGTAAACTACTATATCACTTATTTAACTTGATATTACATCCATTGTTCAATGGATTATTATGAAAGAAAATCGGTCATGGTAATGTGATACATAGAGACCTTGTGAGAAATGTTAGATGTCATAAGATTTGTCTGAATGACGTGAAGGTTGACGTAGGAATTTAAAAATTTTTTTTATTCCAGAACAGGAATTCTAATTCCCCAGAGAAAGGTTAGGTAGCCGTGTTAGTCTGTATAAACAATAAAAACTTGGTTCAAAGGTAGTACATAATAGGACTAATGTAGTTTATTTTGACGAGCTTTCGCTCATAAATGTGCTTCATCAGGTGACCTGATGAAGCACATTTATGAGCAAAAGCTCGTCAAAATAAACCGCGTTAGTCTTAAAGTTGAATATTCACACCAATGTGCTTGAAAGTGAAGTGTCAAAATTGTATACTTTTAGAGGCTTAAAGTGTGAATCGCAATGCAAGGAAACGAAACAAATCTTAACATATGATGATTTCATTCCGTTTAAATTAATATAATTCTTTTTGGCTATGTAGTTGAATTACGGACTCGTGTCTCTAATGCAGTTTCACACACATCAAAACTTTTATTAATTTATACATAATGAATTTAACATATGTTAAGCTGTATTTTGTTTCCTTACATTGAGATACAAAATATAAGCCTCTAAAAGGACACTATTTGACCAGTTTGTGTTCAACTCTCTTGGTGTCAATATAAACCGTTAAAAGGTACTGCTTTCGAAATCTCTTTTTATTGTCTATGTTCCTACAATCATATATTGGTCAGTGAATACTGAGAATGCTTTTACAATTATAATCATTATTGATTGTTCATACATGTGATCGCTTGCTGCCCATGTCTGCACAAAAAATGCCAAAGATATATCACAGACATGCTTTATATTCGTTCGTTCCACATGGCTAAGCACATTATGGAGTTAATTTCTGCAGGCTGGTGGTGGCGGAGGACCTGGCGGTGGTGATTATGGTCGTTGATCTGAACTGAATATGAGTAATGGCTTTGCATATTACGTGCAACATGTGTTCGGGGTCGTTCATAGCATTTGTATAATGACATATATGCGATTGCCTTGGAGCATGCCTGTGTGCAAGTGATATGCTAGTGTGTTTGAAATGGCAGTGAAGTATATACATCGTCGTGATGTGATATGCAGTAAGGTGATGCGTATGTATTACTTCTGAAGAATTGAGTTGATGTCAATCCGTACATTAAGCGCCCGATCCTATTTCTACTTCCCATGTACATGTGTAATCAATACAATTATCACTCTGGTATCAATGGCTCTTTCCAGTGTCAGCCATGCCCCGTCCATCTCTAGCTAATTGCCACCCACACCTCGCTCGTGTTGGGATAGAACGATCTCTGAGCTTCCTGACTATCAATTTCCAGAAAACTATCCAGGTAAGCAATATTCAACAGCATGTTTATTAAATAGTTGAGACACACTTCGTACAACGTGTCAGACTATTAAGCGTTAAAGACAGGCCATATATAAGCATTTATGACGAAATAATTATGACGTCACCATACACGCCGCTTAGCTGATTATGACGTCATTACTCTGGAAAGGTCCATTTGCACAGTCCAAAGCTTGGCAGTATTGCACTTAATATGCTATGATGTATGCCGCCTGAGAGCAAGAAAATTACATTAGAACATAGAATGAAACAGTATAGTAAGTCGATGCTTCATGGGGCCCTGTCTCTACCAGTGTCGTACAGTGAATACCACATATCAGCATTACCATTCCGTGACATACCATGACGTGCTAAGCCAAGGTGTACCATGTCATACCTTATTGTCTTGGGCCATGTCGTACTCTATATCATATATCCTGAAAAAATGTCCGTGATCGGAATATAGCAGACGGCTATTAATTAGATTCTCTCATTAACTAATATGTTTAGGACAGTATTTTGCTAACGATTTCGCCCTACCGAGGGTATATGGCACTGAGAACGAAGGAAAAGAATAGGAAAAGAGGATGAAAAATAATATTGCAATCCTATACGCTTAGAATACATGTAACATTTTGAATGCCTGGAAACCAATTTGACTGGATGCAGCTCCCAGTCAAATTAGTTTCAAAATAATCAACAGAATATGCATCAAACGGTAAATTCAACAAAGACATATAATTCGGACGCTTTCATGGTGGTTTTCCAGTGTCGTGGCGGACATAAGCTACGTCATCTTGATTGCAACGTCATCTAGCAAGTGAGGTATTTTAATCCTGACGTCAGATACGTGAGTGGCAGATTGAATCGCTCTATTTTACTTATGCGACCACGTGTCACTAATGACTACCTGACGGTTATGTCCCCAGTCTTACTTGACCACCTTCCCTCTGTTTGCACCTGACAACTACCTGATCACTTCTTGATAACTGACTGGCGTTAGTGCTACGACATTTTGCTATTTGACAATATTTTCAAATTCTCGATCAATTAATATTCTTAATCTCGCAGATGCGAAATTAAAATGCAAATAAGACTAACGGCGGAAGCTATTATACATATAAAATAGCGTTATGAAAATTTAAAAACATTTAAAAACAAAGCAAAATTTAAATCTATGATGCATATCCTTGTATGCGTTGTGAATATTTATATACATGAGTGAGAGATTTTAAGATTTTATAACTCATTCCGTTGAAAGGCTGTAAAGAAAATAATCGATGTAAAAATGTTAAAATTCCGTTAACCGACTCACTCACGACCCTTGTATTGCTACGTTATCAAGTTTAAATAATTAAATCAATATGGAATGAGACTAACATTGTTTTTAAAAATAGTTCGGCTGGATGTTATTGCTATCAAAGACAGCAACAGCTTTCAACGACAAAATTTTCCAATTTAAATATATTTGTTGATGTACGAGTGTGTTACAGATCGTTGCTGTTAAAGAAGGTAACGGCAAGAAAGGGGTTAAACTAAAATATATACAGCAACAACTAGAACATTCGTTTATTATTCATCGCGATAGATCGAGCCACTTCCTATTTAAATAAAGCCCTGGGTATGCCTATGTCTAAACACAAAAATATCCCGTCGAACAGGTTTTGTGAATTTATTTCAAGCCTGGCTGAGAATTCGAACCAAAACCACGATCTAAAATTTAACAAATTGGTCCCGATCGAGCTACCGAAGTCAACGTGCAGGGCCTATCCGTGACGTAGACAAGCCAATCGCCTGTCAGGTAGCTAGCTAACACCGGCCGGCTTCAGCCCTACCTGCCACGTTACCTGCTCGAGATTGGAGACACACACCTGACGTGCCTTATTAAGCTAAACGCCCAGCCGGTTCGAGCGCAGACGCCAGCCAGTTGATTTGCAAGTCGGGTGTATATTTTAGATCTAGGGAATTCGCAGTCGGCTACCAGAAAATTTAAACCCAGGTACGTGCCGGTGAAGGGTAGCTAGTTGGGTAATTAATAGTTATTAAATATAATGGGTACCTATTAGATGTATGACTTACCAATAATCTCTATACTGATTTTATGACCTGGTTTGAAAAAATAAACAGACAAACTACAGTTTTAAAACATAGGCAATATATTGATTGTATAGTTTGCCGCTAAGCAATGTTAATATCTAGTTGATTGTGAATGGTTACTGAAAATTGTGACACTAAAGTATTCTGACATAGCTATGCTGATAATAAATTATTAACTATTACACAAACTCTGTATGGATCGATTTAGATTGCCAGTTTTTCCAAAGCGTGTGATCCAATATCATTTGAGAGTGGCTTCCGGCATTTGAGAATATTCTGCCGGACAAGAAATACAATTTTATGAAAATACCTTTTTAGAATTAAGCTAACTGATAATAATAGATAGTTAGTATTTTAGTGACTGTAGGTTGTCCAATGGCAGCTTGATCTAGAAGGACTTGCACATACTGTTGTGATCAATGCCTGGGGATGTTTTCTGGTTTGTGACTTAATTAATGTCTAACAACGCAGGTGCTGGATCGATTCGCATTTTATTAGATGGAATTGCATTTTCTGTAGCCTTACTGTTTGACGGTTTATTGTTCCTGTCTTCGTCGATGTGTTCTGAAACATGCTGGTCTGATTTAGCTCAAACGTTAACACAGGAAAGGGTGTTCCTATAACCAAAGATATGACTCATCTGATATAGATATGTCCAGAACACCGGCATCGTCTATAAATGAAATTAAGGATTATGTATAAACAGTCACTAGAATCTCTGTAGCTGAAGGTTCCGGAATTTTTTTCGGATTTTTCTGATTGTTTCGGATTGCACTAACAATTTTGGAATCCTAGTCTATGGACACGGCCTTTCCTGTGTTAAAACTCTAGCCAAATCAGACTATTAGTTTCCAAAATATCCACAGATCCAGAATTTGATCCAATCTGGATCTAGTTCCTTTTATCGGAATCACGGCCAAAGACTGGATATCACCATGCACGACAAGTTCAAAATTTGAGCCAAAACGGATCAGTAGTTTTTGTTACCGCCTAAAGGACGAGTTATTGAGCCGCTACCCGCAGCTAAAAACCGAACCAATAACCTCTTCTAATCCCAAATATAAGGTTAACCTGAAGATTCTGGTAGCTGTGGTCTCGCTACGTGCCTAACTCCCCAGACTACCTTTTTATGACGAAGTATACCTACACGCTGGCGTACCTGACAGCCTATCAAGATTATATACGATGGGCACGTCGTTTTAACATAAACCTTTGATAATTTATTAAGCACTTAATATCGGTATTGTTAAATTTTGTATGTGTGGTGTACGTGGTGCAACCTGAAACGACGATGGCTGTTTGGTGTAGATCGGCGTTTAGGTTTATACTGGTATAATCTTTATCAGAATCATGCTTAGCAAAATTTAAACAAAATATGGTGTAGATTTGTAAAATAAACTTCAATGGCGTAAAATTAAATTTGCTAATCCTTTCCACTAGACAAACCAAATGTAACAAATTTATTTTATTTAGTCGTCGATAGAATGCTGAATAAGTTTGGGCTGATTTGGCTAGAACTATTGCTGCCTTATGCGGCAACAACCTATAGCTATTCCAGTGGGTTTATAACTAATCTCTGCCAAATCTTTATGCGTATAGGAATCTACTTGAAACTGTGAAACCTGAATTCCAAGTATCTAATCCCCAAGGTAACTATAAAATAAGG
Organism: Chaetoderma sp. LZ-2023a; assembly: GCA_034401795.1. Classification (NCBI taxonomy): domain Eukaryota; kingdom Metazoa; phylum Mollusca; class Caudofoveata; order Chaetodermatida; family Chaetodermatidae; genus Chaetoderma; species Chaetoderma sp. LZ-2023a. The sequence goes on along the minus strand of CM067362.1, from coordinate 76,377,176 downwards.
TAACCTATGGCTGCAACAGTCAAATTAATTTCAAAATATTCGACAGAATATTTACTAAATTATAATTTCATCAATGACATGCAATTTAGACACTTCGTGGATGGACCTTTTGATCTTCGTGACGAAGCTATGCCATTTTGATTGTGATGTCAGCTAAAAGGTGACGTATTTGACTATGCTGTCAGATACCTGCGTGGCAGATATGATCCCTCAGTTAGCACCAATGCGATTTCCATGTATTGTTGCTTTGAATCTACGATACTATATGCACAGACGCCAAATATTTGGTTATCACTGAAATGATTGTATTTCTTTTGGAAATATGCCATTTATTTACTTGGCACTCATAGAATTAACCGTACTTCTGTCAACAGCTACTTTGTAATCGATCGATCAATCAGTTGGATGCCCGTTGGCTGTTTTAGATCAATAGGCCAAATAATAAATGACCTTGATAAATCGATTGAGCACATGTGTGGCATGAAATATATCCACGTCATATCTATCACCGGCGGTCATAAGCTTAAATGTGACACATTGAACTGATTGAGGTGGAGCAGTCTTCATAGCTGTCATTTCAGTTTCCAGTATTCATTCTCCCACTTCATGCTCCCGTTATGGCCATCTTCATTCTCGTCATTCTTGTTTTCACTTTCTTATCATCCCTCACCCGCCCATCACGATAATATTCCTCTTCTTCGTCGTCTTCTTTTTCACAATTCTTTTCTTCACCATACAGCTCCTTATCCTTCTTCCTCCTCGATCCTCATCTTCATTCTTATTTTCCTTCCGTTTCTTCTTCTTCATCGTCTCTTCACAATACTGCTCTTTATCCATCTCCCCACCCCGCCCCGATTCGTTTCCTCCTCATCCTCATTCCTCTTCTTCTTCTTCTTCTCAACCAAAACATGATCCAGTCATATACAGTAACAACTCTGAGCACACACCTTTCAATATGATATAGATAAACGAAAGCCGATCCCAAAGGGAGGTCTGCAAGCAGGCCGTCAGATAGGCATGCAAACAGGCAGGCAAACAGGCGCGCAAACAGGCAGGCAAACAGGCAGGCAAACCGCTAGATGGGGCAAGAGGCTCAGTTAATATAAATCTTGACTTATCAATATGATTTTAGTTTCATTAAATTTATTCCATCACTAAACGTAGAAAACCAGTTGGCAATGAAAGACAAACCTACTCGAAATCTACAAGAAATCTGCAAGAACCGTGATTGGTTGGCTCGTGGCTCAAATGTAGTAGATAATTTCCCAGGGAGTTAAGCTAGGAGTCATAATTGGCCAATTTAAACATAAAATGAGGTTAAATCAACTCGTCCTGCAGTTAATGACCCAGCGCCACCCCCCCCCCCACTCAAGACAGCGCTTGTTTATGGGACTAAATAACATAGTTAACGGATCACGAGTCCAAAAAAGCTCACTAAGCACAAGTCATTAAATCGATCGAGTTACCCATTGGACACAATAGAACGAAAAATCGTGTACAAACTAAGACATAAGACTTTTTTCAAAGGTTACTCAAATGCGAAATGGTACGAGCTGCAAAAGCAACACCTTCCCGGTAAATGACCGTCAATATATTCCACAAGTTACCTGTACATACATGTATGTCTAGAAAATAAAAAATTGGCAACCTATGGGTTTAGGTGATTAAAACGATCAGTAGTTTGCAGAATACGATTTTTTTTATAAGGCCTACGTTCATTTTACTACACTTATTCATACGTACGTGCGTGTGTGAATAGTCACGCGGGTATTTCATCAAAGATGGTTTTCGAGGCTAGCCAATTCGTTATCTCTAAGGGTGGTGGGGGGGCGTGGTGATTTGCTAGATAATTTATTTTGTTTACGGTTTAGGGATCAAAATACTTAATAATCAGTTGTATATGTGCTTCGACGGTATTGCATTGCATGCCTATGCTTGCTTTTTCACTCCAATGCTCATAAATATTATTCTAACAAACAGAAGGGAAAGAGTTCAAATTTGATGTATCATATCCCCTTGATTGATCTTTTCCACTGAGTCGCTTAGAGAAATAATAGGGCATTGCCATTACATAGACGTGGACACATTTAGGCCTCTGCATATGCAGTTAATGTAGACGTTTTATTAACTTTTAATAATGTTAAATGATCTACGGAATTATTTGATGTACGCCGAGTAGTTCTTTAGATTTTGTATATTGGTTTGGACATGCAATGCAATGGGTGATAATCGCTTCACATGGATCAAGCAGGACACATCCACCTCTGTATTAACTGAGCATTATCGGTAGAGTTCAGCGATTTCTTAGAGCACGTTCGATTGGGAAGTCGACTCTAGTTGAGGGACAAGAAGAACACAACACAAGAATTGTCCCTCAAACAGTTAACAACCCGACTCTAGAGCCGAGTTCCCAATCCAATGTACTCTTTGTTTGTTCCAACCACTCATAGGCATTCAGGCTGTAGATGTAACAACATTTTGAAAGCTGTTATGCAGACTGATGCCAGTGGTATCTGTATACCAGTTTGGTAGCGGGGCGTCTTAATACAAAGTCGCACATTATAATCAAATAAAACGCCTTTGGGATACACGAATTATGGTGCTTTAAGGTTGTCTTTAAGAGTCATCATTCTCAAACCCGAAAACATACATGGTCCATCTATGCGGGTTTATAGCAATATCATGCAGCAAATCTACCTAGTGATTAAATTTACTTCATTGTAACAACATTCTCAAGGCAACCAATTTAACTCAGCACAGTAACAGACATATGGCCTATATACATTTACCCCCATGTTCAAAAACCTCCTTCCTTAAAGATAACTGTATCTCGGTTACTCATTCTGCCATAACTTTCCATATAAACCCCTATCTGTATTGATGATATAGGTCAGAGTATGTCTACATTGCGTCGATGAGTAATACATTGTCAGGTGATGTATTTGCCCATATTCGACTCTGCATAGAAAAGGTTGCATGCATTTATTTCAGAATGATCTGAATTAATCAACGTGCTTAAGGACATATATAGACTGTCGGTCTAACGTAAACTTTGCTTATTATTTATTCTTGATCACAAGTTTTTCACCGTATCTCCTTTTATGATTTCTGTCTCATCGAATTGTAACCTGGCACATATATAAATAAGCTTGTCACTAGATTTGTTGACACCAGATGGTGAAGTATATGTGCTGAGAGATTGGTGTGGTATGAGCACGGACGCACAGGTGTAACTGAGTCCTGTTACAACGGCTTCTTTGATCAAATCTTAATTCAGATTTGTGCTATATATTGAATTGTGGATCTATGTCAATATCGTAATGTGGATCCATGTAGATATCCTATTGTGGATCCGTGTAAATATCGTATTGTCGATACATGTAGCACATTCGCACTTCATGCAAAATATGTGGTACACTGTATACGATTTTCAGTGGCGGATGCATAGCTATTCACATTGCCCACATGTTGTTAGCAGCCTGACTGCGCCACGACAACCACCACCACCATCACCGTTATCATCACCACCACCACCACTACCACCACCACCACCACCACCACCACCACCACCACCACCACCACCACCACCACCACCACTACCACCACCACCACAACAACACGACCACCACCACCACCCACCATCACCAGCAACCACAACCACAACAACAACAACAACAATACCATCAGCAACATCAATACCATCAGCAACATCAATATCAACACAAAAAACTGCAGCAGCAGCAGCAGAAACAACAACAACAACAACAATAACAACAACAATTGCTAAAGTGTCATACAGAGTAGACCGAGTCCACTCTGGACAGACCCGACTATGGGATTGGGTATTTGCTATGTATCCCAGCCCTCTTTCCAGATATCTGCGAGGTGCAGATTAAGGTTAGAGCGGACATGGACCATGCAGCGATGTGCTCCTACATCATGAATAGTGGCCATGGTTGCTGTGTGGGCTACTCTGTCTGCTATCCATGTTAGTTAAAAGCTATGATACTGGATGGATTCGATCTCTCACTCAAATATATAACAGCATAATCAATGGACCTTTCCATTTTTAGCTAAGCCACGCCCATCTCTAGCTAAGCTCCACCCACACCTCGCTCGTGTTCGGATCGATCGATCTCTGAACTCCCGGACTATCGATCTCAAGAAAACTATACAGGTAAGCTGTTGAATATTTTGAAACTAATTTGACTGGGTTCTGTTGCTGCCTAAGGAAGCAACAGCGCCCAGTGAAATTAGTCTCAAAATATTAAACAGCATGTTTCTTAAATAGCAAAGAATTACAAAGACATACAATTCATACAACGTGTCGGAGTATTTGAGATTTGGTGACGGTCTATATGAAACCATTTGTGACGTAATGATTGTGACGTCATCATACACGTGCTGAGTAGATTATGACGTCATACGAGGTCAGATGATGGATGGATACTCTGAAACGGTGAATTACGGCACTTGTTAGATGACGTCACAAACAAAATGATCTATCTCCATCACGTAAATCGAAAAGTCTTCCACGAATGTTTATTAATTGTATACCTTTGATGAATGTATCATTTAATAAACATTCCATTGAATATTTTGAAACTAATATTCAACAGCTTACTTGTAACGTCACCTTGTTCAGCTCCTCTATGGACCACTTGCTTATGACCACAAAGTGTTGATTCTTTAAGACACATGGTCTGCTTATACTGCTAATGATTACAAGATGGCGTTTCTGTTAGACCAAGAGTAAGTGTAGTAGGTCTGTCAAGCAGATGCAACTGCAGTCGAGGAGTTCAGTTGTATCCATTTGAAACTTTCAAATCTGAATGCCCACTCAAATTAGTTTCATAATATGTAACAACTTACCTGTAAAGTTACCTTGAAATTTTGCTTCTCGGAATCCAGGTTTCAAAGAATATAAGTTGCTTCCAACATTCGTAAATAGTGGACGGGGCTTAGCTAGAAATAGACAGGCATAGCTTGAAATGGATCTCTCTTTTAGATTCGTGCCACTTAGTATCAGTTTAACCGTGACATACTTTATTTTGATATCCACAGTTTCAAGTTTGAATTTAGGAGAACCTACAACATAAGATGTCCAAGATGACGACAAAGGAAGAGACGGTGACCAAGCGTGTCAGCTCCTACACTCCTCGCATCAACACACGGGCGACCGTCATCTCGAGGAGTAGCGTGGGAAGCATGAGTGGTCAACACATGGGCGGCGGTCAGAGTTTCCGTAGCAGCATGTCCATGTCTGGTGCTGGATTCCACATTCCGAGCAGCAAATATGTGGAGGCGTCTGCGGAGGGAGTGAATAACTTCAAGGAGAGTCGTGAACGCGAAAAGCACGACCTTCAGGACCTAAACGAGCGTTTGGCCGACTACATCGAGAAGGTGCGATTCTCAGAGGCACAGAATAAGGCGCTTCTCGCCGAACTGGAGCGAATCAAGAAGACGAAAGGGGTGGACTTTAATAAGATCAAGGCGATGTACACCGATGAGTTGAAAAATGCTCGAGACATCATTGACCAACTGTCCAAGGAAAAGGCAGAGTTTGATGTTAAGCTTGTCAGTATTGAGGACCAACTCTCAGTGGAACGTAACGAGTGAGTACATGCACCCACACAAACAATGTCACTATCAATGGACATTCGTATCTGTATGTATAGGTTTATGATCTCATTCACTCCACCTACCACACCGCTATGCAACACCACATCTGAAAGTTTTCTTACCTTTAAACATTCGAACTCAAATAAATACCTTTAAACCTTCGAACTCAAATAAATACATATTAGAAATTTCTCATGATATCAGAAACGTTGATCACTTTTCACAGACACAACCTCTTGTCAACTTAGTTTCAACCTATTCAACATAAGTGCTCGATGTTTGCTCCCCAAGTGAGACACTGGAATCGCAAACTTGAACCAATTAAAGGGATGCTAATCTCATCTCAAATGTCGTATTGCATTGATAGATTATGATACATGGATTCCATATCCTTCATTTCCTGAAGCATTTCTTTGTGTCTCCAATTAGTAGCATTTACACATCGGGTTAATTTTGAATTGTGGTCTCCGCCATTTTGTCTCATCAAGCGACCGTACGTGGCGTCATGTAGGTGCAGATACACCACATTCATTATTAATTGATAATAATCAAGTTGCCTAAGGCAACACCGGCTTCCAATCAAATTTGTTTCGAAATATTCAACAGCTTACGTATATCATGACTGTAAAAGTGAGATACTGGGATTAAAAGGTTCAAATGGGTAAAATGCCGAAAAAGATTTTGATTTTTGGGGCCACCGTATGTTTGAGTTCCCCGATTCTATAGTCCAGATATCTCTTACTTTAACCCGGCCTGCCATTGTGTGTTAGGCTTTACAAGACCACATCTTCGCAACTCATTTTCTTAACTTAGATCTTCTTGTGTCACCTTAACTCATTAAAAGTCAAACTGACCAAAGTCTACTTTGCAGTGGTCTTCAGACATGGCTATTTGAAGAGTATTTTTGAATATTTACCACGAGAATGACTGGCTTGGTAACCGAGCCAGTCATTCTAGTGGTAAAATTTCAAAAAATACTTTTCTCTACGGCCTGCAGATAGACACTGACTAAGTAGAAACTTTTCTATACTATTACTCTTTTAATGGTCAAGCCGGCGAAAAAGAAATGCAGTGGTAAATTTACAAAAATAGTCTTCGAAAATTAAAATTTCTTTAAATATATTGACCATCAAAATGTTTAATTGATATATCAAGTAGTATTTTGAGCGATTTTGTTGACACAAGAGGTGATAAGTAGAACGGGGTTGGTTGGGGGGGGGGGGTGTAGTGTCTCTCTCACCTCTCAATGCATTATATAACATGATGGCGCCGTATATTATTCGTGCTTTAAAGCGATGCTAATCTCATTTCAAATGTTGTATTGCACTGATAGAATATGGTTTTATAGATTCCATATCATTCATATCCTGTCACATTCCCTGATCTGTATCGCAATTATCTGTTTTGTAATATCGAGAAAATGTTGAACAGCGATCGACAACATTTTGTCTCCTCAAGCTATTGTGTGTGATATCATGTAAGCTCCAATGCATCACATTCTTTATTATGTAATGCTCATCCCATTGAATATTTTGAAACTAATTTGACTGAATCAAATTGGTTTCAGAATATTCAATAACTTACCTGTAGGATTGCTTTTATACCACTTTGCCAAACTATAGCTGGAGCCTCTATGACTGAGCGTATATACCGAGGCAGACACACTAGGGTTTTTCTGATTGGTTGAAAAGTAAATCATGACAGCCATCATAGGGTGTAGAAATGTACCAACATTTAACTACTAAATCCTGAATATCTTTCCTTAGCGGCGTGATAAAAGGCTTAAAATTACCTGGATAGTTTGTGACCGGCGTGTTAGATCGCCTTAATAGCTATCAAGAGATGGGATTGGTTATCCTTTAAAGAAAGTTTTCCTACCAGATATATACAATTAAAAAGGGACATAATCGATAAGGGGGAGACAACTGCGAACATATCCGAAATAGGCCGATACTTTCATTTCATTTATTTAATACGCCCAGCTCACAAGTGACCCCTCAAGTGACCCCTCATGAGTCATAGCCATATACAGGCCTACGAGCACGACAATATGAAATCTACCCTTGCACAAATACTGACACCTCTATTTCTGTCGCGATGCCGTATGGCAAATCTAAAATCTTAGAGGCAATGACTGAAAGAGGCTTTACAATCATTTTGTAACCGTGAGAGTCCAAACAAATCGTGTTATGTGCAAACATTCCGATGAACGGGCATGGAGTCCGTATTGTGATTATGTATTGTTACACATCCTAGCTTATTTTAGAGGGTAAAGTCCTGCTCAAGATCTACTAGTCAATCTATCAATCGGGTTCTAAGATTGAATATTAATTAGGCTTTGAATTAATAATATAGCAGGTTTGCTTATTTGCATATGCGGTAACATGCGTCGTCTGTCACTGTAGTAACCATTTGATGGCTAAATTCGGTCAAGAAAAATTTAATTCATTTTCATTCATTCTTGAAGACCGCTGCAGATGTCGGTTATGGCCGACTTCGGCATGAACGGGTTAATATCCGTCTATATGGAGACCCTGTGATGCACCATACAGTGGTCGTTATAGACAGGAATTTGACTGTACAGATGTTGCACGCATAATCCAGTTTTTCACCGCACTTGTGTTAATAGCGTCTCAAAGCACTTATATCAATTAATCGTTTTAATGGTCAACATTTTTCAAGTAATTTTCATTTTAAAATACTATTTTAATAAATTTACCACTGAAATTTTGGCGGCTTGACCATCATAATGGTAACGTTAAAGAACATGACGTTTTTGCTTAGCCGGTGCCCATTTGAAGGCCAAGAGAAGAGTAATTTTGATAATTTACCACTTAAATGACTGGCTCGGTTACCCAACCAGTCATTCTAGTGGTAAATATTCAAAAAATACCCTTCTCTTGGCCTGCAAATAGACATGCCTCAAGACCACTACATGGCTGATTTTGGTTGGTTTGAACTAGTAGGGTTTTAAGTTTGAAGGGTTAAGTTAACACAAGAGGGCTTTAAGAGATTTGGACTCGACGTCCTGTTGCCAAAAGATGTGCGCGCGTAATCACTACTCTCCTCGACTACTGTAGGAATTATTCCCGGTCACCGTGACAATCGAGGATGTCTCCATATGTCGACTTATCACGCGTTGATGTCTGTGCCCAAAATATAAACAAACAAATATGTTTGCTTGGCCAAATATTCGAGCTGGTGGGAGTACAAAGTCGATTGTAAGAGGAAGTCATTTTGTGTATTGTAAATTCGGGAACGATATGCGTTCACTCTACGCGCGCGCCAACACGCCAGATATGGACTGATAGCGGCGTCTTGTTCGGCTACAGAAACTGAATACAATCAGGTTTTTTAGGGTTTAATGCAATCTCTGTAGAACGATGTAAAATATGTTTCTGGCAACCTTATCCTGGTATGTTACGTACAGTAAATACATTTTTTACATACCCATATATACTTCTCCCTATTTGTATATGTCTTTAACCATTTCATAGCGAAGCCGGTGAAACTCGGCCGTTAATGAGCTATGTTCAGTGGTCTTGGGGAATGTCAATTTGCAGGACAACAGAATACTATTTTTGAAATTTCATCACTGTAATGACTGGCTCGATAAAAGAGCCAGTCATTCCAGTGATAAATTTTCAAAAATAGTCTTCTCTTGGCCTGTAAATGGGCGTTCAATAAGCAAATATTGATTTTTCTTGGCAAAATTCAGCCATTATTAAAGGGTTAAGTCCTGGATATGGACAGAAAAGTGTTAAGATGGAAATTATTCTTTACCATTAGCAAATAACGCAGACTTTTCTTATACCAGAATAATGATGAAGGGGATACTATACATACTCGACATTGGATATAGCTTTTGTTGTAGCCTCAATGACACCTTATATCCCCACCTGAAAAATCTACAAAATATCAAAGCGATAAAAAAAATCGTTTAAGTCGTATAAAATTAAGTTGCAGTCATGCATAGCAGCCGGTTCGGCACGCCGGCCGGTCTAGCTCGCCGGTAACACGTGGTACTCATCCGCCATTGCTAAGTCACGCCCATTGTACCCAGGCACGTTTAATCACGTGATTTGATTTAGCGCGGATGAGCAAAATTAGAGGTGTCATCGCCTATGAATATAACAACAAATTTACAACTAATAATAATATATTTATATATATGTCTGCACGGAGTAGACAATATCTACGCGCGAATTTTATCGTGAGAGTTTAATCCAGAAAACAGTATTAAATGTTTAATTACAGTCCCGTTGGTAATTAAAAAAAAATTTACGCGGAGCTATTGCTACTTAAGGCAGCAACAACTTTCAGTCGAATTATTTACAAAATTATCACTAGTTAATGCATCAGGGAATGTGTGATATAAGTAGGAAATGGGATTACTGAAACTAACATTACATAGTGTGGGTGGGTGGCTAGATGGGTTATCTAGGGCCGTCTTACCGTTAAAAGGGGCGGACTTTACAACGTCATAATATTTTATGAGTTTTGATATGAATTGTAGTAAACCCCTATTTAGATAATTTTATTTTATCATTTGAGATTTATCTATAATATTGTCAAATAAGTAGGCTTGATGCGTGAATAAAGCGCTATTATTACTGCATGGCCGATCTCCAGATGTTATCGATAGTATTTATTTGTCCAGATTTCCAATAATGCTGGTTGAGTTTATAGCTTTAAGATTGCCGGTTATTGAATATGGCTATCGTTCAGGTGTTCGGGCACAGGCGAGCGACTGGGGACTCGACACTAGATAATTCTACGTCATGAACGACGACGCATAGGCCTACAATTCTGCTCAGAAATAACGTAAAAGTTTCCCAAAACAAAATAGGGCTGTCTATTTTTTACTTACCCGTTGGTGGAGTGAGCTAATTTTCAAGAGTTAACCACCTTGAAACCTTTGGTACGCCCCCCCCCACGCCACACACACCCCACACCCGCAAATGACCTCCTGTAGCCTCCCCTGGAACGTATTGTTGATTACGTTGTACCTAATTTGACTGGAAGTCATTGCTGCCTAGGGCAGTAATTGCTTCCAGTCAAATTACGTCCAAAATATTCTGCAGAACATTTCTTATATCGTGTTCAAAATTGTACCATCTAACATGTTTCTGTTTGTATTGTTGGAAACATGTTGGCTTATTTATAAGCCGAATGTCTACTGAATACTATATATGATAATATCCCACCGTCTCAACTAGGCTTTAACCCCTTATAACACTCACAGGCCACAAGCGACAAATTATGTCTGATGTAATGAATATTATGTTGAATATTTTGAAACAAGTTTGACTGGGACCTACGCAGCGGGTTCCAGTCAAATTATTTTCAAAACGTTCAGCAGCTTTCCCGTATACTGGTCTTGGTGAAGCGCATTTATGCGCGAAAACGCGTCAAAATAAAGTGAATCGTAAACGGTACTAAGGGGCCTACTACTATTGAAGCCTGTTCTCTGGTCTTGAAATTGAGATACTGGGAGTTCAAGGTTTAAAAAGTTGATTTGTATCAGAACGCGTAGCTCTTAGACACTACAATTAGATTTTTTAATTATAAACCATTTTCCAATTTATAATTAACTACTAATTTAGTATAGGCTAAATTGTAGTTAATTAGATTAGATCGATAATCTACTTAGCATAATCGCCTACGATATGCGTATAATGGCTATTTTGTGATTTCTATAAACACAGCTATAATTGTAAATTGCCCAGTTTCATGAGTTTTTTTAATCTGATAATGTGGAACCACGGCTCGTTGATCTCCGCATTTTAATGCCCGACCCGACCAGACGCTAGTAGGTGTATGGCCCGATCTATAAGACGCTATATAGGTCTATATATGGAAATAACATTTTTTTAAATAGATTTGTATCTATTGTTATTATAGCGTTATCGGCCTAAAAATAAAGACACGGTTAGTTGGCTATTCGGCAAGACGGCGTGACGGTAACGCTCAACGACATATCCCTGGAGGCTAAAACAACATTTTTCATGTAATCACACATGGCCGCATTTGGGGAATGCTCACCCACGCACACGCGTGAATACGCCTACACGTGTTGGTAAACGCGCGTATGCGCGCACCTACTCCCGTGACGCGTATACGCACTCACGAACACGCACAGGCGCGCTCTCTTCTCACTCAAACGGGCTATTTGTTCATTTTGAGACAAGGCAAGACAAAAATAGCAATCAATGATTCCAGTTTATCCATCAATCATATGACGACATAATCAACTACGTGAGGTGTAGGATGCCGTCATAATCATTTACGTCATGAATGACTTAGCTAAGTTCACCACAAACGCTTAATCAACGACGGACTAAGCGATGTTGTATGAATTGTATGTCTTTACTGTTTAATAAACATACTGTTGAATATTTTGACACTAATTTGATTGGGCGTTGTTGCTGGCAGCAACAGCGACCAGTCAAATTAGTTTCATAATATTCAACAGCTTACCTGTATAGCTTTCTGGTAATTCATAGTCAGGGCCGATCGATTCCAACGCGAGCGAAGTGTGGGTGGAGCTTAGCTAAAGATGGGCGGGGCATAGTTAAAACTGTTTTCCTCCATTCCGTAGAGTGAGCTCGAGTTCTGGGTGGGCCTTTGAGAGTGAATGTAGGATGGGTTTCCCTATTTCAGATTAGATTCAGATTCAGATTATTTTATTTACACCCCCAGGCCACATAATGGCATATGGGGAATATGAATTTACAGAAATTATAAATGTTGTGGCGATCAGACATTATATATCAATTCATAATTACATATTTTGGTATTTATCTAGTTCAATAGAAGGGATTCTACCAATTTTCAATTCAATTCAATTAATTTACACTCAGACCACCAACCTACAACCCAATTGCCGTTTTCACAATCAGTGCAATTGAAAACACCATTAACAGATTTTAGAATATATTTAGTTCACGTCTAGGCCTCGTCTACATAGTTCTGCAGCAAAAATGTAATAATTGTAAATTACTTCTAACGTTACCGTTGAGCGCTGCAATCTCTGCCGTCTCGAATTGACGTGCCAGATAATATATTATAGGCTCTGTCTTCTCGTCAAGGGCCGATTCATACCATACCTTATTTGGAAATAACCCCGCTATTTAATTCAGGTTTTTTTTTTATCTCGGATATATAGCTTTTTCGCCACCGCGTCATCAAATTGGCTACCCGGTTATACAAGTTGTATCGTGTAGTCATAAGCTCCCATTTAAACAACCCTTTTCATACCCAATTCAGCAAACGTATGGTTTCAAAGGGACTCCTTGTGATTCGTGTTAAACATTCCGGGAACAATTTGATTGAAAGTAGTTGTTGCTCATTTATTTAACACCTATTTTCTACTTGATCACGTGTGTGGAGTGGAGTTGTAATTTTCCCGTACGGCATACAGGGATAAACTTATTATTGCGAGGACGCTAGCATAATGCTTTCAATCCGGGCTTGTAGTCGGGTTATTAAAAAAGTTGAAAATCAAGTTTGGATCGTCGTCAAAAAATTAATCAATGACGTTCCTGCACAGTACGCACAAACTAAATAAAATAGTAACACGTAAATTAAATTTATATAAACAGTTGGGCAATATTAATCTATTTCTTCCTTATCACTGGCGGATTAGGCTTCCTCTCTTTCTGTTGAATATTTGAAAAATAGTATGATTGAAAGCTGTTGCTGCTGGTGAAGCCGATTATTTTCAGTCACGTTATATTCTTAACACGCAGCAGGATTGTCCCAGTTTCATATATACTTTGGGAGTGGAAGGGTACGAGACTTAGCGCTTTAACACTCATATCAGCCAAAAACGGCTTCTGCAGTGGTCTTGAGAAATGTCCATTTTCAGACCAAGAGGACTTTTTTGAAAATTTACCACTGGAATGACTGGCTCGGTAACCGAGCCAGTCATTCCAGTGGTAAATTTTCAAAAATAGTCTTCTCTTGGTCTGCAAATGGGCATTTTGTATGACAAAATTGAAATTTTCTTGAACAAATTCTAGGGTTAAGGAGAATTAAGAGTTCTAATGACATTAGCTAAATTGGGAACTAACAGTTAAAGATAGTTTTTCAGTCTGGTTTATGATCGTCAAACTTGACTTGAAGATGAATAAGGAAAGTATATGATACTTGCCAACATATATAGTCGTATTATACTTCAGAGGGGTGGGGCATGGGTGAGCTGGATATTAAACGTGTACCCCTCAGTTAACCCTTTAGACCCTGAAATCCTAGGATGTAGATTTCACGCACACGTGCACAACTGGCTAATGCAAAACAAAGTCCTCTTTTCTGACTTATTAAGGCAATACGTAATACTCATTAGAAGACAATCATGCCTAAGTCCAAAATTCACCTTTCCAGAGTACCCACCAATCAAATGACGTCATAATCAACTAGCGATGTGTAGAATGACATCATAATGAATGACCTCGATAAGTACGTCACGAACGCATATTTGAAGACGGTCTTTGCGTTGATGTACAAATTGGATGTTTTTACTATTTAATAAATATTTTTTTTGAATATTTTGAAACTAATTTGATTGCTGCCATGGCACCCAGTCAATTTAGTTACACAATATTCAACAACTTCCTTCTATAGTATTCATGAAATTGATAGTTAGGGCATTCGGGGATCGATCAATACCAACACGATGGGCGGGGCATAGCTAAATATGTAAAGGTTCATTAATAGTAATTATCTGCTATCTCAAATCGGATATAGCCATTGTAATAGCTAGGTACCTGGGTGTGATATAGATCAATGATAATACATCGACCTGTAGGTGTTGTTTAAAGGGTAACTAATCCCATCTCATGATAGCTATTCAGGTGATATAACACGCCGGTCATAAACTATCCAGGTAATTTTAAGCTTTTTATCACGCCGCTAACGAAAGATATTCAGGATTTAGTAGTTAAATGTTGGTAGAGCTCTACACCCTATGATGGCTGTCATGATTTACTTTTCAACCAATCAGAAAAATCCTAGTGTGTCTGCCTCGGTATATACGCTCAGTCATAGAGGCTCCCGCTATAGTTTGGCAATGTGGTATAAAAGCAATCCTACAGGTAAGCTGTTGAATATTTTGAAACGAATTTGATTGGATTCCAGTCAAATTAGTTTCAAAATATTCAATGGGATGAGCATTACATAATAAAGAATGTGATGCTTTGGAGCTGACATGACATCACACACAATAGCTTGAAGAGATAAAATGGTGTCGACCACTGTTCAACATTTACCCGATATTACAAAACTGATAATTGCGATACAGATCAGGGAATGTGACAGGATATGAATGATATGGAATCTATAAACCATATTCTATCGGTGTAATACAACATTTGAAATGAGATTAGCATCGCTTTAAGGTCATATCCACTCTGGACATTTAGTGGATGTGTGTTGTGTAAGCTTTTCCCAATGACACATCACACAGACCACCCTATTCACGAAGCAGAATTTAATTTCACGCTGGTATTAACTATGTAAGGTGATACCACGTACTCGAGTTAAGAGAGGGGTCTGTGTTGTTGAAACGCCGGTATTTGGGCTAAGCTACTTCTACTAGGCTGGTAATGTAATCTTACTATCCAAACCACAGATCATGACATTCATTAGGACTTTGCCACTTGTAGATGCTCAATTCACATAGAATCACGGGAGCCCGAAATTAAAGTATATGTGTCAACAGATTATCAATAGTCAAATTATAATAATAATAATAATAATAATAATAATAATAATAATAATATAATAATACACTAAAAGGTAGGGGAATATCTGTATTAAAAGTTAAAAACAGGTGTTCCAATTTCATCTTTTCCTATATTACCAACCTATGGCATTCCATTAGTGACGTCACGAGATCACATGATTACTTTAGCCTTCCATACGAAAAATGGTATATTTCCTTCTGAATATTTTGGTACTTCTAGTACTCGAAGTATTGTTATAATAATTGGATCAACATGTCACAAATCTGCTCTCAATGGGATATATTTTCGAATATAAATCTCTGTTATTGGCAAACTGATAACACTCGAGCAACACAACCAAGATAACATATCGGTTCGTAGCAATGCACTATCAAATGCACGGAAATAACGAACCAGATAAATTATTTTTAAATGGGGTAGACAGATTTCGAAAGAAACCAGGGACATCAGGTGAAGAAGTAAAAAGAAAATGCAAGATAATATGGCTTTAACAACATCATGGCTTCAACCGCACCGTATAGCATTTCTACCAACCGAAACACAAGAAAAGAACACATAAGTATTGTGAAACATTGAACTTGACACAACACCTAGAACTACCACAACTGCACGACATTTTCCTTGCTGTGATTATAATCATCCTTTGCATGACTCACTCACCCACAAGTATTCTTCCACACCTATGTCATACGTCCCAGTAGAATAGCAATCTGGTTCAACACAGTTCAGAAGTAATTTAACATGTTACCAAAACAAGATAAAACTTACTCTTGAATACATTGGACGTAATTTGATTGGAAGCAATTGTTGTCCAAAATATTCAAAATAACACGTTTTACATCGTATTAAAATTTATACTAACAATTCTATTTTTATTTTGGGGGCATTCTAAGTGATGGCTGAGTTGCGCTGTAAGCTAATACTTCTATGATGGATACGTGCCACTACTACGCTGTGTACCTGTAATGTACTACACCATCTGTTCCAACCGCTGGTGTGAATGGTTGACTTCACGTCTAGCAACTTATTTGGGCGTGCAGCTCACACCGAATATCTGTCTTTTCAATGGCTGTGGTGGGGTGGGGGTGGGTGGGGGTTGGGGTGGCGGGGGGGGGGGGGGTGGGGGTGGGGGGAGGGGTGGGGGGGGGGGAGAAGATATAGGGAAGACAAAAATAAATGATTTGGGTGACCAGCGGAATGCAATATTTTAGTGTGGTATCTAAGAAATTTTGGCCAATGATACATTGATATGGCACATGCTGACTAGAATAAAGTGCCAAAATTCTTAAACAACCATGCATATTATACACACTTCCAATAATACCAAACACACATGGCCAATTTGATTCAATTACAGGGGTGTTGGAAACATGGTCGACAATATATAGGCATATGCATTCAATATGGTACATTAGGCCACTGCGTGTGCACCATTCAACAGCCTATGGATGGGATCAAGTACCTTCTCGCACCTGGATTTGGCAGATAACCCAACATTTTCTTTTATTTGTTTTACACCCACCGTGCCACGGTTGCTAATGTAAAATGAGTCATTCACTGTTCCAGTCTCACAATAACCTAAGAGGATATAGGTCGGTGAGAGATTATTTGCCTACAATTTCCTTTTGCCTAAAAAACCAACTCACAACCTTTATACACCCTCCTGGTATGTAGACCTGTCCATGTGAAAGAAACAATTAGCGCGATTCTAAAGCACACATAGCATCCAATATTGGAAGCACTAGGATGTTTACCTAAGAAGATAAAATGTGTATCTAACGAGAGCCTGTTTCAATATTGATTTACCGCGTTGCCAGATTGTGGTACTCGAGCTCACGTGTCGACTTGAAAGGACCAGCATATACGTTTTGTTTGCTTATGAGTTGGCCTACCTATATAACAAACAGTGGCATATTTCGCTGGATCTTACTGCATGTTTCATGAGGTTTTAGCAATGATCATGGGTAGGAACTTCAAAGAAAGCTCGTGAAATCTAATTTGATATGCTATTCTCCGAAACCGACATTGTTGATGAAAAAAATGAAATTTACAAACTGGAAAATCGGGAAAGCTTTAAACCTGTTTAGTCCATGGGTAAATATTTCTGCAAACCATGTAGCATATTCTATTCGTGTCCTATGACGTCATAATCAACTACGTGACATGTAGGTTGACGGCATAATCATAACGTTACGAGTGATTCGATATACCGGTAGTCCGTCTTTAACGCTTAATAGTCCGACGGGTTGTATGAATTGTATGTCTTTACCATTTTATAAACATTTTGCTGAATATTTTGAAACTAATTTGACTGGGTAGCAACAGCACCCAGTCAAATTAGTCTCAAAATATTTAACATTTGGTGTGTATAGTTTTCTGGAAATTGATTATCAGGGTGTTCGGGGATCGATCGATCACGACACGATCGAGGTGTGGGTGGAGCTTCGCTAGAGAAGGGCGGGGCACAGATAAAAATGCAAAAGTCCATTGGCACCATAACTAGTACAACATTTGTAAACGGTTCCAGGGGTGTAAACCTTGCTCATAAGTCCAACGGCATACATCAAGAGTACTTCCAGCAGAAACGACAGCATTACTTCTAGAAAATTGTATTTCCACAGCGTAATGAACCAGCACATGTTGCATTGCTCCACAGAAACACAGCTACCTAAGTGATCTGTGATCTCTGGCTCCAAAAGTCGTCTCCTCTGTAACGTATTAGTTTATACCGTTTTAAGGGAACACATCCTTTACTGAACGCATCGAGGAGGTTTATAAATGGCAGTTTATCTCTAGAGAACATTGGGACTAACTTTAGAGACATTTGACACGTTTTCGCGAATAACATTGCTCCATCAGTATGGCTAAAATACACCAGAAATGTTGTTGGCCGATAGTAACCCCTTAATGCTAATAAATCAATATAGTCTGCATATATATGCGATGTATGTGGCTTGATAATGCTCTGTGAGTAATCTCGTGGTATAATTTTAGTTCCGGTCGATATGAGGCATCCACGTCTGAAAATTTATGCATTATTCATTGCTATACGATTGCTTCTAGTCAAGCGTGGAATTAGATAACGGTGTTTGCAAATTTAATGACATTCCAGGAACGTTTTGCACAGGATATGAGAAAACCATATAATCCACCATGATGATGCATGTTGCTGGGCCTAAGCAGTACAGCATTGGCCCAGTACCAGACCAAGAACATGCGTTATCAGGATAGGACCGTATTAGCTCCACGATGGTGATGGTCACGAGCAAAGGGCAGAGAACTATTGTGATATCGATTATACCTACCTTAGTAAACGTAGAATAAAAGTTAAACTCGTTTCAAAATAGTCACCAAACGGGTTGACCTGTTCGAGAAACCATTAACCTCTGTGGAGTATCCATCCATCATCTGACCTCATATGACGTCACAATCAGCGCAGCGCGTGTATGGTGACGTCACAATCATTACGTCACAAAGGGTTCCATATAGACCGTCATCAAATCTCAAATAGTCCGACATGTTGTGTGAATTGTATGTGTGTAATTCTTTGCTATTTAATAAACATGCTGTTGAATATTTTGAAACTAATTTGACTGGGCGCTGTTGCTGCCTTAGGCAGCAACAGCAGACAGTCAAATTAGTTTCAAAATATCCAACAGCTTACCTGTGTAGTTTTTTTTGGAAATTGATAGTGTTCAGAGATCGATCGATCCCTACACGAGCGAGGTGTGGGTGGAGCTTAGCTAGAGATGGGCGGGGCATGGCTAAAACCGAAAATGTCCATTAAGAATCCGTGCCACCGCAAATGTCATCCAAAGTTATTCCTTCATGAACACCATTTTCTATTAACCTGTTCAATATTTAAACCCAGAAACAACAATTTAACTTTGATATGAGGACTATGATGGGTGAATATATTTAAAGTAATGTGGCTGAGAACTGTTGCCGCCCATGCATGGCAGCAACAGCAGCTCCTAATCAAATTATTTAAAAAATAATCACACGCTTACATGCATATTTTTCTTGTAATTGAGCTATTCGAATTGAAATGATTATAATGTTAAAATGACTCTCTCTCTCTCTCTCTCTCTCTCTCTCTCGCTCTCTCCATCCCTCCCTCTCTCTCTCCCCTCCCTCTCCCTCTCTCTCGCTCTCTCTCTCTCTCTCTCTCTCTCTCTCTCTCTCTCTCTCTCTCTCTCTCTCTCTCCTGAGATAACTAAGGAAGGATTGGCAATTCAACATATAGCATATCCTTCGGCCAGCCTTATACCATGCGGTGCCCTTGTGGTAGGAAAACATATTGCCATGAACTAGGACGTAACTGGGTGGTACTGAAAGGGGTTCCATCCAGGCCCCAAGGTGCGGTGGCCAAAAGTGGCCGGCCTTCTTGGCGTTTCCCTAAGGCCAGCTTTGCTTTCGAGTCGCGAACTATTTTATTACCGTATCTAACTATTTGTCAGCGGAAACCATGATTTTACGGAAAATATCAGGTTAGTCTCGTAAATAGCCGACTATAGTTCGTGAATCGACCATGCCTATAGACCTACATGACCATGTGAATACGGTATTTCCCCAAATTAATACGGGAGTTGGTTTTTTCGAGACCAGGGATGCAACTCGCAACTAGTATATCTCTCTGTCCGTGTGTATGTCTGTCTCTAGGTCCATACTTACATTTAGGACAACGTGCCACATATGTCGCAACCTTTCATGACTCAACGCCATTATGTTTGACAAAGTAGGGTGATTTGTTAACAGATAACACAAATGTTAAATAATACCCTGTGCAGAATACGGTAGACTACATATTTATATCAGCAGCGATTGATCTGGTGGTATCAGCCAGAGCTTTGCACATCTCCAATAGAGAATGAAATACCTTGCAAGCGTCACGTAACTATCAAATATCTAGACGGATCGATTATTCCCTCGGCCTTATTCAGTCCTAGCTTATGATAACCTCGATTCTGACAGGTAATCATTCATGAATATTCAATGTTAATGACAATACGAAGAGAAAAGTCAATAAAGGCATATACTACTGTAGTGGATGGGTGGTGTGGGTGATGTGCAAGAACACGTGTTCTTAAATATACGTCAGCGCCTAACATAAAAATACATAGTCTCCTTTAGTTATACAAGTATTCGTGGCACCATGTTATTTACCATTGACTGGGAATCGAACACACAAACGGCTAGAGCGCCACACATCACAGCCCACACACGGTTTCATTACCACTGCGGCCTACGATGCTTGGCGCTCTCGCCGGTTGATGATTCCTCGTCAATGATATATCCCCTTTAGCAATTAACCCTTCTGTAGGTGGAATCTCAGTAACAGTTATTTCAAAGTTACTATGCCCGCAAGCTATTGAATAGACTGAAGTATATTTGACTGGAAGCTGTTGCTGCCACCTTTTCTTCAGTACCATGGTAATATAAAGTAGGTCAGTCTTCTTCTTCTTTTCGATCGCTGGTATCACACTTGGAGAGCCGTTCTAAGAAGGTCAGTGATATTAAATACATCACATGAACCAATAAACTGGCATTATCGATTTCCCATACGCTTGTTTAATATTTCGCAGAATTACGGCTTTTGACGGACTGGTAACGACACTACTTGATAGTAGTAAGAATATTGTGAGACACACCGTCCCCCATCTCGGCTCTATTGGGCGAGACCGCGCTCCCACCTCGAAGCTGTGAAGACAGTTTTCTTTCCCTTTGCGCAGTCCACTGTACTGGAAGATTGGAGATTCTTGTAGAACTCACTGCGTCTACAGATGCTGAGATTACTAAGGCCATGGCATCCGTATAGACTCCGAACAATTATTCCTCCACGCTGGTATCGAACTATCCATCAATTTCACTGGAACCATCATCTAATACCTCTGGGCACCATCAATTGACAATTATGAGTTACTGCGTTCTGCAGCTGAAGAATTAAAAATCTTCTCCACTGTGCCTTGTACATTGCGAGCGTGCTGGGCTTCTGTAGGTTCTTTCTTGTCTTTAATAGTCCTTGATTACATTCTGTGAGGTCTGATCACAAAACATATAGCAAGTTGTTGTTGTGGCGTCCTCTCCGTGCCGGTTACCTGTTGGCACATATCATTGCAAATTCTAGTGCTTTCTAAGCTGGCGTATTTCCTGGCATTGAAAGAACTTGTCCGAACATAAATAGTTGAGTTATCCTCATCGATAGTGGTTCTGTGTTACGCAGGTTGTAGAGTGCTGCATTTGACATTAGGTACCAGTGATTATTTTATTAAAATTTCTAACAATCTTCTATTATTAACCATTCCCATGTATATCACGGTGTTGTCTATACAGTTGCGGCTAAGCGCATATTAGGAGTTCTCTAAGTATGTCTAGCTAACGGTACCGTACGGTACGACGTAGACGCCTGTGTTTTCAATTAGAGTTTCAATGACTTTTAAATTTAGTGCGTACCATCTCTTACGCTATACGCACCACAAATCTAAAAGCGACATGCATTCCTGTCTTCGTAACCCATTAACCCTCGAATTTGTTTTTAAAATTTCAATTTTCTCATAGAACATGTTCATTTGCAGACCAAGAGAAGAATATTTTTGAAAATTTTACCACTGGAATGACTGGCTCGGTTATCGAGCCAATCATTCCAGAGATAAATCCTCAAAAATTGTCTTCTCTTGGTCTGTAAATGGAGATTTCTCAAGACGACTAAAGAAGCCGTTTTTGGCTGATATGAAAGTTAAAGGGTTAAGGGATACCGGCGATAGACATTAAATACAACTTAAATTCAACACCATTTATCCAGACCCAAAGGGAGATAATAACTCACAGTCCAAAATATATCTAACTATCCCAGTACTCTCCCGTAGTTTAGAATACCGCAATATGCACGTATACTCTCTCTCTCTCTCTCTCTCTCTCTCTCTCTCTCTCTCTCTCTCTCTCTCTCTCTCTCTCTCTCTCTCTCTCTCTCTTTCTCTCTCTCTCTCTCTCTCTCTCTCTCTCTCTCAGCGACAATATATTAACATATATCTAATCAGCTATTACAATAGAGATCCGAAATAATCTAACATGTTTCCAAAATAAAGTAACGTATTGTTGAATCTTTTGAACATAATGGCCCTTTCCAGTTTTAGCTATGCCCCGCCCATCTCTATCTATGCTCCACCCACACCTCGACCGCGTTCGTCTCTGAACTCCCTGACTATCAATTGCCAGAAAACTATGCAGGTAAGCTATTGAATATTCTGGAACTAATTTGACTGGACGCTGTTGCTGCCTATGGCAGCACATATTCAACAGTATGTTTTATTAAATAATAGAGACATACAATTCGTACAACGTGTCGGACTCTTACGAGTTAAAGACGGGACATATAGAATCATTTATGACGTAGTGATTATATCGTCATTCTGCACGCCGCTTAGCTGATTATGACGTCAGATGATAAATGGATACGCTGGAAAGCTGAATTAGAGACACCCCACCCCACTCCCCTATCTCATTCCATTCTTAATATCAGAATCCACCTCCGTTATTATATGCCATTTTATTTTTAATATGAAATGGAAAACTCGTTTGTGGTCTAAGCTTACTATATATTAATTACCATTGTAGACCGAAGCCACATCTAGACCGTAGGTGTATGTTCAACTGGCGAAATATAGTTAACATTAGTTGACTATTTTCCAGAAGAACACGCCATCTTCGACTACAGTTAACTAGAACCTCTGTTTAACATCCTATACAATTTTTCAAATTTTTCAATTTAGAACCGTTTACACTAGTGGCGCCTACCTCGTTCTACACTTGAATTTCTTGTTCAAATCGAAAATGAACGGTTCATCGGCTAAAGGATGTTATAGAGCATGCGCGCTATATGTAACTCGATTCTCTCGCGTTTAGAAAACATATCCTTGAACTGAATTGCTATAAACTTGTTTTTGTTAGTACGTCTCGGTTCGTAGTTACCCGCACCCATCATTGTAAATAAGAGTAGGCTATGTGCTTATTCTTCCAATTCCTATTCACTACTTCTTGTCAACAACGTGCACTGAAATACGAAATATAACTGTCATTTACGACCAGCGAACAGACATTCGGTTGAATAGAATGGATATTTTTTTTCTTTCTTCCCACGAAAACAGGCAACAACTTCTAAAGGTTCACCTTGTACACCAATCATGCGCCAAGAATGTTTACTTAGGAAGGAAATATTTTATGTTATTCATCTGCCAGCAGATTTCAGTCAAATAATGACTATTTAACCATCACCAACCCTGAAGCCAAGCTGTTACATTTACATAGGACCCGTTCGACTGATAAACTATAATAGATTATTGTTGACTGTTTGACAGTCGAATTCATCATTGTCGGACTATTTTATTTGGGAACTACCTTGACAGGAACAGGTTGGTAGCTTAGGTAGCAACAGCTCGCTGTCAAATTACTTTCCAAAAAATGGCGCATTCGACTGGCTATAGTTAACCACAGGTCTCCAAGTCCAACATCCCCACTGATGTACGGGTTATCCATGCGGACAAAAACTGAACAAAATGGAGAAGTATACATTATTATTAAGTGCTAAGAAGCCAACAATTTACTGATATTTGCACGCGAAGATACAGAAAGGATATTGGTTAATGATAGGTATAATCCCACTACGAAAAGAAAATCACTGGTGCGTGGTGCTTCCACCCTAGATGACCCCAAATCGATTAATTTTGGTAGCATTCACAAAAGATATAATTATATACTACAGGGCTAGATCTAATTGTCCAGCTTGCAATAAAAGATTCACGCGGCGTCCGCTGGCCGGTTAGGCTTAACAATTGTAGAACAATGTGGCACTACAAAGTAATAAATCTATAAATTGCCGGTGGGAAAATCATATATATATATGTACACACACGAGAACTTAATTAACATGGTAAAATGTTAAAGATTTTAATAATCCGTTTATAGTAGTCGCGTGTTTTCTGATAGTGAAATTGGCAGCGATTGCCCATTCCAAATGTCAAAATTTCACAACTTTTATCCATGCATCTTCTTCACGTAGATTTACTTTATTTAGCCCAATTCTGGGCAGCTGAGAAGGCAAGTTCAAATTCTCTGCTGAATCTTAGCTATGCTGGTCAACAGAAGTAAACGTACCTTGATCCCATACATTAAACCCATTGCAAGTGACGGCCGCGTTCCTATATTCTGATCACAGTACAGGCACTGATCATTTACTGAAATGAAACAACAAAGAGCCCCAGACATATTATAACACGGACAAGCCGGTTTAGGTGTCATTTCGATTAACCGACATGGCCAACGTTGGTTACTACATGCAATAGGTAAAATTATGTTTAATATTTCGAAATAGTTTGAGTAATTTGATTGCCTAATGTAGTCGAATTATTTTAAAATATTCAATCGGCTTAATTGTCCCTTTGTTGGAACCAGGAAGCTCCGTTTCTGAAACTAAGCGCACGATTCCTCATAGCGATAATTGTATTGCCGAAGATGTAATAATCAGTTTCACATTAAGAAGGACAACACTATTCATTCCACCGTACTTACTTACGTTTACACTTATTTGCTTTGTTCTCCTCGCAGGCATGACAACGAGGTCCGTATGAAGGAAGAGTACAAGGACAAACTTGACCGCGTGAATGACCAGCTGGGGGAACGTGAGGGTGAGATCGCCACTCTACGACACAGAGTCGCGTCCCAAGAAGATGAGATCAGCAAACTGAGAGATACGATTCGTCGTCTTCAAGACGATAATAACAGACTCAGGGCGGTAAGTGTACCCTAGTGCAAGCCACACATAGATAAGATGATGATGAGTAACGGAACATGATACACGTAAAGCTGAGATAGGAACAACATATCGATCATGTGCTGCGAATAGCGTCCATGACTAATCAAGCCCGACTAATCAGATTGTGAAATTAACCATATCCCGCTATTCTGTGGGGTATGTAGATTGACTCGAGCCAGTATGACTAACTGACTGACCATCCCGGTGTCCTAGTAACAATTTAATATCCCAAACCGTAATTGTCACTGTGGCCCAAACTGCCTGTGCAGTAATCGTGAGAAGTGACCATTTACAGATGAAGAGAAGGCTATTTCTGAAAATATATCACTAAAATGAGTGGCTCGATAAATGCGCCAGTAATTCCTGTGATAAATTGTCAAAGATGATCTGTTATTGGTCTGTGAGTCGACATTTTTTATCAGAAAACTGTAATATTTCTGAATAAATTTGAGGATTAAACTGTGACGTCACTCTGAATTATCCGAAAGAAAACATTCCAGACATATGACACGCAGTGCTTCATATACAAGTGGTCACTATCAAGAACACTTAAATGTATCATTGATGCTATTCAAGATAGGTCAATGGGCACGCCTAAATTAAAAAGCCCAAAATATTTCAAATGGTATATTGTTCTTACATTTATCGCCATAGTTTTGTATCCAGGATCTTCTAGCTCTTCAACAGCAACCGCCATTGATCCCACGGCCTTGTCAAATGAACGGGAATACTCAAAATGTCATTGAACCGTTCTGAAATATTTGTAATGCTCTCCAATATGTCAAAAAGTAGCATTGACAATGGTACTAATTCCCAATGAATTGCAGTATCTTATTCAATGAAGACATATTGTTTACTTATTGCGTTCGCTTGAGCTCGTGATTTAGATCGCGCGGAGACAACAACAGTACTATTTTTCGTTGCGATTCACAACTAGAATAAACTAGATGTGGCTGGTTGGCTGCCTGTTTGTCTTCCTGCTTGCCTTCCTGCCTGCCTGCCTGTCTGCCTGCCTGTCACATACTATGGCACAGCGTACTTGCTTAGCATCGTTATATTTGGATCAAATTATTCACCATATAATCAGTAAGAGTTTAGCAAAGCTAATCCTATAACACGCGTGTACGAGTCGTAGTCGTCCCTACATTAAAAAAACCCTGACATTGGATCATGCAGTATACAATGACCCCAAAATATTTAGTGTTTCAACCAACTGGACGCTCAGGAATTTCCATACTTGTCGGCAAACGCAAATAGTTTTCCTACTAATCTGATCAAGGACGTCTTTCACGCCCAGCTTCAGAGCCACTCATAAAGCACATGTATACATGTCAACCTCCTGACGAAGCATTTAGCCAATAGTTGTGTGGTATTTCAAGAGTAGAGTTGAACCCCGCGATTGCCTAAGGCTTTTTCAAAAAGAATTCGTAAGAATTAAGAATGTATCTTTATTGTCATTCTGTGAATAATTTGATTGTAAACGTTGCTGCCAATGATTAAATCATAAGTCAAATTGGTCTCGAAATAATCAACAATAGGTTAGCTACCCAGTCAGATCATCTCCTATAAGTATTTACAATGGTATCAGTCAAGTGACTCTCAGATCTTAAGTTGCCCTCTCTCGGTGTATTTGAAGTGCATTCGCACTTGTCTATCCACGATTTTGCCAAACTAGGTTACCTCCCCTTGACAATGAAGAGTTATGTCCCTCCCTAGGAGATATCCTGTTTATGTCACATTGGTGTCTGGAACAGAAATGTGAAGAATGTTTCTTCGGAAGCTTTGTTTACTTCCAGCACATATTGCCTGAGTTTCTAGGCTTAGCTCCGTAGTGAATTGATGAATTCAATCTATCGATCAATCCTATGACATCATAATCAACTACGTCACATATAGGCTGACATCATAATCAATTACACCATGAATGACGTAAATAAGCTGTCAATAAATACTTAATAGTCCGTCAAGTTGTGCGAATTGTGTGCCATTACTTTTAATAAACATTCTGTTGAATATTTTGAAACTGATTTGACTGGGCGTTTTTTGCCTATACTCATATCTCCCGCAATAATTAGGCTTCTAAAATGTAAATTTATTCAAAGGCGTCTAAGATTGATTTTCCACGAGAAATCCATTATATGCCATCTACGAACACCTAGATTTCACAATTTTTCCGCGAGAGGTCCATCGGACCGATCACCCTCACCCACATTCGTGGAGAGGGGACACCACCTCCTCGGCCCACCACCAATATGCACCCAACCAACATTTCATTCCAGCGCTACTACCCACAGTGGCATTTCTTTACCTATATCCGCACTGCGCTGCACCCATAATGACTGCAATAAACCTATAGTTGTATGCATGTCTATAATGATTAGTTTTGCTTGATTTTCTGCAGGATCTTGATGCTGAAACCCTGTCCCACATCAATGAAGCTAACCGTGCACAGTCCCTGGAGGAGGAGCTTACCTTCATCACACAGGTGTATGAGGAGGTAAGTAGTGCAGACACCATGCAAACACACACGCACGCACGCACACACTTATATAGAGAATTAAAGATTCATATATAGTGCCGGGATTTGAGATCACACTATGGCCACTGAGCCCAGAAAACTAGAAACACCACTTTTAACTATGACTAGCATCATAATTATCACCATCAGCAGCAATAGCACTAGAACCAGCTCCAGCGGCATGAGTAGCATCAGCAGCAATAGTAACAGCAGCAGAATTACCACCACCACCACCACCACCACCATCACCACCACAACCACTACCACCACCACCACGGCCACCACCACCACTACCACCACCACCACCACCATCACCACCACCACCACCACAACCACCACCACCACGGCCACCACCACCACTACCACCACCACCACCACCACAACAGCAGCAACAAAAACATCAACAACAACATCAATAACAACAACAACAACAGCACCACCACCACATCCACCACCACCACCACCACCACCACCACCACCACCACCTACAACAACAACAACAACAACAACAACAACAACAACAACAAAAACAACAACAACATCACGTCCGTTCACTACTACTACTACTACTACTACTACTACTACTACTACTACTACTACTACTACTACTACTACTTCTACTACTACTACTACTACTACTACTACTACTACTACTACTACTACTACTACTACTACTACTACTATTATTATTATTATTATTATTATTATTATTATTATCTGTAGCAAATCAAAGAACTGGAGATGCTTGCTAACCGCGACACAACCATCGAGATGCGTGATTACTGGAAGGGTGAGATGTCCAAGGCTCTTCGTGAGATCCAGACAGAGTATGACAGCCGTCTTGATATGATCCGTAATGACCTAGACATGAAATACAGCATGCAGGTATGAACAGCTGCACACACGTGTAGTCATGTAATCACTCACACCGACCACATGCACGTAACCTACTTTTCACCTAAGACAGCCAATAACAACTTTGAATCCAGCTTACATTTTGCGATGTGAGTAGAATTGTTATACTATGTTATGATTTTGATTACGCATCACATTGCTCAACTCAGATAATATTTCACTGTGTTCTGGATTAGAAATGCCTATCAGTTTTTTCTTAAAAGATAACTACAATTGGTGGTTGTGTAGAATATGCGAATTATCAACTCTAGAATATTGACCTGGACAAAGTTGAAGAGCGATCGACTCTACTAGTCCATTATTAGTAGTAGATACATATAAACCGTTCTTCTACTCAAATTATCGTCCAAATATTCAATGGATGTTTCTCCTTACCTCTCAAAGAAAAGTGTATATTTGGTATGTCTAATGTCCTCACATGACAGATCTAGTGGTAAATATTCTAAAATAGGCTTCTCCTGACCTGCAAATGGACATTCAATAAACCGATATTTAGATTTTCCTGACAAAATTTAGGCAGCCAGATCGTTCACCGATTGCTACAAATTATTTTATAGTTTCAATTTCTATATGTGTCTGTGTTATTTTAACATTCACAGCTGCAACATCTGCGCGTGGGAGCGACTAAGGAGAACATGGAGGTTCAATACAGCAAAGATGAACTCAAGCGCATCAAGGACAAACTCAACGACGTCAACGCCAAAATGGCTGACTTGACTTCAAAGGTATGGCATAGCATGTTCTAGGATATACTCTCTATAAAGAAATGGCCCTGTCTAGTTTTAGCTATGTCCCACCCATCTCTAGCTAATCTCTGCCCACACCTCGCTCGTGTGGGGATCGATCAATCCCGTAACTCCCTGACTACCAATTTCCATAAAACTATACAGGTAAGCTGTTACATATTTTGAAAGTAATTTGTCTGGTTGCTGTTGCTGCCTATGGCAGCCATAGCGCCCAGTCAAATTACTTTCAAAATATTCAACGGAATGTTTATTAAATGGTAAAGACATACAATCTGTTCAATGTGTCCGACTATTAATCCTTAAAGACGGGCTAAATCGAGTCATTCATTCCAAAATTAATTATGACGTCTTCATACATGTAACTTAGTTGATTATGATGTCAGATGATGGATGGATAAACTGGAAAGCTCCATTATTCAGAATCCCTGAGACTCATCCACTCCACAACCGGTTAATTTTCTCATGGCGTGTGCATAATTCATTAATCGCAAATCTGTAATATAGCTAAATAGATCGTATCGATCAATAATATGACGTCATAATATACTATGTCACGTATAGGCTGACGCCATAATCTATTGCGTCATAAACGCTCAATAGTCCATCAAGCTGCACGAATTGTTTGTCTTTACTATTTAATAACCATTCTGTTGAATACGGTGAAACTAATTTGAACATCATATTTATTAAAATAATAATGTATGTGTTGTATCTGCACCTACATGACGTCATACACTATAGTTGAGGAGACAACATGGCGGCGACCACTGTCCAACATTAATGTGATGTCAAAATGCCAATCATTGTGATGTGAATGCGCCATCGTTTCATATATCATATGAGTTACATCGCCTTGTCGAACATTGTAGGTAAATGGCTAAGCATTTCTCCTTAGCATAATTTTACATCGCGAATTAGTTTTTATAATGTACCGTTGTTTCTTTCCGCAGAATGCCATGCTGGAGGCTAGAAACCGTGATTTGGAGATGACCATGTCTGAGCGCGAGAGCGAGTACGAGGGCGAGAAACAGCGTTCCATGGCCGAGATTGCCAAACTGAAGAGGGAACTAGAAGCTGTTCTGGTAGAATTACAGGTCCTCATGGACGCAAAACTCAGCCTGGAATTGGAGATCTGCGCATACAGAAAGCTGTTGGAGCATGAAGAGAACAGGTGGGCAGTTATTGCTTATAAATTTAATCAAATATACAGTCCATTATTCAATACAGGGATCCGATCTGTCACCCAAGTATGTGACACCATAATCAACTATGTCACATGATAGCTGAGGTCATGATCAGATGATTTCACTCAATAATCAAAGTCAACAGTCCATCACCAATGTGTGCGAAATGCATGTTTTTGGTGAATTCCCAATTTAATAAATATTCAGTTGAATATTTTGAACGTTCAGGTAGTGTACACCATTTCATTATTTCACTGAAGGACGTTGCATACATGTTTGTATTATAACTGCTTGAAAGTAAACTGGTTAATAAGAAATTTAAACAATTTTCAATTTTTTATTTCTAGGATAACTCTTCGTTCAACAATGGAGTCTGTTGGTGGCTTCAAGTCATCATCTGGATCACACATGGAGCAGGTCGTTCAATCTAGCGGTGAGTCTTTTAGAATGAAAACTACATAACATACTTATTTCATGCTTGATATTCAGGAGCCAGAAACTGCCTTTTCCTGGCAGACATAGCAACTACTTTGAGTAAGAATGTATTCAGCATCTTCAGCATCTTCTGTATCAATTTCTATGAAACATAATTAACCCCTCTTGTGTCAACTTAACCCTTTAATGGTCAAACTGACCAAAAACAACTTTGCAGTGGTCTTCAGACATGGCTATTTGAAAGGCCTAGAGAGAGTATTTTGAATATTTACCACTAGAATGACTGGCTCTGTAACCGAGCCAGTCATTCTACTGGTAAGTTAAAGAAAATACTCTTCCCTGGGCCTGCAGATAGACACTGGCTAAGTAAAAACTTTAATTCTTTTACCATTACCCATTTAATGGCCAAACCGGCAGAATTTGTTTTTCAAATTTACAAAAATACTCGTCTAAAATTAAAATATCTTGAAAAATATTGACCATCAAAATGTTTAATTGATATATCAAGTAGTATTTTGAGGGCTTTGAGGCGCTGCTGACACAAGGGGGCTTAAATGGGTTATATTTCGTTAAATTCTTCCACAATTTAATTAAATTTTATAACCACTGCTGCCTGAATGTGTTGCTGTCGATGACAATAACAGATTAACGCAGCAATGTTCATAAAATGTACACCAGTGTATTTTTATTGTTCAGTAAAAGCACAATTTTGACATCACATTGATAACGGTTGATTAGTTTACTGCTGAATGGCAACATTCTATTCTCAAATTATCTGCTAACTGTGTCTATGAGTATTTTGAAAAAAGTATTGTTAACCTATTACTTTCATAGACAGTAACAGTTTTTAATAACAATGTTTTCACAGAGGTTTCAACCTTCCTGTATCCAGTTCTCTAGTGCAAATATGTTACTGCATTAACAATAAACGTAGTGTATAATGGACATGGTGTGAGGTCAAGTCTCGGTGTTCACATTACTGGAACACTAGCCCACAAAGAACACCACGACTTGATCTCAGCATCTATGTTATTGGTAACACCATATTTAGTGCTAACACTGGGTATTGATGCTTATCTGGTGTTAGTGTTTGGCTCAGTTCATGCTTTTACCATCATCTTCACGTTAATCATGAGCTGGTGAAGGCATTATGCATATTCCTAACAGCATAAAATAACATTAATTTTCTGGAAAATAAAGAATTATAAACATGCATTTTAAATTGTATATACAAGTTTAGTCCTTCTTGGTAATACCTAATTTAGTGGTGATACAGATCTCTAAAGTGAACATTGGACAGATCAAGTCATGGTGTTCGTTTTAATGTAAGATTTATTTATAGTCATAGGACTTTCATCATGTTGGTCTTATCGGAGCATCGTAAAGAGGTGCATCTGATAGTGCAGAAATAATGTGCGTGTAAACAACGTGTTTCACATAAAAGTACCAATTTCTAAAATTACATTGCCAGTCTGTACAAAATAGTTAGCTAAATCGTTCTTACGGTTTACATTAACAATGCAAATATAATATACACAAGTTACCGTTAGAACCTGCTTGAAGCGATGCTAATCTCATCTCAAATGTTGTATTGCACCGATAGAATATGGTTTATAGATTCCATATCATTCATATCCTGTCACATTCCCTGATCTGTATCGCAATTATCAGTTTTGTAATATCGGGTAAATGTTGAACAGCGATCGACACCATTTTATCTCTTCAAGCTATTGCGTGTGATGTCATTCCAGCTCCAAAGCATCACATTCTTTATTATGTAATGCTCATCCCATTGAATATTTTGAAACTAAGTTGACTGGAAGTTGTTGCTACCTATGGCAGCATCACCTTCCAATTTAATTGGCTTCAAAATATTCAACAGCTTACATGTAGGATTACTTTTATACCACATTGCCAAACTATAGCTGGAGCCTCTATGACTGAGCGTATATACCGAGGCTGACACACTAGGATTTTTCTGATTGGTTGAAAAGTAAATCATGACAGCCATCATAGGGTGTAGGACTCTACCAACATTTAACTACTAAATCCTGAATATCTTTCCTTAGCGGCGTGATAAAAAGCTTAAAATTACCTGGACAGTTTATGACCGGCTTGTTAGATCACCTGAATAGCTATCATGAGATGGGATTAGTTATCCTTTAAATAAAACTTGTCTGCCATTTTCAAATTATGAGATTTCTTATTCAATTGGCCTTTCCACTGTATCCATCCATGACGTCATAATCAACTACCTGATGTATAGAATAACATCACAATAAATGCCGTCATTATCACCTCATGAATGACGTTGATAAGTACGTCACGAACGCATAGTTGGAGACAGACTATGCGTTGTTGGACGAATTTTATGTCTTTACTATTCAATAAATATCCTGTTGAATATTTTGAAACTAATTTGACCATAGGCAGCAACAGTACCCAGTCAAATTAGTAACAAAATATTCAATAGCTTAACTGTATAGTTTTCAGGAAATTGATAGCCAGTGCATTCGGGAATTGATCAATCCATACACGGCGAAGTGTGGGTGGAGCTTAGATAGTGAAGGGCGGGGAATAGATACACTAGAAAGGTGAATAGTTTAAGGCATTTCCTCATACTAGACCTATCTGTGCTAGCATGGACAAATCACTAATGCTCACACCTGATTTAGTGACCAGTGATAATACCAAGACGTGATCATACCCAGTGTACGGCTGAAAGGGGCTTGTTAACTGACAACCACCAATTGATTTCGGTAGTTAAACAGAAACATATTTCTTTTAGTAAAAGCAAGAAAACAACTTTCTTGAAAAAGAAAGATCATTGTTACCAACTACGGTTAAATAAAATAGATTTATCTGACTATTTATATGAGGCGTAGTAAATTCTAAAGAGTAATAATAAAACTTGAACACACCATAATGTGGTAAAACTGTTTCATTGCACATTATCAATTCTATGTTTTGCATTAGGTATTCGAAAATCTAAGCAGAAGTATTAAGGTTTTTTTAACAAAAATAAGTACACACGTTATTTTTATTTATAATGGAAGGTCATTGTTGCCATATATATTTGGTTAAAAGATATTTATTCAAATATTTGCAACAGATTTTATAGATTCTATAAGCAATAACTCAGAATGGATATTGTATAATTATCCTAAGAATGCAGTCAACTATATTGTAGCCATCTATTTGTGAAGGAGTCGTGGAGAAAGATGGTGGATGGCATCAATCTTATTGAAACACCACCACTACAATTCCTCTACACCAATGTACCGTATAACAAATGAGATTGTATTGAGCACTCATCTATCTTTACAGACCTATATGATGCACATCCGACATTTGACTGTATTCATAAAAGCAATATTGCTAATATTTGCAACATGATGTTGAGAATTTTCGTGAATGAGGGATTAGTATTCACAACAAGAGAAATCCATTGTAACCTTTGTTCCGGCCATTTCTAAACTAAAATATTTCCACTTTTTACGCACGTTGGAATCGATTTGAAACATGGAAACCTGAATTCCCAGAATCTAAATTTCAAGATGATTATACAGATTAGATGTTGAATATTTTGCAACTGATTTGACTCAACCGAACAGATATTACATTGTAAATTAAGTAAAAACCATGTAATTCGTAAACTTTCATGACAGACTTCTCGTCTTTAATAACACAGCTGTATCATTTTGATGATGACTTCAGCTAACATGTGACATTTTATTATGACGTCAGATACTCGAGTGACCAATCATATCTCTCTACATGAGTTATATTAGTTGCTGCCAATGGACACCTGTAGATATGGTCACATGGTTCTAAAACTACGACTGCTGGATATATGATTGCAATGGACCTTTCCAGTTTATCCATCCATTATATGACGTCATCATCAACTATGTGATGTGTAGGATAACGTTATAATCAATTTCAGCATGAGTATCTCGATTTAGTCCATCTTAAGCACTTAATAGTCCGACAAGTTCTATGAATTGTACGTCTTTGCTATTTAATACACATTCTGTTGAATATGACAGCATTAGCACCCAGTCGAACTAGTTTCAAAATATTCAACAGCTTATCTGTATAGCTTTCTGGAAATTGATAGAGAGTTCAAGGATGGATCAATGAGAACACGAGCGTGATGTGGGTGGAGCTTAGCTAAAGATTGGCGGGGCATAGCAAAAACTGGGCAGGTCCATTCCAGTGGTTCCAAAATTGAATCTCGAGCTTATCTAATGTATTAGGTATTTGTATGTATTTGTGGTGAACATATGTCCAGGTCTGTTGACATGTAGTATATATGACATATCTATTATTATACCAGGAAGGAGAGAATAAAAATACAACTCCATGTGATGTGATCGTCTTAAAGGAACAGCATAGCTTGGACAGTTATTAAGATAAGACCATGTGGCTAAACATCATATCCGGCAAAACGTGCCTGAAAGATGCTTTTTATATCTGATCTACACTTTTATACACGATATTTGGAATTCATATAGTGCTTCGCTACATTCCGCTTTTAACTCATTTTTCTATCATTTTAATAGGGATATTTGGTGCCTTGTTAGGATATTGTTAGCTTGGCATGATCCACTCCCATATAAATTTCTTAGTAAAGTAATTCCTCACGTCATTTACTTATGGCTTCAACAACAATAAAACTGTATTAAACGTTAAATTCCTCCCACTGGTAAAATATAGCCCATCACAGAGGGAGCACACATCTGGATAGCATTTGTGTTGGTAATCACAATTAATAAGTAAATAAGCAAGTAAAATATTGCATGCAGCATGACTATTTGTATAATCTGGTCAAGCTAAGCTAACTATATCCTAACAATGGTCTAATGTAATATAATAAAGTCATTGTATAATAATAATAATAATAATAATAATAATAATAATAATAATGGCTTTGCAATTTTAACCATTCAGTCTTCACATGTGCCAATGGTGTGCTAGTTGCAGAATATAGTCACAATCATTCATTCTAACATTTTTGTAAACATATCATTGCCTTGACAATCGCATTAACACGTTAGTGGTCAATGTTAGTGAGGGCAATCAAAAATGTGCCTAGTCAATGCCAATTTTCAGGCCAACGGAAAACTATTTCTTGAAAATTTACTACAGTGATGGCTCGCTCGAATATCCAGCTACGCACTCCAGTGAAAAATCGTTAAATATAGCCATCTCTTGGACTGCAAATGGGCATTGCCCAAAACCACACCAGAGCCCGGAAATTTGCTGGGCTGACTGATAACTTGTTAATGAGCCGGTAAGCTGCTTTGACTGTTAACCTGTTAGTGAGCGGTAATACCTGTCATAAGCCTTCCAGAAAAAAACATCAAAATTGCAATTTATACATCAGATATGTAACCTCTGTTGGCACATGTGGGTCCGAACTATCTAATCAGCTTTAAAACAATGTTAATTACAACGCAAAATTATTGATAAGTATGCATACACAGAATATATATATATATATATATATATATATATATATATATATATATATATATATATATATATATATATATATATATATATATATATATATATATATATATATATATAAAGCTGTGTCTACGGTATCCAGTATTGTCAGCAAACAATCTAATACTGTTTCATCAAGCATTCTTGGCAGTCAACGTTGACCCATCATCATTCATTCTTGTAGAATATATTTAATGGCATAGCCTAATTATTCAACAAATGAGATGCATTGTGAAATTATTAATAAATGACTTCATGAAATATATTAAAACTCGCACCAGAGTTTAAAAAAGGGGTCAGAAACCATATTTAGTCACATTTTGCTGTGTGCTGAACGCCATTTTGAATACTATAGTCGAAAATTATGTACTACCTACTAACATAGCGATTGAATTCAAGAATATTTAAAGTCATTGACAAGTGAGATGATATATTACATAGTGATTTCGTCCCAGTGTTCAAAATATCCACGAAAGCAGTTACCTTTATGCGCCTGGAAGTCAGTTTGAATCTCATTTTAGCCCCTCTACTCGAGTAATTAGATAGCCCTTGCATGAGACTTGTTCTGAGTATTATATATTTCTTGCCAAAATAAACACTATAGTATTTAGAGATAGGATGTAGGTAGGAGAATGACATTATCTTAGTTTTAGAATATGATTGCACTACTGCATCTTATCAAACCTGTCTGTTACGGTCATTTTATAGCGAACCAGAAAGTGATCACTAAAGACAGGTAGTTTATGAAGCAAGCTTGGTACTATTCCGGGGTGATCACTTAAGACAGGTTCTCTTATATCAGTAGAAAATCAATCACCATAGGAATGTTCTTTAGAGCTACAAGCTTTTGTTTCTTTAGCTGTTTGCTTGCTGAATTTCTGCAGACTATATATTCAACTCTCTGGATATGATGAATATTTTGAGAACACCAACAACTTTCAGTCAAATTGTTTTCAAAATATTCAGCAGGTCAAGAGTTATTGCTCAATGAAATTGTTGTCTAGATACTTGAAGCAGTCATCCAGTTAAGACACGCGGTCTTATGGCCACGTGCTTTAAGTAACCACTAACTTGTGACTCCAAAAGGCATGCGATTCTTATAAACGTGTTGAATATATGCATGTTGACTTAAATTTAATGGCCGATTTAAAATTAGAAGATACAGAAAACACAATGTAGCTAAGTAGGTTTTAAGTTTCAGTCTTAAGCGATAGGAATATTATATACGATTGTGAGCTTTGAATCTTGAAGTAAATATATAGATTTAATATATTATTTGTTCTGTCTTTACTCTCCCTTACCCTGTCACCTACCAACCCACACAAACCAAACACCCATCTACATTTGCATGCTGTGTTATTTACGACTTCTTCTTCTTCTTCCCCCGTCCCTCCATGTTAGGTATACAAACAAGCGAGACAACTGGCCGCCTGACGGTCCACCGTACAGCTCGCGGTCCCATCTCATTTTCCGAGATCAGCCCTGATGGACGATACATCGTTATTGCAAACACCGGATCAGGATACAGAGCAAAGGTAAATATATTTGTAAAGAAAATAAAGGGTGGTGATAGATAGATAGATAGATAGATAGATAGATAGTGTGTTCTTATACAAGCTAGAACAAAAATATGGTAATAAGAGAGAGAGAGAGAGAGAGAGAGAGAGAGAGAGAGAGAGAGAGAGAGAGAGATAGAGAGAGTGAGAGAGAGAGAGTGGATGGGCTGGTGGGTGGGTTGGTGGGTGGGTGGGTGGGAGAGGGAGGGAGGGAGGGAGGGAGGGAGAAGTAATAGTCTGGTCTAAGACGTCAGTCTCATTTGAGGGAATGCTAGATCTGTTTATGTAAGATATTATTCGGATTGGGCAGTATTTGTACATAGTAAAATGGGATACTACTGCATTGCTACTAATAATAACGCGTGTTAGTTATTTATAGCTATAGTTCTTCCTACCAAATGGATTGAATGGTTTGATATTAGCTATATGTGTGTTAGTGAGAGACTACAGCTGTCTTTAATAACTTTGATGATACTTTGCTTGTCTTTAGTCACAGAACATGAAAGGATGGACCATAAAGCGCACAGTGGCTGGCAAGGATAACTTCGAATATAAATTTGAAGATTATGAACTGGAACCAGAGAAGGAAGTCAAGGTGGGTATTGGATAGTTGTGACATATCAAGTAATGTCAGCCGCGATACTAATATTATAGTGGCCTTTACATATTGTCATAATGTGTCTCACTGGCTCGAAGAATCACTTGCCTTTAGGACTCCACAAATGGTAATTATTTAAGACGCATGTCATAGCCAAATATTCACCTGTACAGTTTCCATAATCGACAGGATTTCATCATGGGTCTGTAACTGGCCATGGACAAGAAATCATGAACACGTCACATGCACATTATTACGTCATTCTATTGCTAAGCAACATTCAAGGATTTATTTTTGATATGGTGCTACACAGACTCCAATTTGTAGACGCGACAAGCCGTGACTCAGTCGATCTCCATAGAGGGACTGTAAACGACTGCCATCTTTGTGTCTACAAATTGACACAACGTCATAAGAATAGAAACACGTCATTACATTAATAATCTTAATGTCGTCATGGCAAGGAATCTAATTATCATAAACCTATCCAGCCACAGGCATTTACACATCATGTGTTTACATACCATCGCTGGATGAGAAGCTCTGGTAGAGACTAATACGTGTCATCACGATTTCGAACCGTATGGATTGTGTAAAATATATTAAAAGTAAACAATGTAAATGATTTTAGTATTTTTCTGTTTAACCGTCTGACTGCTAAAGTTTCTGCAAACGACATAATTCAGGGGGCATATCTCTGGACGCGCTAAACCACCAACAATTTTCAGCCAAATTGTTTTCAAAATATTCGGCAAGTCAATAGTTTTTGTTTACTGAAATCATAGTCCGCTGGCATGCAGCAGGGAGACAGTTACATGCTGCTAACTGTGATATCATACAGATATGCCCACCGCGTGTATACACTGTTACTTTATCTCATTGTTAGACGTGATTGATGCAATGATGACGTAAATTTCTCGTAGATCAAGGATACTGGCTTATGTTATACTCCAGGGTAAAAGGTTGTGAAAGTTTCTGAGGGCATCTGTGAAGATGATAGCATCAACACCCACATATTTACTGAACAGAAAAGTGTGTCTAGAAAAATTTGACACTTAATTACGAAAGTAATTAGTCTTGGCCTATGGCAAAGGTAATTTAATTATCCTTCAACAGGTTTTAGCACATTTCTGAGACTGTTAAGCTGAAATCGCAGAAACTAAAACATAACTTTATAACATGATTGATGCGAGAATGAGAAAAACTTGCCTTCAGATACTTCTGTGACACGCTTTAATTCTGATTCTTTAATATTATTTCGTTAGCAAGAATCTGATGTAGCCACCTTACAGCAACACATGTCTGACTATTATTATTATTTACAGATCTGGTGCTCTGGAGCCTCTAAGGATCGTGGCTCTAAGGATCTCGTTGCCAAGGATATGTTCACCTGGGGAGTTGGTATCTGTTCAACAGTGCTGACAGATAACAATAGCGCGGTATGTATCGCTCAACACCCGTCCACCCACCTAATGAAAACAAACTAATCCCCTTGAATGACACCTATTCTATTTTAGGCTCGTAGTTCCCTCTTTACCAATCACCATCCCTGTTATAATAGATATATAACATACAGTGGAGTAATAAATTCATGTTCGCTTTCAATGTGGTTCAACAGATCCGAAATAACAACAGTCTATGTATATGCAGATGCAATTCTGAATGTCAATTATACTGTCAGATCAGATTCATAAATTCATCTATGCAAATTGTGTGAAAGTGGTTTGTTTCCATGCCCCAATTTTATTTTGATAGATAGTTTCCACTTTGCAACATTCTGACAGTTTCCGAACAATTAACCGATACATTACACCTGCTTTTGTGTGCTATATATTCTTGGAATGTCATGCTAAAACAACGTTCACCTCAAGTAACTCATTAGGATATGTGTTACTCTTACATTTACCAACACCGACATTCTTTTTAGGATAACTGTCTGCCTGCTGAATTTCTGCAGACGACATTTTCAATTGGTCTCAATTCCGGATCTCCTGAATATTGTGAAAACAATTTGACTGAAAGTTGTTGGTGGCTAAGCCACCAACACCTTACAGTGAAAATGTTTTCAAAATATTCAACATATCCAAAGTTATTGCCCATTGAAATTACTATCTGGTGGCGTTCAGGAGTCTGTCAGTAAATTTCAGTGTCATTTCACGTACCCGGTATGAAGCTTGTACTGATTGCATTTCTTTCTATTTGTCTTGCAGGAGAAGGCTACTCACAACCAGAAATTCGTTTCATGAATAGATCAAGCACCTGCTGATTATAAATAAAGACTTCTTTAACTCGCGCACTCTCCACTCTCTCATCTTTCTATGTTTGTAACTATTGTGTCAAGATATCAACGCTCGTGCCCGCCATTTTGTTTACTCTCGACTCCGCTTACATGATGGTTTGTCATGGGACACACTTAAGCAATACCTCTGCAAGGAGTATGTGTCTACAGTGTGTTCTGTATTTGAAATGTTTTATTGGGGGATTTGCTAGGATATTTTCGCCAGTTAATCGATAACAGTTATTCAATTATTAAATTTCGTATAGTCACGTATCACATATGTATTAAATGCAAAAATAATTAACTGACATTTTCATCGGCTTTATTTGAAACTTGAGGTTGAAAAATCGCCAGCAATTTAGACAAAATATTTTTCTATGTACGTTTTATCTATTACAAAATATGACCAGGAAACACAAATGTGGAGTAATTCTAACTTCAGTACATAGTACGTACCTCGTGATCAGAGGGCTAACTTAATTTGTGGAGCACCCTAGAATCGTTTCAAATACTGACTTTCCTATACACTTATTCATACGGAACTATGCTTACAGCGAAACAGAGCGTTTGTAGAATTAGACTCGACGAGAGTGATACTGATATATACTCTGATACCTGTGAGCCTAGATCTGTATTCTCACCTGGTTGTGGTAGAGGTGATAGACTGTAGACATTATCCGAGTATGACTTGTTGATTTCTCTGTGAAATGTAATATTCGTATCAACTCCAGTGTCATACCTTCCTATACTCTCAAGCCTATTACATACATATATGAGATGCTGTCTCATCTACATATCCACAATATTCGGTACCGACTCGTGTCGATTTTGAAAACAATGTTTACAAAGGCTGATGAAAGTCCTTTGAATATCACCGTTTACAATATGGACACGAGAGCTTGTTTTACACCAAATCTGTTTTCAGTGTATTTTCTCACTTGAAGTTTTCGAATTTCTCTTCATCTGATTGCATTTCTATGCCAATTTCCAAGATTTCAGGTATCGTTTTCCATAGAAATGTAACTTCGTGAGATACTGCTTCAACTGAATGCAGCTTTGTGTAATCCCCACACCCACCCTGCATTCACACAGCTCTCATATTAGTTAAAGCGCTTTAGATTAATTCATATCTTTTTTAACAAAGTCTACCTTGATTATAGTCAGCTTATATGATACAGAAAGTAGATTCATAGCTCATAATTCGCTAGCATTCCTGTTTTTGTTTTAAAATGTAATTTGTGACATATGATTAATTCAGCTCTTCGGCTTTTATGTGCACACTTTACGAATATAATATATTTAACAATAAGTTTATACATAGCAACATCATATCGTCATATAGACCTGTGTCATAACGCGTAGAATATTGGTTTCAATGGTTGAGACATTATGTGGAATAATTGATTGGTTTCGGTTATGAACGGGAATTAGGTTTCACTTATTGTTTAATTTGCTTAATTTTTGATTTTAGCAATTTATTTCAAGATAATAGTTTTAGGCTTATATTTGATATACGGATGAGTTTGAAAGCACAACACTTGTATGAAAGAATTTGAATCATATGAGATCTCATGTGTATGTGTTTTCTAGTAACACTAATGTTAAAATACTCATGGTTTTACAGGATGGTATAGTTATCATCATGGTCAGAGTTCCTCTCATGCAGCAACAGCTTCCAATCAGATTGATTTCCAAACTTTTGACAGAGTTTTTCATGCATGCTAAAGGGAACACTGGTCGCGTCATGCCGTTTCTCTTCTTCAACATTGGTTTTGTTTCAGTAAATAATGTAAACAGTTCTCGGGAGCGATTGAATTGATGTAGGATGGAAAGGGGATACTTACTGGGAACATTCTAAAATATTCAATAATTCCTGAAAAGATTGTGACAGGGAAGTTATAAACTGCATGGGATAGCTAATCCGATAACTATATCCTCATACATGCAGTGTTTTTGAAGCTCCATGATGCAACGCGCACTGTAGATACACGAATTGAATAATCGTATGCATAATTAACTATTTGAACCTCGAAATACCGAATTCGGAATCTCATTTACAATTCACTTAGAATTTTATTCAATATATTGAAACACCTATTAACGCCTTTCATATATTGCGTAAAATGTTAAAATATAAACAAGATCTATATTTGATTAGTTGCTCTTACAAATCTAAACGAGACTTTATATTTTCCTAATCTCATAATTCTATTTTAGATGTAAACGGTATCTAAATTATAGTGTTTAACAGAATGTCAATCTCTCATAGACAGGTATATTATGCTATTCAAATAATTGATTGGGTTTGTAATGTGTGTGTACATATGCACGCGTGACAGAATTAGTGTTATCAAGAGCGTAGATCAATGTTGTGCTTAGAATTTGTTAATGCTAACCCCTCTTATGTCAACAGCGCCTTAAAGCGCTCAAAATGCTACTTTTATCGACTAACCTTATAGTGTAGCAAAATAAAAATAAAATTTCACATTTTTGCTCAGTAGAATGACCATTTGCTGGGCAAAAGAATGCGTTTTTTTGTAAACTTATCACTGGAACAGCTTTTAAGAGCGTGTTTTAGCCGGGCTGACGATTAAAGGATAAATCACAATTTTCGCTTAGTCAGTTACCGAGCCAGTCATAACAGTGGTAAAATTAAAAAAAAATACTCTTCTCTTGGCCTGCAAATGAACATTCCTCAACAACCACTACAGAGGCTCTGCTTGGCGAGTAAACGGTTGCGATGACACACGAGGGGTTAATGGCTTCTATAGTACGTTAGTACTAGATGTTAAAATCGTTTCGTCTATGTATACATATAGGTTAGTTCCATTTGTCCTATCCTTTCTTCTGTCTAGAATTTATCACAACTTTATTGGTCAATTATTCGCTTGAAGGAAAAATTGGCCAATGGGTTTGAGAGAAATCTCTTCGCGGAAGACAATTTGGGAGCCAAATGAAGTGACTGTATATATGTTAAAATGGCTATCAATAGTGCTGTTATTATTTTATATAAAACAATAGAAACTAAATGTCTCCTTTTTATGTTGGGTGAAAGATAAAAAAGCAAAATTTATTAACGAACACAATAATATTAATAATATTAATAATATATTTTCAATATATAATAAAATTATTATCTTCCCCTTGCGGTTTAGTATCTTTATTATAACCATGTTCTTATGCGATGCTTGTAACGGTTATCAATAAAGTAATCAATTTTATATTAAAAAAATGTATTGTAGTTTTCCATTTTCATTTACAGACACATCTCTATGTAAGCTCCACCCACACGCCGTGTTGGGATTGATCGATTCACGAATTCCCTAACTATCAATTTCCTGAAAACTATGCATGTCAGCTGTTACATATTTTGAAACTAATTTGACTTGGTGCTGTTGCTGTATGGCAGCAACAGCGCCAAGACAAATTAGTTTCAAAATATTCAACAGAATATTTATTAAATAGTAAAGACATACAATTCGTATAACAACGCGGAAATAGTCCGTCTTCAGATATGCGTTCGTGACTTACTTATCGACGTCATTCAT
Organism: Chaetoderma sp. LZ-2023a; assembly: GCA_034401795.1. Classification (NCBI taxonomy): domain Eukaryota; kingdom Metazoa; phylum Mollusca; class Caudofoveata; order Chaetodermatida; family Chaetodermatidae; genus Chaetoderma; species Chaetoderma sp. LZ-2023a. The sequence goes on along the minus strand of CM067362.1, from coordinate 76,332,708 downwards.
GACGTAATTCATTATGATGTCATTCTACACGTAGTGTAATTGACTATGACGTCATGGGATGGATTGATAAATTCATACCCCATTCATTACGCATTTTGACTGTGACGTCATACTACCTAGGACATAACTGATTATGACATTATATACGTGAGTGACAGATCGGATCCATCCAATATTATGTTCCGTGAACTTGGCAAAGTATTACATGACTGAGTCGTGGGAGTGGAAGTTTGAGGGTGAGGCCCGTATGAGAGGAGGATGTGTACTAGAGGGAGGACTGGGGTCGGTGAGGGTGACGAGTGTCAAAATAAGCATTTCTACCATGAGAGACATTCCAATTTCAGAAATATCTATCTTTTAAAATTATTATCGTTACATCGTCTACCGATTCTATGGAACAGGATATCCTTTTAAACCAACAGTCATTGTTTACAATAAAGTCGACTACTTGCTGTTTATGTGCAAATGATCGCAAAAGCCGAACCATGTCTTACTAATCAATTGTCTTACCCATGGTGCGCGCATCATTATTATAACAAGTAACGTATTTGATTAAATCGTATACCTACCTGCATTGGACTTGCAACCGAGGCGCTCTAGGCACATATCACCTGTCGATCTACATAGTATTCTTCAGAGTGTTTGGTGATGTCGTAGCAAAAAAGGAAAGTTATCATTCGGAAAAAGTGACGTATTAAGTGATAAGATAAAGGCAGAGACCCGAGTTAACGGATTGATTAAGATAACAATAGAAAGAAACGAACGCTAATCGAACGCTATAACACAAATAGATATAATACAAAAGTTAGATAAAGTAATGTTTGCATTTATTGCCTGACCTCAGAGTCCAAACCGATAAAAAAAAACACTGAAAGAAACAACAGAATCTGCAAGTCTATCACTGGATGATCGGGGACTTAATGGATGAATCCAGTTTTAGCTATGCCCCGCCCATCATTAACTACGCCCCACCGTCGGTGTTGGGATTGCACTCCCTGAATCTGTTTTGCCTATGGCAGCAACAGCGACCAGTCAAATTACTTTCAAAATATTCAACAGCATGTTTATTAAATATAGTAGAGACATGCAATTCGGCCAACAACGCTTGGTACATGATCAATTAAGCATTCATGACGAACTTAGTTACGCCATTCATGACGTATTTGATTATGACGTCATCCTGCACGTCACGTAGATCATTATGACGTCATCTTATTGACTGAGATACTGGAATCCTCCATTGTCTTAATGAATAATGATCTCTATTGACGTTTGGGCCTTGCATATTGCATCTCGGATACAACCGTTTCACCAGTAAGTTAAGCCATTAGTTAGTCTCTTTTGTGAGAGTCATTCGGCTGTAAAAGTGAATATCGACTGTGATTCAGCACATTCTATGGTAGACCTGCATACAGAGCTCAACGCGCATGGTCTCCTGATCCTCGAAGTGATAAAAAAAACACCCTTTGATAACTCAGTTTACTGGCCCGCTACTGGGCCAGTACCGCCTGGTGCATGCACAGTAGCATTCTGAAAATAGAGCCATGGTGTCGTGGCGAAAATACACCTCTAATGTAATGATCGGCCATCTTGCCACGTCATCAAAATAACTAGACTGTTACACAGACACCACTTCGGAAACCAAGCAGGCCAGACGCAGTCTATCCCCGCAGTGGACTGGAAATACACCACTGTAGATCACGTTGGTCTTGGTATCAATCACAGAAATTAAAATCAACTTGATCAGTCTCGTAATTCATGTGGTATCAGCATCTACACATCGTCAGCAAATTCTTGTCCTCATTTTGTGTGCGACCGATTTGAATTTTACGATGAATTAAGAGGTACTATTTTGCTATTAACTTGATTTGACTTGACGTTGTAGTTCCATCACATCTGGTGAGAACGGTTTTAAAACCTTAGTATTAAAGAACATATCAGTGTTGAGGATTATTGGTTTGATCTATCTGACATTTCTGGTCTGGTACAATCCGGTTCTCTTGTTTGCAGGCATCTGTAATAGCTGTCTTTCTCTGAACTGTTAGAGGGCATAACAGAGTTTGCGAGCATGAAATTCATTCAAGTTGAGGGGTGATGTCTGTACGTAGTTCTGCTTTACGTGTGTCAAGGAGAAAGCTGCACATAATACTATCATTCCCTTGAAGGGTTGTCAGTAATCCTGAGTCACTACATACAGTATCATGCAGTTCGGCCAGTATCTGCATCAGAATAGGTTGCCTGACTGATTGGCTTACAGAACAGATTAGCATAAAGTGTTCAATGGGCTCACCTTCACCTAGACATAAGAGGCATCTTTGATCAGGTACAGACTCATGATTCCATCTTCTGCTTGTCTGTAGCCGAAATGTGCCTGCCACTATCCAATTCTTCACTACCGCTCTGTAAACATCTCTTGGACGACTGCTGATTGAGGTTATTACTGTACGTGGACTGCTGAATATAGCTTCTTCTGATGATACTCTCACTGATGGGTATAGTTCACTTTTACAGTTGAGGTGTTTAGCCAATATCTGCCAATGGCTAGGTTTGCTACAATCTTCTAGGCATTCTTTGTGAGGGGAGTATCTATCATCGTATGTGCAGATGGAAGTTCATATTTGGCTAACAGTCTTCTAGCCGTGCGGATACAACTTTCACCATCAAACCCTTTACGTACTAGTCGTCTGAATAATACTTCATATTCAGCTGCGTTCTTGTTGCAGCACAGATTACCAAGAAAGTTAAGTATTTTGGCATCTATTGTTGCTTCAATAGGACATATACCAAGTAGTGAATAACAGGCAACTGATGCAACTGTAGTTGAAAAGGTGAGTCGTTTGTTGAGAATCCCTCTAAGCTCCCCTTCCAGGAACTCCACTTCTTTCTTGCCTGGTAGTACAACTTCTAGATCATATGTTAGCACAGGAATATTGTAAGCTATTAGCATGCTTCTCCAAACTTGAGGTGGAAGCCCTCCATTACCATGCAATCCACATCCTAATAAACGATATAGGGGTTTACACTCCTTCTTGGCATTATTTTCACATGCAGCTCTGCTACTTCCTATCTGGGCATCTCTCTGTATCCCTAGATGAGTAACTGCGTTAACAATTTTAATCTGTTGCCTTCCAATTTTCCATGGACTTTCCTGCTTGCTATTCTGACCATTCTTGTCATTTGTGATGATTACACTCTTACCGCCTTGGTATTCGTATCTCCTAGCATCTGAATATGCAGTTCCGACATTTAATTGGGTCTGTAAGTCGATTCGGTTCTTAGTGATTATGGTAACATCATCAGCTACACAAGGGCTACCCATCTCTGTTACCCCGATCATGATTACTTTGTTATTACCCTCAAGCTGTGGAAGCAGTGGGGTTAAGTGTCTCTTGTACAGGTTAGCTGAGATAATACCTCCCTGACGAACACCATGTTGAATATTAAATGACCTTAACAGCGTTCCATTCCACGTACTTACATTTGACACAGCATTCTAACTAAGGCTACTTGTTATTATCCATAAAGCACCTTGTATCCCATCCAAATATAGCTGCTTATAATGATTATCCTGATATACCACGTAAAATGTAGTTTTAGCATCTAGATATGTTTCATATACAGCCGTGCCTTGGTCTTTTGCTTCTATTACTGCTTCTCTGACTAGAAATTCGCTTTACAAAGGTGAAACGTCGCTAGGAAGCCTCTTTGCATGCCACCCTGTGTTGGTAAGAGCTTTTTCTCTAGCTCTACTTTCAATATCACTTATATCACCTTTCCTATCACCGGCATAACTGTAGTCCTTGGCGTCACTTGCGGAGTTCTTTCTCCTGTACACTGGTGTCAGCAGTCTTTCCTTAAGATTATCAGGGATCTTCTTATGAGGTTTTAACTATTTTTCACACAGAATGGCCACTCATTACACACACGATTCTTTTCTCGATCTCGTATCAAATGAAATCTCGCGAAACACGAATGGCCCAGTAGGCATTACCAGCGTTATCAGGGCAGCCTTACATTCTATTAAGACATGAATTAGTCGTTCCATCGTCAATATAAACACAGATTTCTTGATTACGCCACTAATCCAATGCATGTGTGAGAACGCTGAAAAGACAAATTGTTAAAAATGGAATCCTGTTAGAAAATGATACCCTGTAACCCTGACCATATAAGATATCATTGTAGACGACGAGGCGATAATTGTTAGACTTCAATGCGAACGAAAACGCAGACGGTTTAGTTCATATAACACTTTATACAATTACACCGGCCCTTGTATTATAAAACAATTCAAATTAATAAGTCTTACATCTTACAATTTGTAGATTTCTTTTGATCGTTTTTCGGAACAAGTCCAACACTATATCTACTCAATATTTGCCGAGAATTCGATTTGAAGCTGATTCCGGTATGATATGTAAAAATTTCACTAAATTTCATGCATTGGCAATTTTTCAGATCAGCGATATTGCGAAAAATTAGTTAGAACTCTCTCTCTAATTCGCTCTGCCCTCCAATACACACACACACACACACACACACACACACACACACACACACACACACACACACACACACACACACACACACACACACACACACACACACACACAAACACACACACACACACACACACACACACACACACACACACACACATACACACACCCCACACACACACACACGCAGGCACACAGGCACGCACGCACGCACGCACGCACGCACGCACGAACGCAAGCAAGAACGCAAGCACGCACGCACGCACACGCGCGCACGCAGGCAAGCACACACATTATTAATGTGATTTTTGGCTGGTCTCTCTGATCGTGTCATTAAAATTATTTCTCAAACGAGAGCTGATGGACTAATTTTTCATAATATGCCATTCGACCATATTATAATTAAAACCATTTCAATCATTCATGAGGAGAAGATGACACATTCATGCCTGTCCACTCTCCAAGTATCAATTTAGTTGGGGAACTAGACTATCTGGGAAACTAACGCCAGTAGTGTTTGTGAGCTGTCAATCACATCCAGAGAGAACTCTGATTATATCTCATCTTCTTCTTCGAGAAAGTGTATTTAGCATTCTCTGTCGTCACAATTTCCCCAGGAATTGGCAATCGCAACATGGAACATATATGGTCTGGCCGCTGTATCTAAGCAACACACATTAGGGTCAAACTCTGACTAGTATGACATCGACGTTGCATGCATCCAAAAACATTAGTATCTACTTATTCAGAGCAGCAACACCAGACTGGGCATTGGTGATCCTCATTGAGCACAAACAGGCCACATATCACTGTCTCGACTTGATCATCGGGCCAATGTTCTTGGATCACATCCTAGGTTTCGGATGCGTCAACGATCTTGATGCATTCATTGACCAGGCCACGCGACTGTGACATCATAACACCACCATACGCCACGTTGTTAATGCGCATGGGCCAACTGCCGAAAAAGCCAAGGAAGATCCTTCGCTGCTAGAGTTTTTCTAAGCTGAACTGGCGTTATACCATGATAATTCCAGCAAGATGAAATTCTTTGTATGTGGCGACTTTAACACCATGCTCGTCAAACTAAGAAAATTATAGAAGGCGGCAGGACCCAACATATGCATGGGGGTTACATGCTATGGGCAAATGTAACGGCAACGGAGATGTTTTTGCCTCATTCATCAGTGTTTATGGCCTCTTTGCCACAACCACTGCCTTCAAATGACCATGCCATTACCAAACAACATGGGCAGCACACATTACAGACCTTAGAGGAGAAACATCCTCCAAATCCACATCAACTACTTTCAACCCAATCTGGGTTAAGCCACCACTTCAGGGCTCCCGTTCAGATTGACGCACATACCTCATCCCTGACCACACGCCAGTGATCACCCGCCTTCAAATGAAGCACATTTACATGCTGTATACGCACGTTGCCAACCAGCGTGGCAATCTAGCGAACCTCGTCAGTGACACCACCGCCCAACTGCCATACAGGAAGACCGTCGAGGAACAGATATATAATATAGACAGAATTGACGTAAACTCAAATCCAAACGAGACGAGGCTTTATCCAAAGTACTCAAATGCTTTGAAACATCAGTGCCCATTCTAACAGGATTTGTCAAGAATAGCAACTGAGCTGGACGCTGCACTGCATTACATCAACTACATTGTAGGCGATCCTAGGCCACTACAATCACCAATCGAAACACCGTAGGTTGGAAGACCATTATGGCCCTGAGAAATAGACGTGCATCCTGACCCGACAGCATCCGCAATGTACTCTAAGTATGCAGGTGGTAGCATCTCTAAACCAATCACGGAGATAAGAAAATCTTCCTTCATACAATACCTCCGTATTGTCGCTGTTGGTCATATTATCCTGATCGCGCTGCCCAAAGCCACGAATTCTCCTGGACCACCAGCAGACCTGCGGCCTATTGTGATTATGCAAGTATCCTAAATATTTTGTCCAATGTGACACTGTATCGAATCCGAGAAAAGATTGACAATTGCACTGGAGCAGAGTGGCTTTGGACAAGGATGCAGCTACGCAGACATTGCATAGGCATAACGAATGCTCGTTTCAGGAATCCTAACATTGGGATTTTAACAAAATTGGAATCGACATGGCTTGAGCCCAGGACATGTCGATTACCATTTTGTTAAAATCCCAACGCTAGGATATGGCATGAGCATTCGTCAAACACCATCAAACAATCAATGGTCCTGGAGGAGCTACATCAAGCTGGCTGTAATCAACTGGTCAGACAGCTTTTGGCAAATACCAAGTTGAAACGGCGAGTAAAATATGAGCAATCTGCAGCGTTCGAGATTTCAATGGACCTTTCCACTTTTAGCTATGCTCCGCCCATCTCTAGCTAAGCTCCACCCACACCTCGCTCGTGTTGGGATCGATCGATCTCTGAAATCCCTGACTATCAATTTCCACTAACAATGCATGTAAGCTGTTGAATATTTTGAAACTAATTTGACTGGGTGTTTGGTTTCAAAATATTCAACAGCATGTTTATTAAATAGTAGAACGTACAACGTGTCGGACTATTAAGAGTTTAGGACGGGCCAAATAGATTCATTTATCACGTAATGATTATGACGTCATCCTACACGCCACGTAGCTGATTATTACGTGATGTGACGTCATATGATGGATGGATAGCCTGGAAAGGTGAATTGGCTCTCCACAGGGAAATTAAACAGTATACACCCTCTGTGGCTCAGCATCGATGGTTTATGCTTGGCCATCTTCATCGAATGCCACAAGACACACATGCCCGGAAAGCCTGAGAATTTGCTATACTCGGTGCCGGTATCTACAACGCTCGTAGAGGCGCCACTGCACACGTACTCTACCCATGCTGTCATTCGTATGGAAGGCCATCCCCGCCAAAAATACAAAACTCAAACGGAACAGGTTAATTCCAAATGAACCAGAAAGAAATGCCAAACAATCCAGGCAACGCCGTCAAACAGAACAGACTAATGCCAAACAGGACAGACTAATGTGTCAAACAGAACAGGCTATTGTCAAACAGAACAGACTATTGTTAAACAGAACAGGCTATTATTAAACAGAACAGACTAATATGTCAAACAGAACAGGCTATTGGCAAACAGAATAGATTATTGTCAAACAGAACAGACAACTACGACCAACAGAACAGACAACTTCGACAACCAGAATAGATAACTACGACAAACAGAACAGACAACTACGACAAAGAGAACAGCCAACTACGACAAACAGAACAGACAACTACGACAAACAGATCAGACAACTACAACAAACAGAACAGACACCAATGATAAATACAACAGACAACTACAGCAAACAGAACAGACATCAATGACAAACAGAACATACATCAATGACAAACAGAACAGACATCAATGACAAACAGAACATACATCAATGACAGACAGAACAGACATCAATGGCAACCAGAACAGACATCAATGGCAAACAGAACAGACATCAATGGCAAACAGAACAGACAACGACGCCAAATGACGGCTAAAGTCGAATAAGCTATTTAGTCAAACAAACAGAGGGCGCCACTCGTCTCTATCCAAGAGAAGATAACACTTCACTATCGAGCGTTACAACGCGGTTACAATTATGCCGACAAATACAAACACAAATACACTCAATGACGCAGTACAATTGTTAAACCATGCTGTTTCTCTGTTAAATAAACCAATTGCCAGCGATGGGGTTTGGTTTGGAACTGTGTCTGTTACAAGGCACAACAGCGTAGCAGCGCCTGTGACAGTGGCGACAGTCGATGCCGATCCGACGCCGATTATTCAGACGAGTAAGTACAAATGTAATACACGCGGCGAGTACCGTAGTATTGTTATCCGTTGCATCAGCGTACTTGATGATCGTTGCATCAGCGTACTTGATGACCTCGGGACGTTTTAGGTCATCTGTTGCCTTCCAACCCTAAAACGCAACACAATTTCACAGCAACCATACAAGACACTTTTCATAGGCGTCGGTTAGTAGGGGGTGGGCGGGGTGGGGGAGGGTGTTGGGGGTTAGGCGATGTTTCATCGAGTGTGAAGTAAAATGCGGTCAGACCTCTCTATAGCGACCACCTGTTTTGAGTAGGGGGTGGGTGGGTTGGCGTCTAAGGATTGTGACTCTTTAAGATGGATGGGCTAAAAAAACCCTACTATCTTTTGATCCCTAAAGCTATTTAGTAAGGAACTTGTTTTAATAAATTCCTTTTGGCCGTTTTTATGGCCTACATGTATAGTGTGGACGTTATATACGCAGGTTTAGGTGTACAATAATGAGACAGGATTTTAACGTTTGTACACATGATCATCCACAGTATGGCGGGTAGGGCTGAGGTGCGTACTAGTTTTGTTGATAAGTGCCTGATCTGGGTCATGTTTATAAACGGAATTAGCAAAACATTATCCCACAAATAAAGTTTTATATTAGAAAATGAAGCCGTATTTAGATTTGTGGGGACCATGGACAAAGAATTAGTAGGGGTGGGGGAGCTGGGACTGGGGTCGTCCCTCAAAAAATCTTTGAAATGAAATGCAAATGCACTGAGACGGAGAATGCAGTTCTGGTGTGAAATATGGAGCTTCCGTTTGCTGTAAAATTATTTTATTTTGTGAATTTTTAGCTCGACTTTACGAGCTCAACTTTTCTTTTTATATCTCATGTTTGATTAATTATACTGAACCCAAACTTGGGCACACGCTTCCTTACGCCATCACACAATGATCTTGAGGTCAGAAGGTTAAAGGTCAATGTCACTGATCTTGGGAGAAATCTGGGTTTTTTTCAACTTTAACATTTTTCCGTTTAGCTCAACGTTTCTATTTATAGGTCCCTATCTCATATTTGGTTACTCATACTGGACCCAAACTGGGACATCTGCCTCCTTATAATACGGCATCACACAATGATGTTGGGGGCAAAGGGTCAAAAGTCATGGTCACTGATACGCATGTCGACCATCTGTCATTCGTCGTCCGTCCGTCTACCTTTGTTTACAGACGCTACTCCTCATTAACCGGGCTTCAGAGTGTGTATGCAGAATTTAGATTGTTCAATTTTTGTGCTGAAAATCTTAGATTTTATGAAAAGTTTACCGGAAATTGTCAAAGCGCTATTCATCATTAATAGCTTGACAGATTTCAACCCTAGCTGGCTGGACATACCCTATCGTGGTAGGCTCCAGAACATCTGTATTGTAACAGGTGGATTTTTTGTGAAAATCTGATTTTTTGAAAAATGTACCGGAAATTGTAAAAATGCATCTCCATAACTGCTTAGTCGATTCTATCCAAATTTGGCTGGAAGCATTCTATAGCGGTAGGCTCTAGAAGAAATATTCATAATCTTGGTTGGTCGATTTTTTTGGGTGGGCATTTGGATTTTTTTTAAATTTTCAAGAACCATTGAAAACTCCTTGATTGATTGAGTGGCCCGATTTCAACCAAAATTGGGTGGAATGATCTTAACAACATATCAAACGAGAACTTTGATTGTTCAATTTCTTTGGTGGGCATCTTTGATTTTTCGAAAGTCATCCATCATGTCTACCCGTATTTAACCTAAATGCAAATGGTCCAAATGCCCATGTGAGCATTACATACGCTTGTCCTCCGGTTGATAAGGGTATTGATAAGCCTTCTATATTTATTTTATGTTTGAAGTCAAAATTCGTGGTTCATTGCAAGCTTTATAGTTCATTGCAAAATCGTAAAGTCCAGCTTCATGGTTGCATTGCAACCACATTACTGGTTATAATTAGCATTGTTGCCTAAACGGGGTTAACGTCAGTAGTCCGACAGCTCAGTAGTCCGACAGCCTAGTAATCCGACAACCCAGTAGTCCGATAGTCCAACAGTCCGACAGCCTAGTAGTCCGACAACCCAGTAGTCCGATAGCCCAACAGTCCGACAATAGAAATTTAATAGTCGATAAAGTGGTTCAACTGATCCGGACTAGGCCTATTACTGTGACAGGGTATGCAATGCAGTGCATAATAATGGTGCGTGTTCATGCGCACACACGGACAAATGTTTACATACGCACGCATGCATGCACGCACTCACTAACGCCCGCACACGAAATATGTAGGGCTAATGTTATTGTACGTTATGTTATACTAAAGCATAGGCGGACTGACAAAGAAATAATAGGTTTCTTACAAATCTCATAGTCAACACACGGAGATGAAGTTTCGTTAATATACTCAAAGAAAATAACTTATGGAAGATGGACGGATCAATGTATTGAAAAATTATTTAAAAAAACCAAGACATCAGTATTACACTGACGGGATATTGGCTAAAATCTTGCCATCGTGTGCTTCGAAATTCAAATCTAGCTTTGTATCAAGATCACAATTACTTTGACCTCAAAAGTCTGAATGACTGTGATGTTCCTGCGGGTTGAGGTAACTATATGACGATGCTTAGTTCCAATACTTTTGCCAATTCTGAAACAAAGGCCAGATGCGATGCTGATTCCTTAGACAAAAATAGAAAAAAAAGAGAAAAAAAGCAGAACCAATCTGTTAAAGTCTGCATTTTATACACATATTACATTGTCCCTGACCTCTGACCTCAATAGCATTCCACTTGACATAGGTAACCATGTTCCCAAGTTAAATTCAAGTAGAGGGAACCAATCCGGAAATATAAGATAATATGTTGAGCTAAAGCCTAAACTTGAACATAAAAAAATTGAGTTTTATACCAAAGTCACAGTAACCTTGAACTTTGACCTCATTGTGCTCCATACACCTGATATAAGGAAGCATGTGTCCAAGTTTAGTCCCACTCGGGTGAACCGATCTGGAGACACAAACTTAATCGAGATTAGACTCTGACACACAAACAGACAGACAGACAGACAGACAGACGGCATAATGGGACCCGTCGATATATTGGCAAAACTTCTAATTTTCGCCAATAATAAATGACTTCTAACCAGATGGCCAATGGGCCTATATCGACATTTCAAACTAGAAAAGACAGGTTCTACAAAACACTCTAGAATTATAAGAAATTCAACAGTTATGGCCAGGAATAAAAATTTAGCCTACGGTAATTTTCAAAGTACACATTGTGCCTATTATACTCCTATTTTAGGAGTAATATTTAAGCAATTTCCTGGACATATTTGGAAATCCAAGATTGTCGCGAAATAAATTGAGCAATCCAATTTCTCTTTAGGGGTGTTGATTGAAATATACCACACTATGATCGTTACACACAAGTCTCATTGAAATTAGGGGATAGATAAAGGAGGCGTAGTATTTTATTTTATTTAAAGGATTTCCTGAAAACATTTGGGAAAATCCGAAAAACATCGATCAATCCAAATTATTAATATAGATCCTACCGCAATAAGATCCTTCCGCCAAAATTTGATTAAAATTTGTGAAGTGTTTTAGGAGGCGATATGTTTTTAAGGATTTCCTGTTATAGAGCCTACCGCAATACGAACTCGCGATTTAGGAGGTACGTTTTAAGAGCTCCGGGAAATTGTCGGAAAATCAAACATGACCACCAAAAAAATTGATCAATCAAAATTCTCGTCTGATATGTTAAAGCCTACCGACGGATGGAAGAAGAACGTTAGATGGTCGGTCGCCATGCCATAATCTTTCAGGTCAGCTGAGCTAATAATATGCTCCTAGAAAAGCTTAGAACAAACACGTTGGGAAATGTTTTAAGTTATGCCCATAAGCTAGGTAATAGCCGATATAATGAGTATCTACTAAGTTACAAGCTTTCAAATGCAAAAGCGGTATAGATGCGTCATATGCAGCCTTGATAAAATGTCACAAATTTGACAGGTCGACCAACCGACAGACAGACAGACTGACTGACAGGTAGATGTATACCTGCTGCGGAATCGCAATTAAAAATTGTCCGATGACTACTACTACTACTACTACTACTACTACTACTACTACTACTACTACTACTACTACTTGCTGTTGCTGTTGCTGTTGCTGCTGCTGCTGCTGCTGCTGCTGCTGCTACTTCTGCTGGCGGTGACGCTGACGGTGTTAGCGGTGATTCTCTTGGTCGTTGTGGCTGTGTGTGTTGGTGGTGGTGGCGGTTGTTGTTATTGTTGTTGTTGTTGTTCTTATTGTTGTTGTTGTTGTTGTTGTTGTTGGTGGTGGTGGTGGTGGTGGTGGTGGTGGTGGTGGTGGCGGCGGCGGTCGTGGTGGTTGTGGTGGTGGCGGTGGTGATGGCGGTGGTGGTTGTATTGTTCGCAGTAGTGGTGAGGGTAGTTGTGATTGTGGTGGTAGTGGTGGTGGTAGTGGCGGAAATGATGGCGAGATGATGATGATGATGATGATGGTGCTGTGGATGATGATGATGATAGAGAGGTGGAAGAAGAGGTTGATGAAGAGGAGGAGGATGGTGGTGGTGGTGGTGGCAGTCCTGGCGCTGGTAGTGATGATAATGATAATGATGACGATGACGATGATGATGATGACGATTTTTAGCTCGCCTGGCCTGAAAAGCCAAGTGAGCTTATGTCGTGTCGAACGTCCGTCGTGTGTCCGTCGTCCGTCCATCAACTTTTCCTTTAAACAACTTCTCAAGAAACGATGAGCAAATTTCAATTATATTTGGCAGGAAGCATCCTTAGGGCATAGAGATCCAAGTTTGTTCAAATGAAGACGATCGGCCAATTAGGTTGGCGACCATCTTGGATTTTGGCCGATTTTTGGAAACGTCTTTGAAAATCTTCTCCGAAACCGCTTGAGGAATTGAAGGAACCCTCATGAAATTTGATCTAGAGCAAGAGCTCAACCAAGTTTGCTCAAGGGAACTTAATTGGTCAAATGGTTCGACGGCCACTTTGGGTGACCTAGTTTTAGTGAAAATAAGGCCGAAATTCGGCAGATATTATTAGGGCCAGTAAAGAGAAGTTGATCGGTCAAAAAACATGGCCGCCGTGGGCTAATAAAAATATAGGATGTTTGGCGGCCATATTGGATTTATTTTTTTTGATGGATTTTGAGGCCGAAATTGGTTTTATATAGATTTTTGGGTATTCTGATCTCAAATTTGCAATTTTAGCAACTGTCGGATGAATGGTTTGGCGGCCATCCTGGATCATTTTCCCGCCAAAAGCTCCCATACTAAAGCAATGGGAAATTTAAAATATCTACTCGAGAACTACTGGGCCGATTTCAATTATATTTGGCATGAAGCATCCGTAAGGCGTAGCGATTCAAGCTTGTTCAAACGAACCTGATCAGCCAATTTGGCCGGCGACCATCTTGGATTTCGGCCAATTTTTAGAAATATATTTTAAAATCTTCTTCTCCAATACCGTTTGAGGGATCGATTCAGAACTCACGAAATATGATCTAGGCCAAGAGCTGAACCAAGTTTGTTCAAGCGAACTTGAGTGACCAGATGGTTCAGCGGCCATTTTGGATGACCTAGTTTTCGCAAAAACGACTTCTTCCCCAGAACCGCTGAAGCGATCAGGCCGAAATTTGTGATATATAATTAGCGACTAAGGGCCATTAACGTCTGTTCAAGATAAGTTGATTCGGCAAAAAACATGGCCGCGGTGGACCAATCAGAAGATAGTGTGTTTGGCAGCCATATTGGATTTTTTTATTTGATGGATTTTGAAGCGGAAATTCGGTTTATATAGGTTTTTGGGTATTCTGATCTCAAATTTGCAATTTTTGAAACTGTTGGATAAACGGTTTGGCAGCCATCTTAGATAATTTTCCCGCCAAAAGCTCCCATACTAAAGCAATGGGAAATTTAAAATGTCTTCTCGAGAACTACTGGGCCGATTTGAATTATATTTGGCAGGAAGCATCCCTATGGCATAGAGATTTCATTTTGTTCAAACGAAGCCGATCGACCAATTTGGCTGATTTTTAGAAATGTCTTAAAAAACCTTCTTCAAAACCGTTTGAGGGATCAATTCAAACATCATGTAAAATGATCTAGGAGGGCAAGAGCTCACTTAAGTTTGTTCAACTGAACTTGATTGACCAAATGGTTTAGCGGCCATCTTGGATGCCCTCGTTTTCGCAAAAACAATTTCTTCCAAATTTCTTTGTGATATATGATTAGGGACTAAGGGCCATTACAATTTGTTCAAGAGAAGTTGATCCATCAAAGAAAGATGGCCACTGGGCCTATCAATATATAGCGTGTTTGGCGGCCACATTGGATTTTTTTATTTGATTGATTTCGAGGCCAAAATTGGTTTTATCTATGTGTGTGTGTATTGTGATTTCAAAATTGCCACTTTCGCGACTGTCGGATGAACGGTTTAGCGACCATCTTGGATCATTTACCCGCCAAAATCTCCCATACTCAAGCAATGGGAAATTTAAAATGTATTTTCGTGACATCTTGGATTTTGGTCGATTTTTAGAAATGTCTTTAAAGATCTTCTCCAAAATCGTTTGGGGGATCAATTCAAAACGCATGAAATATCATCTAGGACACGAGCTGCACCAAGTTTGTTCAAGGGAACTTGATTAGCCAAATGGATTGGCGGCCATCTTGGATGACCTATTTTTTGCCAAAACAACTCCAGAACCTCTGAGCGGATTGGGCCGAAATTTGGGAGATATGATTAGGCACTGAGTACCATTAAAATTTGTTCAAGGGAAGGAGCTTAGTCAGAAACATGGCAGAATGGACCAATCAAAATGTAGCGTGTTTGGCGGCTATATTGGACTTGCAAAAATGTCCACAAACTCGTTTAAAAGACTACTCCTAAACCACCCACCCGCAATTTTAACAAAAATGCACAGTGCTCCAGGTGAGCAACACAGGCCCCTTGGGGCTCTTGTTTATGTTATAATTGGGAGGGTGCAATGATAATGGCGGAAAATTATTCAATTTAGGATGTTGTTTCCAGTTTTCGAAATCTTAAAATAATCTTTATGTTTATTTCTCCATAACCGACCATCTGACACCTGCATCTTTAATTGTTTGAAACGATCCACGCAAAATATTAGTTGTCTCTATTTCTGCCCTAGCATGATAACCACACCACTCCTTGGCGTGCGCGTGCGTGTGTGTGTAGATGCGTGTGTGTGCGTGCGTGCGTGCGTGCGTGCGTGCGTGCGTGCGTGCGTGCGTGCGTGCGTGCGTGCGTGCGTGCGTGCGTGCGTGCGTGTGTGTGTCCGGATGAAAAGCCCGGAGCCATATCAGATCAAATTCTGGATAGATACATATCTTGAAAATTACTGATACGATTTTGCTCAAATTTTAACGCAACAAAGTGTGAGACCATACACTTTTGGCGTGTTCTGTAAAAATCAGAGAAGTCTGAATAATTGGATCTGGATAATTCAAAAACACTTCTTACAATCTAACCAAAAGATTGGGGGAGGGGTGTGTGGAGGGAGGGGGCGACGGTCTGAAATCTCCGATTGCTCTTGTTGTAAGCTGTAGTCCGCCCTTGCTCCAACCCAAACCCTCCATCCATCTATCCATCCATTTATCCAAACAGATCATGATCGGATCAAATGCTGGATCTATTGCTGTTATTGTTGTTTGCATGCCCTTCACTCATTTGTATAGTGTCCAAGACTGCTTTGTTTGATAAAGGCTGCAGTAATATATAGGTCTATAATATAAAACATTTAGGTATTTCCGATGACGACGTGCCATTCCTATCCTACTTCAACATCTGCACGGTTTTAAGACAATTGCACCGTCTGATAAAATTACTATTGTCGGACTACTGGGTTGTCGGACTACTGGGTTTGTAAATTTTCTGTTTGTCGGACTGTTGGGCTGTCTGACTACTGGGCATAATTATCGGACTATTGGGATGTCGGACTAGTGAGCTATTGGACTAGTGAGTAAATTTGTCGAACTATTGGACTGTCGGACTAATCGGTTGTCGAACTGGTGTGTAAAATTGTCGGACTATTGTGTTGTCGGACAACTGGGATGTTGGACTAGTGGGGCGTCCCCGCCGAAACAACACCAAACAGCTATAAAACAATTTTGCCAGAAACCTCCATGATACAGTTGGTGGTGTGTGTGTGTGGGTGTGTGTGTGGGCAGGGGAACAATGCCAACATGACCGTGAATAGTCACGGCAGTGGTTAAATTCTTTTATTCAGTTTGTTTGATATATAATCTAATCTACCAACCAATTGTCAGGGTCCATTTACCTAGGGAGGGCTCTTGAGACGACCAACAAAACTGCTCAAAAGATGGCTGACACAGATGAGAAGAGAATTGGAGACCATTGAAATACCAACAGATTTGCAGCCAGCATTTCACATCTGCGTGCTTTGAAGGCGGAGCTAGGGAATGTGGAAGACTGACTTGTGATGCAGTTCCGACTCTGTTTGACTTTCCAGCTCATCTTAAACAGGTTTGACACTTTCCAGCTCATCTTAAACAGGTTTGACCCCTTAATAATTCAATGAATATATACAACTTGTATTATTTCGCAACGTTTTGTTGATACTTTTTGTCTCACCTTTGAAGCAGAAGCGAAGCATAGGTATCACTTTTCTTATTTCCGTTAAGTTTCACGTTTAGGACTTTGGTTTGGCTTTTTATTTCGGGATTGGTTAAGCCTACATCGGAACTAGCAATGCATACTTGCATGTGTGTACTGTCAGGAATCATTGTGAGAGTTAAGTAGTTCGGTCTAGGCCACTGTGACCGTGATACAAGTCCTGGGACTTTAGTCTTTACGTTTTTTGCATTTAACATTAACCCTTTAACACTCAAGCCAAAACTACCTCTGTAATGTACTGGCCTTCAGAGGTGTCCATTTGCACACGAAAACAAGGCTATTTTTTATATTGAAAGCTTGTCACACTGGAGTGGTTGGCTCGATAACATCTAACCAGACATTCCATTTATAAATTTTCAAAAAATAATGATTAATCTCTTGGTCTGCATATGGACGTTTTCTATGACAATATTGACAATTTGATGATATTGAATTTGCATATATGGTTGCCTATGATGCTAGTCCATCCCATTTATGGCAATTTTAGCATGAATGAGAAAGCACGGGAAATCCAGATTGCAGTTTAAGACCCCTAAATTACGGATGTGGTCACTGAAACCTAAAAAATTTAGATGCCATGAGAAACACTGATCCTTGCCTCGAGTTCTGTGTGTGCACTCGCTACAAAACTTAATGTTATCTTTAAGGATATGATTAATTTAATGGTCAAGTTCTTGCTGAACTCGATACGGATATTAGCATTCGAGCATCTTTTATATATATATGCTTATTATAGTGTCATCAACATGGGATATTGCAACCAGAATAAGTTCTCTATTTATTATAACAAGTGAATTTGATGGGAGCTGTGGTGTTTATAGACTGTAAGGACAGACATGACATTTAATTCCAAGGAACACATGTTAACTCTTTTTCAGGCTTTCATGATTTTCAGCTGTCTTTGAGGCTTAACATTAACTTTGATAAGTTACTAGGTGCTGAGCAGGTATAGTGATCAGTAAATTCTACAAGCCCTAGTGACTACAAGCCATGCTTGCACTTTAGCAATTCTACTCTAAGATTATTGTTTGCTTTTATATTATAACTGGATAAATTGTGAATTTTAGGACAGTGCTGCTGAAAACTGTTTCTGCTATGTAGCAGCACTGTTTTAAAAAACATTCCATTTTCCTATCATATTCAACATTAAAAAAAATTCAAAAAACTTGATCTAGGGAAAGAGTTGAAGCGAATTTATTCAAAAGAAGCTGATTAGTTGGATTGCTTGGTGGCCATCCTGGATGGCTGAGTTTTCGCAAAAATTATTTCTACAAAACCGCTGAACTGATCAGGCCAAAATCTGGGAAATGTAATTTAAGGGCTAACATGACTACGGGTTTGGTGGTCATCTTGAATTCTTTCCCGCCAAAACTCCTATAGGAAAACAATTGGAAACTGTAAATGTGTTCTCAGGAATGACCTGATTGATTTCAACAAAATATGTCAGGACGCATCAAACTCTACATAACACTAAGCACAGGTAGCCTATTTTTTCTTACGCATTAATAGGTAAGTACTAATCTTCCTGACACGTTGAATGACAGGATTTATCTAAAATCCAAGTTTTTGCATAAATTATATTCCGCTTTGACGTGTATGTGTTGGTATGGGATTGTTGCCTTAAATGTCTGATTTACATGTAATGTGCATATTCACACCAGAATGCTTGAAAATAAAATTGTTGAAAAAAATTTAATTGTATACTTTTAGAAGCTCAAATTATGTGACTTGATGTAATGGAACAAAATAAATCTTAGCCATCATGATGATTTCATTCCGTATATAGATAAATATTTTTAGTCGTGAATTTGAATTAGCGACTATTGTCTGTAATTAAATTTCACAACTAAAAAAATTATATTAAGTTATCTGAAATTAAATCATGCGTTAAGATTTATTTCAATACATTATATCTATGTACACAATTTAAGTATTTTTGAAACTTTACCACTGGAATGACTGGCTCGATAAGACGATAACCGAGCCTGTCATTACAGTTGTAAAATCTCAAAAATATTCTTTTGGTCTGCAACTGGACTGAAATCTGAAGACTGAACTGGACTCATATCTTGTAGCGCGTGCATTGCATCTACTAGGTGCTTGATAGTCGCAGCTCGTCTCTCCCAAGGGGCATTGGATGTAGTGGTTCAAGTCCACTGGGTGTCAGAAAACGAAGCATGTTACACAAGACATTCTCTCATGTATCTTTCTCATCTCTCCTCTCTAGTTGTAATGTAAAATGAAAATGACAGCCAGGCCACAATGTACACATCAATTTTTCAATTGATACATTTTGTACAAATAAATGAGCCATACCGAGGGTTGAAATGCTAAATTAGTTATGGAAAAAGTCTGGAATTTCTGCAGAAGGCATACAATATGAATATCATTCTCGTGAGGAAAGCAGTCATATTTAAATGTTGTGTCTTACTGATGTCTCATTATGCCATGATGAGTAAGTAAGTAGACTTATTGTCATCATTGGCATTGTGTGAATTAATTGTCTGTTATATTTCAGGTGTTACATGAGAGAAAATTACCAGCAGTGAGAGAACTCTTGCATGTTTCCAGCACATCAAAGGCTGAAGATCCACCAAGTGGAACCAGGATATTTCTATTGACCATAATTATTTAAATGATTTAAGTCCCCATAAGTTAAAGCGCAAATATAACGACATTCTCGATGAAAAGGAAAAATCCTTAAAGCACTATCAAAATACATTAGCGACATCCAGAAAGCGAATTAAGAGGCAGAAAACACTATTAACATTATGAAGGAGGTTTTCACAGAACTTAAAGAGAAAAATCTTCTAAATCAAAATGGATTGGTAGTTTTAGAAAATTATTTTTCTAGTGTAAGCCTTGATTTGTTTAGGAAACAGCGTCTGGCTGACAAAGGTCACTATAGCGAAACACTGAAATCATTTGCCTTAACGTTGAACTTTTATTCACCCAAAGCATACAACTATATACGTGATGCATTGAAATTCTGCCTTCCACACCCAAGCACTCTTAGAACATGGTATTCGACGGTTGACGGTTCACCAGGTTTTACAGAGGAGGCATTCAATGCAATTAAACATCAGGCTAGTTCTGCAAGTGTGCCACTTTCGTGTGCCCTCACCTTTGATGAAATGGCACTTAAGCAAGTGGTAGAGTGGGATGGGTAAAACTGTGTTGGTTATTTTGATCTTGGTATTGGTGCCGTCGTAGATTCAGTTCCTGTGGCCAAAGAGGCGCTTGTATTTATGGTTGTAGCTATAAATAGCTCCTGGAAAATTCCAATCGCATATTTCCTTATTGATGGTATGTGTGCCATTGATAAGGCTAATCTTGTCAAACACGTGATCTTGAAAGTTCATGATTGCGGGGATTCTATTGTATCTTTGACCTTTGATGGATCAACTGTTAACATATCCATGGCCAATCATCTAGGTGCAGTGCTGGGACCAGATATTACTACCATCCAGCCCTGTTTTGCCAATCCGGTCGATCCCACCACAAAGGTATTTGTATTTCTAGATCCCTGCCACATGATTAAGCTTATCAGAAATTCATTTGCCCATAATGGTATTTTAGTAAACATGGATGGTAAGCAAGTTCAGCGGTCTTACATTAAGAAATTGTATGATCTGCAAACAAGTGAAGGTTTCCGGCTGGCAAACCGATTGCGAAGGAATCACATCGAATGGTATCAGCAAAAGATGAAAGTGAAGCTTGCAGTACAAACTTTAAGTTCATCTGTATCTAAGGCTTTATATTTTGTGGAGAATGTGTTAGAATTGCCCGAGTTCATTGAATGTGGACCCACTGCTGAGTTCTGGTCTTTCTTTGATCGTCTGTTTGACAATCAAGAAATGCTTATGCTAACGGGTATAAAGCTGTCCTACGTGAATCTAAAAGTCCGTTCTGGGTATCCTTTCTCCACAATTCCCTTCAGTACCTCTGTTGTCTTCAACTAAATGGAGGTACCAATGATTACTGAATGAAATCGTACACCAATAATTGGGTTTGTAGCAGCATGTATGGCTCTTCCTGTTATGCTTGATGGTTTTTCAGTTTGATACGCGGTAGACGTGGTTAGAACAACAACCCATCATCTCAGCAGTTTCGTGCAGCCTATCAGCGTACGTAGCAATTTTACCCCGCAGGATGATATAGGTATATTATTAGTTACACCAGTGTTTTGACGGGGGTACAGGCTGTTACCACACGCGCAAACAAATATAGTTGTTTGCGCGTGGGGTAACACAGCCTTTACCCGCGTCAAAACACTGGTGTAACGAATTTATTACCCCTCAGACGTCGAAGATAGAGATTTGATCATAACGTGACAATATAATTAGATAAGCTCTTCTTGAATTAGACAGCTCTAGGCTAGTTCTGCAAGAGTAAAATTGACACGTTTTGCCTTGGCTGTACGCCAAAAATGCCGTCTATGGTTGTGGTCGCACTAGAGAATTTGCGATCGATAATTAACTCGCCGTTTTTATGGCTATAATTAATTTGTCGAGTAATGCATTCGCTATTCGAATACAAGTATTTTGCGGGATATAAAACCATGCTGCAACAACAGCTCCCGTCAAATTAGTTTCAAAATATGCAACAACGTTCACTTATAGTTGTCTTGAAATTGAGTCACTTGAAATCTTGAAATTCAACTATACCGAAGCGGGCGCGCATCCGCCATTTTAGCAACATGCATATTATTATAAAGAGCTTTATGGTTAGATGCGCAGTAAAACTAAAACACGTTTTTCGCGCGGGGGATACCGTGTGGTATTGCCCTCGCGTGAGGGAAATACAAGATCATCCATCCCTGATCTTAACCAATTAAATAACAGAATTTGGTCATGTGACATTACTCAGGGGTAATACTAGTTGGTACACCTACAATGACACACACAGTGTTCTTTAAGTCGTGGGTTTGAAGTTTTGCCTCCAGGTAATGACAACACAGTTGATGTAGATGTTGTATCAAATGAGCATGATTATTCCCAGCTTGTTATAGTTTTGCGGCGTTGCAGTCTGTCTGTATATGCACAGAATATTGTTGTGTATATTGCAGGATTTATTGTTCGAAAATTGTTGAGGAGCCTTACTTGTAGCACATGTTCAGCAGCCTTAACAGCTGCAGCCGATGCAGTTAACTTTTCCGAATTTTTGGTTTAAAAAGCAATGGTGGATTAACAGTGCCGTCACCGGACGTTGTTAAAATTTGCAACATAAGTGCATATAAGAGGGTTCATTGTCAATGGTAGGCCGGATAGCTCACGAAATCTGTTACTACAAGTACAATGCAAGGTATTGTCATGTCTTCCATTGGGACAGTTATTTCCCTCCCTCAGTGAGCATATATATGATTCTGAGTTTCCTGAAAATCATGTAATGTCGCTAATTAAATTAATCATAAAGGAATACACTATAGTGAAGCACTTTCATGTTGGCCGGCTATGCACAGACGGTATCAAAGGTCGTAATGTCAGAAGCAAATTGACCAAATTAATTCTGTTTCAAGGTCAGTAATATGGCATGATAATGCTGTACGATCACATTTGGCCATTTAGTGGTCAACTGAGCCACCGACAGGCTCTGCAGTGGTCTTGGACAGGTCTTGGTCGCAGGTCAAAAGGCCATTTTTTTAAATGTACCACTCGGAGGACTGGCTCGTTAACAGAATCAGTCATTCCAGTTCTAAATTTTCAAAAATAGTCTTGTCCGGCGAATGGACACTGATTCAGCAAAACTTGCTTTTTTGACCATTTAATGGTCAAAATGATTATTGGCTTTCATTGCTCTTAGATCTATAAATCTTCCACATGTGAAACTGTTTTGCTTTTTGAATTGGTTATGCTAAAATATGTTGATGTTCTCGATAGCAACAGCTTTCTGTTACCTCTGTAATATATCTCCCAAGGTGAAAATAAATCAACTTGATTGTGGAGTAATTATCACTTTCAAGCTGGGGTGATTCAATTTCAAATCATGCAGATAAGCTGTGGAATATTTTGAAACTGTTTTGGACTTGACGCCTTAGTGTTGTGCTAATATAAATGCCCAAAACTATCTTTCAGTTCTGTATAGGTCTATCTTACCGTTAATTGAATTTACTTTGTATAATGTCTGTATAATACTTGTAGATTATTCCACAATAGTGCTGAAATTATTGCCAAATTAAGGACACCCGCAATGATACTGATATAGCGACAGAATGATATAATTTATAATGCAATTATTTATATTATATTGCTACATCTATGATGGCTCAATTCTACAAAATGACAATGATATAAAGATAATATGTTTGTAATAAGAATAATATTGGTGTTAAAATGAAATAAGTTGTATAATGTTAAAGTTATAATAATCATAATAACATATTTTTATAATGCCATAATGTTGACAGTGTTATGATGGTAATACTGATGATGATGACGATAATAATCAAAATGATAATAATAATCAAGGTAGCCAGCGCTGGTGACGTAGTGATTGTAATAATGATGATAATAATATTTGTAATAATATATATGTACATAGTTATTTGTAAATATTGTACATTTGTGTAAAATGTGACCTGGATTTGTAAATAAATTGAATTTGTTACCATTTCCCTGTAAGGGGAAGAGGGTACTTTTGTCCGCACACGTCTGTATCTAAAAAGAATTGCTGTACACGATGATTTCCAGAATTCGGCCGTGATCCGGTTAAAAGAATCTGGAACGGATCGGATCTAATTATGGATCTATGAATATCTCAGAAACTACTGGTCCAGTATGGCCCACGTTTCAACACAAGAAAGCATGCGACCATACACTAGGATTCCACAACTTTCGGCACAATCCGAAAAAATACAGAAAATCTCATAACATCCTGATAATCAGGAAACTTTGTGCATGGTGAGAAAATCGAATGGGCAAAGGGTCTGCAAACTCTGATTGTAATTGTACAAATGGTATGATTATGATGATATAACAATAGAGTGACAATGATGATAAAGATCTATGCTTCATAATTCAATTTCAAAACAAGCATACAGGTAGGCTGTTGGAAATTTTGAAGCCGCCATAGACAACGGCAGTTAATGCTTTGATGGTAAAGATTTTTCCAAAAAGTTTTTATTAAAGTTTTGCTTAAGTAGTGATTGCCTATTCGTTGGCTGTTTTTTACTTTTACAATGGGAACGACTGGCTTTGTAATCGAGCCACTCATTCCAGTGATAAAATTTCAAATATATTTGTTTCTTGTCCTTCAAATCGACATTCCTCCAGACCACTGTAGAGACAGATTTTTGTCTGGCATGACGATTAAAGGGTTAAAATAATATTTGTTATCATTGTCCTGTAGTATGTCAGTATCTCTATTTCACAATGAAGCTACTGTGTATTTTTGTAAATATGCATCTAATTTATCATGTTATTATTTCTAATAAATCTAGATTAATTTATCTGATTCATTTGTTTGTTACTAAGATATATTTACCCATTTCACACCAAGATTAAGTATCATTTTTATACCCCGCCAAGTATTTTGTGATGGCGCCGTCCGGGCGGGTGGCAGAGTGGTTTCTGGATGATAACTCTGGTTACTATTTATCGGATCGCTTTGAAACTCTTCATAGGCTGTTTGGACTACTCTGGGGAACAGACCTATCGAAATGGAGGAATCCAGTTTATGGATCAATCATATGACGTCATAATCAACTATGTCACATATAGCTTGACGTCACAATCCAGTGTCATAATCAATTCTCTTCATTAATGACAATGCACGTCCACACCGGGGAAGAGTCGTTAATCAGTTTTGACTACCCATGGAATTGAGAGAATTTTGTGAACTAACTCTCCAGATCTCAATTCCATAGAGCATTTGTGAGGTCAGTTGAAGCGAGCTGTTTACAGTAGAGTGAGCGATGCCACTGCTTGGTGGCATGCATCATGTGTTACAAGAGGAGTGGGTGGCTATCCCGCAACATCGTGTCACTCGACTCATCAACACTATGAGAGTTCGGTGTTGTAATGTGTTACAGCGAAATGCTGGATACACATGTTATTAACGCAGTTAATCTGTGATCAAATGACGTGCTGTATGTTTGTTATGATTTGACTGAACGCTCAATGAAATCTCTGTTTTGTGGTTACTAATTATGACACGAATTGATAGTGAATACAATTGTTTTTTGCAATTTTTGAAATGGGTCAGTTTTGCATTCAAGGCATGCTCATTAACACAGCGAAGGAACTTGCCGTGCATGAGGATTTCCAGGCATGTGGAGTCGAGTAAAAAATGGGTCCAGATCGGATCAAAATCGGAATCTATGGATATCTTGTAAACTGCTGGTCCAATGTGATTCACAGTTTAACACTTAGGATTCTACAAATCTAAAAAAATCTGGAAAATCTGAAAACTTTATGTGACAAAAATGGGAGGGCGAGGGTCTGCAATCTGATTTCTCTCGTTTATCAGGTTATTATTTTTAATAAATCTCTAAATTTTTCTGATCTATTTGTTTGTTCCTAAGATATATTTACCCATAGCAGCCATGCATACCAAGATTAAGCACCATTTTACCAATTTATTATACTAAATATTTTGAAATTAAAATGATGAAAACAAAACGTTCCATAGTTATTGGAGAAAATTAGAATTTTCACAAATACAGTGATTGCCTTGGTTAATCTGTATGTTTGTCTGTGGTTAAGTTCTTGGTAATGGTTTAAGCTCTGCATATATTGTCTTATATCACTTTATCCTATTGAAACTAAATTCGAACACATGGTTATCTTATTGAAACTAAATTTGGACACATGGTTACCCAAAGGTAGTGCAATGAATGTGAGGTCACAGGGTCAATGTCATCGTGACCTTGAGCAATATTCAAGTTTTTCAAGTTAGGTTTTCCGTTAATTTTTCTGTAAATTAACTACTTTGCGTCTGTCTTTACCTCAGGATTTGTTCACCCTATTGCAATCAAATTTGGACACATGTTAATACCTATATCAAGAGAATGCATAATATCTTGGTTTGGCAAGTATGATGATGTATCCATTCCTCAATCATGCTGTCTTTAGTCATAGCTTTATTCATGAATACTCATTATTCCCTTCCAAGATCCCCTGAAAGCTTGAGAATTTTACTGTTCAGCTTGGCCTGGGCGCAGA
>CM067362.1:76221489-76301489 GCA_034401795.1 Chaetoderma sp. LZ-2023a | reverse complement strand
AACAGGTTTAAGAATTCGGTATCTTTACGAGCCTTAGATGTGTTAACGCAGAGACTAGGTAATTTTGGCGCTGTCCGCACAGCAGTTTCTGGCGGCGTTCGCAAAACATGTCGAAACATAAACCATCTTTGTTGAGCAACTTTCACTGATAAGACTGATTATACTGCTCGGGCATCGATGTTTGGGGATAGTATGAATGTGTTTGCGGTGGCACGCATCGAGCTTATGTAGAACTGCCTTTGGAACTGGCCAGCTGTCACAATACTATACCATCAGTGAACGAACTACAGTTGAATGTTGCAACCTGTGTATAATAATAATCTTTATTTAGGGAGGGTAACTCTTCAGTAGCTTGATTTTGGAGGGCCTCTCCAAAATCAGGCTACTAAAGATTTACCCTCCTTAAATAAAGAGTATTATTATACACAGGTTGCAACCTTCAACCATAGTTCGTTGTACAAGAAGAGTGGGTCCTTAGATTCCATAAAGACTGGAAGGCTGTCTTTTCTATAACGCAGCATGCAGTATTATCAGATGACTTGCGCAACAGTGAGCTGAGGATTTTAATCTTCACCCTTTTTATCGGGACGCCCTTGTCAATAACTTCGCTGGTAATTGTTACCTGCACAGGGGTAAACTTGCTCTTAGCCTTTTGATGAAGAAATTCTTTTTCTTAAGATATTCTGCAGCTATATGAAGAAGGTAATCGAGAACCTTTCTTTATCCGTCTATAAAGGATACATCTAGTAATACGTGGAGCACCACAGCCACTAGTGGTTCATACCTGAATCAATTAAAACGTTGGGGGAGATGGGAATATAGGGTCACTCATCTAATATGGCGTGGTCTAAGAGGTTCCATAGTGTGCAGTATATGGATTCTGTATACGTATGTACGAAACCTGAATTTACCCACCCGTGGCAAGGCACATGTTTCAGTATGCAATGTAAAGATCTTAAGAGGGTACATCAATGTACACACACATACACCCATCAGGAATAAAAAGATGGATATTGGATCGTTATGTTGAATCGTTAGCGTCAAATTGGGATTTGGGGGAGTTTCTGGATTCAGTGTATATAAATCGATTCTAACACGCTGCAAAGTAGGTAGAGCTTAGTTAGAAATACACAAGGCATAGCTAAAAATAACTCCTTCTATTGAATGTACATTAAATCAAGATTAGAATGCTGATGTACGGTAAGGTGTAACAGACACAATACAAAATAGTACAGGATCCTGCTTCTCCAAGTAGACATGCGTAGGATGCTGGCACCATTACTAGTGCATGAATCGATACCCAGCTACACAAACGTATTCTTTACTAGTGGTTGTTATTGTGCTTATAGCAGCAATCGCAACATGGTAACATGCCAACATATATAATAGTCCATATTGTATTCATGTGATTATATACTAGGCAATATATAAACTTATTATCCACACTAAAAGGTCAATCACCTATTGTGCGATAAATTTCTCTCAATATTATATATATTGAAACATATTCAATTCAATACTTGCTCAGGATACATTATATGTCAGTGGTTTCTGTTTGTTCACATGGATTTTAGATGCTATAGATGAATTATTCTTTATGGGAACACCCCAGGGGGCGGGGGGGGGGGGGGACAACTCCGAAAATGTACTTACAATACCAGAATTATTCTGTTGAATATGTTGATTGTAATTTGACATCGAAATGTTTTCTGATGGAAGCAGTAGGTTCCTGACAAATTGGCTTCAAAAGATGCAAGCACTGAGTAATGTTATTTTGAAATTGAGATTCTGGAAATTCAGGATTCAAAAGATTAATAAGATAATTGGATAGATATATGAAAAATTTAAGCAATAAAACTCATTTCATAATTAAAATTGTGACTAAGAGATGTTCCATTGTGTTTTTAGACGAGAGGCGGAATGTCGCTTGACTCACGACTACAAGATGCGCTTTGAACGCTTGTATGATCTGTGTGGTCGCATGGAAGGTGACATATGTTGTATGAAGGAGAAAAACATGGCGCTTATTAATGAGATAGGCGCGACACGGGAAGAGATTAAGCGTCTTCAAGAGGACAATAACAGACTCAGAATGGTAAAAATAAATAAATGTCGAGTACACGTTTTCAACCAAAGTATGCTTATTTAACCGAGCCGCTGCCATTTACACACATAATTCTTTTGTCTGCGCTTGTGAGACCGATGTTTAACTGGCAGAAAGAGTTTGCTTCATCCTTGAATTCGTTTATTCGTCTATTGATTCATCCACCTAGTAATTTAATTAGTTCATTGTTCCCATTCACTGTTACCTCCTTCCATCAATTCCATGCGCTTTTATTATGTTATTCAAACACCCATCTACATCCATCCATCCATCCATCCATCCATTCATCCATCCATCCGTCGGTCCATCCATCCATCCATCCATCCATCCATCCATCCATCCATCCATCCATCCATCCATCCGTCCGTCCGTCCGTCCGTCCGTCCGTCCGTCCGTCCGTCCGCCCGTCCGCCCGCCCGCTCGTCCGTCAGACCACCCGCCCACCCGCCCATTCGTCCGGCGGCCCGCCGATCCCCCAGCCCATCCGCCTATTCGTCTATCCATCCCTCTATCCGTCCCTCTATCCATCCACCCACCCATCCATTCATCCATCCATCCATCCATCCATCCATCCATCCATCCACCCACACACCCATCCTTCCATCCATCATCCATCCATATATCTGTTTACTTATTTACCTATTTCCAGGACTTGGATAGTGAGACCACATCACATCTCAATGTCACCAATAAGTGCCAGTCGTTGCAGGAGCAGCTGGCCTTCGCCATAGCAGTGCATGAACAGGTCTGGACCATGACAATTTGATACATTATTTATAGATTCAACGTTGTGATGTAAGCCTTCAATGGCTAAATTTGATCAAGAATATAAAAATATGTGCTTATTGAATGTTCATTTGCAGACCAAGAGAAGGCTTATTTTAAATTTACCGCTGGAATGACTGGCTCGGTTAACAAGCCAGTCATTCCAGTGGTAAAATTTCAAAATAGTCTTCTCCTGCCCTGCAACTGGACATTCCTCAAGACAACTACAGAGGCTGGTTTTGGCCGGCTTTGTCATGAAAAGGTTAAATGTACAACAATCTGGTCTTGGCCAATTATGTTGATCGTAGTTGATAAGAATTGCTAAATAAACGTGGACTCTTAATATAACTCGTTTACTAAAATAAATTATCTTTGTGAGACAAAGATGGTCTAGTGGCAAGTTTATAGCCATTTGAAATGTGGCAATTTAGTACTTAAACGTCAAATTAACCGATATGCTGAATAAACTGATACCTCCACTTTTAGCTAGGCCCCGCCCACCCCTAGCTAAGCTCCGTCTACGCTTTGCTCGTTTTGGGAACGATCGAAAGCTGATCTCTCTGAATCTCAATTTTCAGAAACGATACAGGTAAGCTATTGAGTATCTTGAAACTAATTTGATCGGGCGCTGTTGCTGCGTTCAGTCAAATTAGTTTTAAAATATTCAACAGAATGGATATTAAGTAGTAAAGACATACAATTCGTACCCATGAAGGACCATTAAGAGTTCCTGACGGACTTAGATACACCATTCACGACGTATTTTAATTGTAACGTCAGCCTTCCTGTGATGTATTTGATTATGACATAAAATACTTGACTAACAGATTGGATTCCTCTATTGAATAACTTGGCAATAACTGTCCATATGTCGGACTACCACGATATGTACAATATTGCGTGTTTGATCTTTTATAACTATTCTTTGTTCTGTTTGTTTAACACCAGGAGATACGTGAGTTA
Source organism: Chaetoderma sp. LZ-2023a (assembly GCA_034401795.1). Lineage (NCBI taxonomy): Eukaryota > Metazoa > Mollusca > Caudofoveata > Chaetodermatida > Chaetodermatidae > Chaetoderma > Chaetoderma sp. LZ-2023a. The sequence continues at coordinate 76,297,657 of CM067362.1, read as the reverse complement.
CATGCGATGACTCAGAAGGACAGTAACCTGGAGATGCGTGAGTACTGGCATGGAGAGTTGACGGGCGCCATTAGAGAGATACAGACAGAGTATGATACCAGATTGGACCAGATTAAGGCGGATCTCGAAACCAGAATGAATATGCAGGTGAGAAAATGTATGACAAAATACAAGTCTACGACAGATGCAATATAAAGAAGACTTAGTGTCGCTTTAATTACAAGGATAGCAGTTATGGTAAGTAATTGGCTATTATGGGAAACTGCCCGCATTATGTAACGTTGTGGACAATAACAGTAAGTAGGCACGTGTATTGTGTTATAGCTACACGTGTATTTGATCGGTGTGCATTTCTCGACCATTTTAGTGAAATTCATTTTGTATTCCTCGCTTAATATGGGAATCTTGAAATTCACCACTGGAATGGCTGGCTAGATAATCGATCCAGTCATTCCAGTATTACATTTTCAAAAACGTGTATTCTCTTGTCCTTCAAATGGACATTCAGTAAATAAATATTTAGATTTTCTTGACAAAGTTTAACCCGTTAAAAAACGTTAAATGGTTAAATAAAGTAAAAATGCTTGCATAACTGAAGGAATACGTTCGCCTGACATCTGACTTATCCTATATATTTCTCTACAACGGGATACTAATCAGGGCCTACATGTATTTTGTGCGGACATACAACATGAGCGTGTGCTCTTAATACTGCGTCATGCATACATTTTCCTGACACATCACGTAGCAGTGCCTGGTCATGTGGTTCACTGGGTCAGTAATACATATTTATTTGTATTATGTGATCAACGGTACACGCGATGGAAGTGTTGATAGTATGTGATATAGCAACTAGCGGAAATAACTTGCGTTTATCTGAGATGCAGCGTACAAACGGTGTAACTGTATAATTTGAGATATATAACATGGAACGGACATATATGGTCGTGGTATACGGTCTAGTCAATAATTGATTTGTATGAAATAGCATCTTTATGAAGTTTTCAAAACCACATTCTCTTGATCGCTACAATCAAACCGACGCCATTCATTATCACTACGTTAGTTGATAACCTCTCTCAAATATGTAAGCATTTGGAACAATAAATATATGATTTTATGCTAAGACTAAGAGTACAGCAAACAACATTAATATTGCAACATAATTGTATTTCCCACTTCAGATGCGAGACATGCATGTGCGAGTACAGGCCGCTCCCACGTATGACATGGCACCGGTCAAGGAGGAGACAAAACGACTCAGGAACAGAGTCATGGAACTTAGCGGAAAAATCAACGAACTCGAGGCAAAGGTAGGCGTTGGTCGGTTCCGCGGACAAACACTCTCCTCCTGTTTGCAATCATATGATGTGGTTGCTTGCGTTTTAAAACCTCTCAGCCAATAACAGACATCGACACAGAATACAATGAAGCGATACGATCTGTCACTCAATTATATTACGTCATGATCAAATACGTCCCATGTAGGCTGACGTCAAAATCAGAATAAGTATTAATGACGTTCTCTAACTCCGTCAATGAAGCTGGAAATGTCAGTCAAGTGTACGAAGGGACCGTTCCATTTTAGCTATGCTCCGCCCATTACTAGCCAAGCTCCACCCACACCTCCCTCGTGTTGAGATCGATCGATCTCAGAAGACCGTGACTATCAATTAAAAAAAAAACTACACAAGTAAACTGTTGAATATTTTGAAACTAATTTGATTGGGTGCTGTTGCTGCATGTTTATTAAATAGCAAAGAATTACAAAGACGTGCTATTCATACAACGTGTCGGACCATTTGAGATTTGGTGACGGTCTATATTGAACCCTTTGTGACGTAATGGTTATGACGTCATCATACACGCGGTGAGCTGATTATGACGTCATACGAGGTCTGATGATGGATGGATACTCTGGAAAGGTGAATTGTATGTTACGTCATTCTCGTAATATGATATCACATCACGGTTGATATGAATCATCACTCTGATGAAGCCCATCTTGTTATATGGTTCATAGGGCTGTGAAATTCTGGGTGTATCATTTGGCGTCTGCCGTAAGATAAAATGTTGAATAAATGTAACAGTCTTCCTTTAGATAATGTGAAACTCAGTCTTGTCCACATTTTGAATTCGGGGGAATCTCTGACAACTGTAAACACCATTAGTTACACGTCATGTTATTTTTCTCGGCTCAAGGCTCGTAATAATCACCTTCACATAGAAACTGGGATCTACATCTATGTACACCATTCGACACCAATGAACCTTTCAATTTTTCGCCATGCACCGCCCATCTCTAGCTAATCTCCACCCACACCTGTGAACTTCCTGACTATCAATTTCCAGAAAACTATACAGATAATCTGTTGAATAGATGTTAAACTATTCAACAGCATGTTAAATAAATTGTAGAGACATGCAATTCGTACAACGTGTCGGACTATTAAGAGTTTAAGACGGGTCATATAGAATTATTTATGACACAATGATTATGGCGTCATCATACACGACGCGTAGCTGATTATGACGTCATATGACGTCAGATTGATAGATGGATAGTCTGGAAAGGTGAATTGAAAACATGGGTGGTGGGTGGGTAGGGAGACGTGCCCCATTTCTGAAAGGCAATGGAATATATATTATACTGGAAGAAACTATCGTATGACACTGTCATCAAATAGTATCCACACTTTATAAACTTGGATGGTGAGTAAATGAAGTAAGGAAATTCAATCACCTTGGCTGAGGCCAAATGAAGACCAGAAAAAGAACTAATATTGTAGATCATAGGCAATTCACCTTTCCAGAGTATTCATCGATGATTTGACGGCATATGACGTCATACTCAGCTAAGCAACGTGTAGGATTATGCCATAATCATTACGTCATAAATGATTTTAGTAGGCCCGTCTTTAACTCTTAATATTCCGACACATTGTACGAATTGTATGTTTCTACTATTTAATAAACATGCGATTGAATATTTTGAATCTAATTTGACTGGGCGCTGTTGTTGCCATAGCAGCCAGGCAAATAAGTTTCAAAATATTCCACAGCTTACCTGTGTGGTTTTCTGGAAATTGATAGTCAGGTTGTTCAGAGATCGATCGAGGTGTGAGTAAAGCTTGGCTAGAGATGGGTGGGGTATAGCTAAAATGGAAAGGTCCATTGCTGTGCTTATTCGATCATTTATGTAACATTAAATACCTACTGTATTGTGAAAACATACGATAACGACAGCTCCCAGTGAAATAGAGGGGCCCGGTCATATTGGGGCCCGGTTGAATCGATTCTAACGCTTTGAACCATTGGTTCCCAGGAAATCAATCACAAGCTGAGCATATGGGTGAGTTGGTGACTATTCTGAAACAGATTTCATTGGGAGTTACCATTACAATTAGTTACAATGTATTCAATAGAATATTTATTACATTTTTAAATTCACAAATAACATTCAATTACTGTCGGCCTTTCTCATCTTGTGTCGGATCTACGTTATTTGATTATGACGTCAGAAACTTGAGTGACAGATCGGATCCTTCCACCTTACATTGGTATCACCATCCTACCAGTGTGATATTCTTAATATTGAAATCATACAATCCCTGCATCAGAGGCTTAACCGAGATAACCATTCCTGTTTTGGCCTGCAAATTAATATTTTCAGAAAAAACAATCAGATTTTCTTGACCAAATTTGACCATTATTAGATTGTCGTTTTAGAATTCCCAAATTAATATGACGCTTCGGGACAGAAACATGCAGCTCGAAGATCAAGAGCGCGAAATCCAAGCCGAACGAATGCGCATGAGCGAAGACATGCGTAAATTACAATCCGAACTCGAGGCTGTGTTGGTAGAGCTGCAGATTCTGATGGACTGTAAGCTCACCATGGAGATGGAGATCGCCGCCTACCGGAAGTTACTGGAGAATGAAGAATCCAGGTATGTATTCCGAATCTGGTTTACGCACTGGAATTAGTCGTTATGGGTGTATTTCTAATTGAAAGTACCAGGTTACAATTTCATTCGCATGCTGCTTCATCAAGTTTCGTAGATGGTTGATTAAAGGCACCTATATACTAAGCAGTATGGGCCTCGTTCAGTAACTTTAGTCATAAAATACCAACTGACTTTAGCCGGTGAATCCTAATGAAAGTCAGTCCCGATAATAAAATTCCACCCCACCCAACCCCACCCACGCCGCCACGATTCGATCATCTTGTAGTAGAAAAGCATTACTTTGGGAGACGCGAAACAACAAATACGCAACGCCGTAAAACACGCATTGCTCCTATACAACAACTCTACACGACTGGCCAACACACAACTTAAAGGCGCACTAGGCCTCTAGTGAGGGACTAGTGGTGCCATGTAAGCTATGTTGATGATTCACCACCTTTCCATAGTATCCATTCATCATCAGACCTCGTATGACGTCATAATCAGCTCAGCGCGTGTATGATAACGTCATAATCATTACGTCACAAAGGGTTCCATATAGACCGTCACCGAATTTGAAATGGTCCGACACGTTGTATGAATTGTATATCTTTGTAATTCTTTCCTATTTTAGGCAGCAACAGCACCCAGTCAAATTAGTTTCAAAATATTCAACAGCTTACCTGTGTAGCTTTTTGGAAATTGATAGTCAGGGTGTTCAGAGATAGATCGATCCCAACACGAGTGAGGTGTGGGTGGAGCTTAGCTAGAGATGGACGGGGCATAGCTAAAGCCGGAAAGGTCCATCGGTTTCCACATTTTAAGGATTCTTTCTTGAGACACTCATTTTCCAGGTGATGCGCAGTGCCCCATTAGATGCATCGGTGTTGGCAGCAGTGGTAGAAATTAACACGAGCCCCAACATTAGGTGACTAGTAGATTCTGGCGAATGTTACATAAACATCTGATGGTATCGTCTCGGGCTTCTAGATCCGAGGCTACAGGTTCGTGGCTCGTTAAGACTGTGACGCAATCGTTAATACAATGGGTAAATTCGGCCTCCTTACCTCTCTCTCTCTCCACAGAAGATTAGAAATGGATTACAGTGTTAAAACTGTGGTAGTGCACTCAATTTGGTGGAATACACCTTTCCAGTTTTAGCTATGCCCCGCCCAACTCTAGCTCAGCTCCACATGCACTTCGCCGCGTTTGGATTGATCGATCCCCGAATGCCCTGGCTGTCAATTTCCTGATAACTATACAGGTAAGTTGTTGAATATTTTGTAACTAATTTGACTGGGTGCGGGTGCTGCCTATGGCAGCAGCAGCACCCAGTTAAATTAGTTTCAAAAATTCAACAAGATATTTATGAAATACTAAAGACGTGTACAACAACGCATAGTCAGTCCTCAATTACGCGTACTTATCCATGCCATTCATTGATTGTGATGTCATGCTACGCGTCCCGTAGTTGATTAAGACGTCATATGACGGATGGATACAGTGGAATGGTCCATTGAGGCACTACCCTCTCTGAAACCGGAATCGGCTTCAGCACTGCAATGCAAGAGATTCTAGCGCGTACACTAGTGTAGGCTATGCTGCGCTACAAACGGGAATAACGAACATAGATAATTACTTGTGGGGTGAACAGTCCAAATTATGATGCACGGCTTAAGTAACCTTCCATACACTTGTGATTGTTTCATAGGTTGCATCCGAAACCAACGACGATAACGTCATCTTCGAAATCAGCGATGATGTCAACAACCGGTGGACGCGTAGGGGCGATGTCGTCAACCGATGGACGCATGGGGGAAATGTCGACAACCGATGGACCCATGGAGACAAATGAAGACAAACGTAAGTTGTAAACGTTTATTTATAAAGTACAAAGGTCATATTTCATTGCACAGCATTCTATATATTTATATAATTTTGCCAATTTTGCTTTCACGTAAACGCCATTTATTTCATAGTCGCCATGATTGAGCAGACCGCCAGAACCACAGTGCAAAGGACATCACGCGGCCCTATTGCGTTCGCAGAAGCTGCTCCTGATGGACGCTATATTGTCATTGAGAACACATATAGGGGATATAAAGCCCAGGTAAGAAAATGATAGCCTAATAAAATGATGATGATGATGATGATGATGATGATGATGATGATGATGATGATGATGATGATGATGATGGTGGTGGTGGTGGTAGTGGTGGTAGTGGTGGTAATGGTGGTAGTGGTGGTGGTGGTGGTGGTGGTGGTGCTGCTGCTGCTGCTGCTGCTGGTGATGGTGGTACTGGCGGTGGTGGTTGTGGCGGTGGTGATGGTGGTGGTGGTATGGATGTTCTGGTCGGGGTGGAGGGGGTGGGCAGCCACGGCGGACACGGTGGTGGTGGTGTTGGTGATGGTGGTGCTGCTGCTGTTGTTGCTGCTGCTGCTGCTGCTGCTGCTGTTGTTGGTGTTAGTAGTGGTGTTAGTTGGGGTGATAATGGTGGTGGTGGTTGTGGTGGTGGTGGTGGTGATGTGGTGGTGGTGGTGGTGGTGGTGGTGGTGGTGGTGGTGGTGGTATTGTTGTTGTTGTTGTTGTTGTTGTTGTTGTTGGTGGTGGTGGTGGTGGTGGTGGTGGTGGTGGTGGTGGGTGGTGCTCATTGGATGATACATTGTGTTCTGAAATATTTTTTCTTCTTCTTTGACTCCTGTGTTTGTGTCTCGGTTCCTTCAGATGTTTCTTTGTCCTCCGTCTGTCCATGGGTGTCTGATGGAATTCAATCTACATGACCAAACATAGAGCATTTATTTGGGCCAATTTGCAAATAATGCATAGCATGTTATTGGAGATCATGCTGTCCGGGCAGATCAAATCACAGCTATTTGCATTTGCATTTAAATGCTTTTGCTAAAGTATTTGAAATTTCAAATAGTTTTCAAATGCTTTTTCAAATACTTTTCATATAATATATATATAGAGAGCAGGATCTTCCAAGCAAAGTAAATTAAACATATTCCTAAACCCTATTTAATCATAAAGAATGTGTATCTGTCTTGTGGTCCTGGAAGCCCTTTGACCACTGAAATATCAGCTTCCAAAAGTCAATATTCAGGTGTTAACTGGTGTACATTCTGGAAACAACATTGCTGTAAACTGTTGGTATCTAATGTAACAGCAATAGATTTTAAAAGACATTGTAAAATGTACTCCAGACATTCTTCTACTGACCCGGTATCAATTATATTTGGCATTAATGTGATAAGGGTTAATATAATAGCTATAATATTTGTCAGTTTGTGAAATTATAATCAAAACAAACAATATTAAATGCAATCTTTAAAATAAATGTTTACATTTTCTATATTGCTTTTTCATACATGTCATCTACTGAATTTGGGATGTAATGGGTTAAATTGTGCATACGAGATGGCACCTCCCACTAAGCAATATAGCTACATGTATCTAGAATCAAACCAAACAGAAAACTTATCTTGAAGACAATTTGGAAGCCATGCTGCCTTAGGCAGCAACAACTAGCATGCAAATTAGTTTCAGATTATTCACCAAAATTTGTCCTACATCATAAGAGCTTGTGTCAGGTGTATGTACAGAAGTGTTTGTCTATAGGGTCAAGTGATTGTATGAAGTAGTTGAGCATATACCAGGGTGTGATTTATAAGTGACCAGGTGTTTGTGGGAGAATGAATAGCAAGATGGTGTTGAAGCAATAAAAGTACACTCCAGGTGTTGGTGCATAGATTTAAACAGCTCTTAACTTTTCAATGATGAAACCAATTTTTCATGACATAGCAAATATTATGTTGAATATTTTTAAATTAATTTATTTATAAGCTGCTGCTGCTTAAGGCAGCAAACTATTCTAGTCAAGTTATTTTCAAAGTAGTCAACTACTTTCTGTGTGGTTGCTTTGAAAATGTGATTTAAAGAATTCCATCCGTGAACGGGCTAATGGAGTAAATTTCTGAACAAGATAAATTTCTCATGTAGAATGTACATTTGACAACAATTGGACTGTATTGGTTCCTGTGGGAGAAATTAATTTCTGACAAAATTTTAGCTACAAGAAAATGTATAGTTTATTTAACCCTTTCACCGATCAAACTGGCCTTTAACACAATCTGAATGTAACCATACAGGAAAGCTGTTCAATATTTTGAAATTAATTAGGCAGCAACAATTTCCAGACAAATTAATTTCAAAATAGCTAAAATGTTGTCATTAAATGGGTTAAACAAAATTTCATAATGAATGAAAGTAAAAAAGAAGATCAAGAATAGGTGGAATACTGTGAGTTTAGCCAGTGAGGGCAGGTGTGATTGGAAGTGTCATGGATGTGTGTGGGAAAATGAATAAAATAGGTGAAAAAATACCATAGGGCCTATCATAGCAATAAAAGGGGATTTGTGGATTTAAACTATACAAATCAGTGTTTAACAATTTAATGGAATAAATCAGTCAACAATGTAGAAGATTTATCATAAGGAATGTCCATTTGAAAACAAGTTAACTGAAAGGTATTTATTCCTAATTGAGAAATTACTTTCAGCGCAGTCATTTTCAAACTACAATGATCTTAGCTCTTAGAATGTGTATAATTTATTTAAACTTCCACTGCTAAGATATTTATTACCGTAATGAATAAGTTGCTGTCAAATCTGCTCTATTGACTACCTGTTTATAATATCCAATACAACATCTGCCCGTCTAATGCAGCAAACACTTGCAGTCAAATTATTGTCAAAGTTTTCAACAGCTGTCCTATCCTAAGAGATGGATTAAGGTCTCTTCTGTTTAATATTTTCAAAACAATTTGCCAGGAGTGAGCAGCAGGTAGGCTAGCTTTTAAAAATCTAAGAAAAGAATATGACGGTCACAATTTAAAATGCATCAGCTCCCTGCAAGAAACGTATCTTCTTCTTTTCGTTCGCTGATCATACCGCCAGTCTTGTAAGTGGCTATCGACATGATCATAAGCGTTAAGTGCGTGGATCCATGGTTTATTAGAGTGCGCCGTGCGGCCTGGAACCTCCGTCTCCAGCACTCGAGGTTTTTGTCAGGGTTACCGAACCCTTACCTCCTTTGGTCGCCTCGTACGACACGCAGAGGATACGGAAGGTGTATTCTAAGCCCCACCTACAGGGCATAGAAACTTATGATTTTGCAAGAAATATATAAAAGACACTTAGAAACTGAATAGGAGGGTTTACTTTCACTAAAACGGATAATATTCCACATATGCATGTACCTCATACAAAATACGGCATTTCCTCTGACTTAGTGCATAATGTCATGTTATATCATTCACAGTAATCCCTCAGATGTGCCAATAGGAGAGCTATCTGGTATATAGACAACTTTCTTCAATTTGCAAATCCAATTTAAAAGCAATGTCTTATTGTGCTCCCACAAAGACTAAAAAACACAACCTTGTTTAAATCAATTTAAAAGCAATGCATTTGACCTTCTACGTAATAAGAGATCGTGCATTAACTCTAACCCTCAAAGTTGTTCAAGAAATTTTCAATTTTCTCATATTAAATGCCCATTTGCAGACCAAGAAAAGAAATCTTTCGAAAATTTATCACTGTAACGACTGGCTCGGTTACCGAGCTAGTCATTCCAGGGGTTCAGAATTTGCGTGTTAAAGGTTTAAATGAGAAGCTCTATTATCCTTTGGATGGTCTGTTAATATGAGTTTGACTATATATGGGTATATGTAACTTGTGAACAGTTGGAAATGACTTTAACTGAAAGATGCTGCTGTCTGGTACATGTTATAATACAGTGTACAACCTTTTAACCCATTTCCTCTCAGAAATCATGAGAGTTATATCTGATATGACTATTATAGTAATAGCATTTGAAAGTATTTGAAGTATTTGAAATACTTTTGGAAAAGTATTTGCATTTGCACTTGCATTTGAACAAAGTTGAAAGTATTTGCACTGGTACTTGCATTTGAAGCAGTGCGAAGTATTTGCATTTGCATTTAAATACTTTTGAAAGTAGTTGGCCCCAGGCCTTGTGGCCGGCTGTGACAATACGAAGTATTGGGTGACAGTACGTACGAATGTGTTTGCGCTGTGGCAAGCATAACCCTGTCTAGAAATGGTTCTGGAACTGCCTAGCTGTGGTAGTTGTACCACATCAGTGATACCGGTGTTGCTTGTTTCTTGTTCAGAAGAATGGCGGAATCCAGTTTTCGCTATGCCTCGCCCATCGTTAGTTAAGCTCCACCCACGCTTCGCCCGTGTTGGAATCGATTAATCCCTGCAATACCTGACTATCAATTTCCAGAAAAGTATACAGGTAAGCTTTTGAATATTTTGAAACCAAATTGACTGGGTGCTGTTGCTGCCTATGGCAGCAACTGCTCCCAACCAAATCAGTTTCAAAATATTCAATAGACTGTTTACTAAATAGTAAAGCCATACAATTCGTACACTTGACGAACTATTCCAGCTACATTACGGAGTATTCGCTGTCAATTATGATTGTTACGTCAACCTACATATAATGCAATTGGCTACGACGTAATATACTTGAGTAACATATCGGATCCATCCATTGCGTGGTGGTGCCGTTGAAGATCTTATCTAGATCATAATTAACTTGCCATTTCATTGGAAGGCAGAGGACCACTGGACTTGTGGTCAGAGGTGAGCTATGTGCCATCATATGAAGGAGAGTCATGAAGGTGTGGCTTTACTTTGGCTTTCCCTTTAAGCAAACTGTCAATGGTGTGTCCGTGTTGTTCGGTGACTACATAGGGGTGTGAAAGCTGTGTTTCCGTTAAAGATATCAGTGTATCGCCATTGTTATTTGTCCATTTGGTCTCCACGCACATAGTTACCATCATGGAACGACTCAACCGGGGAAGAGCGTCATTGGCTTGTCAATAGTTGGGCCACATGCGTAAACAATGAGACACATTTGCGGGTGTCATGCAGGCCCATAGCATGACAGCGTGTAGTTCAGAATAAATTTACACATTGTACCCATTCGCCAAGCAAAGCGGGAGTCGTGTTTATATCTCGATTCATTCAACACGTTATTCATCATAAACCACAGATAATTTTTATGTCCGCATGAAATATCTATAACATCAACCAACCAGTCCATATAACGCCGACTGTAAAGTGTTCTGTGTTTGTGGTTAATCAACGATTTCGGCTACGTAAACCTGCCTTGTGTTCAATAGGGAAAACTTTCCAAATCTCTCTTCGCGTGCAAGATCGGGTTTTTACAGTTTGTATATTATAGGGCGTAATTAATCCGAAAACAGCAGATTATCATAGTTTACAGATTTAGCAAAACAATTAAAAATATTTTCCCTATTGAACCCACGGCAGTTCTATGCTGTCGCATTGTTACATGAAAGTCTCTGGCATTTGCTCAACCGGAAATTCGCAATATGGCATATATATTCAGTATATATGACCAATCATATATGACATCAAGGACAGTTATCCCAGCCTATTGCGGACAATTGTATTGGACCCATACCATGATGGCGCGTTAAGACGTATACAGTCACCATCATTTTGGCCCAAACGCTATTTACCCTAACAAAGGAGTTGAGCTAAGCGTTGCCACGTCCCTGATAATGTATGTTACTGGGCCGGTACTAGGCCAATACCAGGTCGCATTGGGCCGGTATAGGCCTAGTAGCGGGTCGGTAACACGCGTCACCGGGGATGCCATTACTGACCACTTTTCGATGGCACAAACAGTGCCCATTATTGAGGTTTTGATTGTATGTATTTTAAACGTTTGGTCACCACATCTAGATTAACAAGTCTCTTCTTTGACACAAAATGACCCTTTACAATTTTAGCTATGCCTCGCCCATCTCTACCTAAGCTCCACCCACACCTCGCTCGTGCTGGATCGATCGGTCTCTGAACTCCCTGGCTATCAATTTCCAGTAAACTATACAGGTAAGCTGTTGAATATTTTGAAACTAATTTGACTGGGTGTGTCGATGGATACTTTGGAAAGGTGAATTAATTTTCGCATTTCTTTCTCCCAGAGTGTTCCTCTAAAAGGCTGGAAGATCTACAAAGTGCTGAAAGATGGCACGCGAGTGGAATATCAGTTTGGGGACATCAGCATCGCCCCTGATCAATCTATCAAGGTATAATTTACACGCACACATCTACACACGCACGTACGTACGTAAACGTAGGTGTGTACGTACAGTCGTCCGCATAAATTATAAATGATTGGAGGAAAAAGCTAATAAGTGAACGCGCGAATGTACGTACACAGGCATGCGTTCGTCTGTAGATGATTTAGTACCGAGAGTGACCTTTATTAAGATGTCGCCTATTTAAGTGATAACTACACGTGCCCGTCAACCGTGCAATTATCACTTAAACAGGTGACATCCTAATAAAAGTCACTTCCGGTACGAAATCATCACCATGATGAGTCGATGGTTTCTTAACCTTTTGGGGCCGAAAGACAAAAAAAAGCCAAAATCCATTACGATTTAATAATTATTATGTTGAATATTTTGAAACTAATTTGGCAGCAACAGTTTCTTGCTAAATTAGTTTCAAAATGTTCAACTACTTACCTGTAGGATTGTCTTGAAATTACGATTCTGGGAATTCATGGTTGAAAGTTTTAACCGTGATATATCAATATATTATGTTAACTAATGCTTGGTGTCGACAAAAGTATTTATTAACTCTTGATAGTTATTGCCATTCTACCATTTTATCACAGATCTGGTGCAAGGGAGCGGCGGCCCAGAAGTCAAGTATTGATCTGCAAGCGGAGTTCTTCAGCTGGGGCAACGGCAATAGTACCACCTATATACAGGATCCAGCGGGTTCGGTAAGAATCGTCCAATTATTCAAATAGAATTTGTCCCATGCACGATCTTCATCAAGTTTTTGTTCCTGTTGGTGCCTGCCTGCCTGTCTGCCTGTATGCCTGCATGCCTGCCTGCCTGCCTGCATACATGCATGCCTGCCTGCCTGCCTGCATGCCTGCCTGCCTGCCTAGTGCATGCATGCGTGTCTGTCTGTCTGCCTGCCTGCCCATCTGTCTGTCAGCGTTTCTGCCTGCCCGCCTGCCTGCCTGCCTACTTGCCTGGACGCCTAGCCGCCCGCCTGCCCACCTTCCCGCATGTCTGTCTGTCTGTCTGTCTGTCTGTCTGTCTGTCTGTCTGTCTGTCTGTCTGTCTGTCTGTCTGTACAGACGGGCGGGCAGCATGGCGGGCGGACGGACGGACGGACGGACGGACGGACGGACGGATGGATGGATGGATGGATCGGTGTATGCTGGATGGGTGGATGGGTGGATGGATGGTTGCTTGCTTACTTACTTTCCTGCTTGCTTACATGCTGACCGACTTTCACACACACACACACACACACACACACACACGCACGCACGCACGTACGTACGCACGCACGCACGCACGCGCGCACACGCACACACACGCACACACACACCCTATGCATCGATTCATCAACAACGCACGCACGCACGCACGCACGCACGCACGCACGCACGCACGCACGCACGCACGCACGCACGCACGCACGCACGCACGCACGCACGCACGCACGCACGCACGCACGCACGCACGCACGCACGCACGCACGCACGCACGCACGCACGCACGCACGCACGCACGCACGCACGCACGCACGCACGCACGCACGTCCACCCACCACCCATCTCCCCATCGATGCTCTAAACATGTCGTAAAATGTTCAAGCACTTAGTCGAGAAAAAGTGAAATATGACATTTATTAATTAATATGATTACTATTTTCACAATAATGTTTTTATTTTTGCTTGATTCGCAGGAGAAAGCCAGCATCGTGCAACAATTCATCATGTGAACATAGAATCCGTTCTGATGAAAATCGTGATTTGGCGCCTCCACCTTCAAGAAGATATGCTTCTTTGATTTTGATTGGACAATTATTTGCAGCAAACAATGAAACAGCTGGAAAGAATCGATGAATAAACGTGGAATGCGAAGATTGACTAAATGCAGTAGGTGATTGCGGTAACACGTTAAGTTCTAAATTCACAATATCTCAACTTTAAAAACTCAGCCATTCAGGCAAGATGTCGAATATTTTGAAAACTAATTCGGCAGGAAGATGTTGCTAACGTAGGAATAACGTCTAGTCAAATTAATTTTAAAACATTCGACAGGTTATTCATTGTATCATAAATAATGAATTACAACTTATATTTCTGGATAAAAGCGTTAATATTGACCAAATTAGTGCTTTTGGGTGTAACATCGCCATTTTTCAATAATACGAATGAATGTATGGATAATAAAGTACGTTTCACAACAGAAGTCTCGCTAATCGCTACAACGCCGTATTGTAGTCGAACAATCTAGATCATGTAAATTGGCATTGGTATGCTAATGATTAATATAAGTATTGAGTTTCCCGTATATAATAGGCTCCTTCTCAACCAATCAATGTATGTGGACATTCCCAACACGAGCACAACATCCCTCCCACAAACTATCTATTGGCTTATCTTTCAATCCTTTCCTAAAGATACAGTTTATATAATTTTCTTTAATATAATATAATATTTTTAATAACTAACTAGTGTAAAGCTTAGAGCAATTTTTGATAAGCGCTATATAAATGAGCCATATAATAATAATAATAATAATAATAATAATAATAATAATAATTAATAATAATAATAATATGGAGGCCATCTTAGGTGTCCATGGTGGTAGCCGAATAAAATCTTATAATTATCAATATATCGGCTTCCAAGCTACTTAGGCTTTCAGTCTTGGTGTGTAAACCTACATTTTACACGGCAAGGAATGCACTATACAATTTCGTTTATGAATAATGGCCACGGTAGACCAGCACATAATGGAAACGAAGTGGTTGTAGGTGACCGTGAGCTAAGCGATGAATGACATTATAGTGCACATTGCTTCCGTCATGCTTCTTCGCAAAGACATCCAGAAAAAGATAAATACCTCACTTAATAGTTTAAATCATAACTAGACAGTAAGTACAAGATTCGGGTCAGTGAGTGACACGTGGTGATACAGTGGTCTAGATGTAGCATGCACAGCCTATTCTTGCCAGTGACAAAGTAGAGGGATCCATTTTTACCTATGCACCGCCCATTTCTAGATAGCTCCGCCCACTTTGTACATTAGTTTAAATGGTGACGAGAATGATGGAAATGAGGATGCGGGGAACCTCGAAGTTATATGGATAAAGGCAGTAGAGTCATACAAGGCAACTGCAGATTATGTCCTTTAGCACAGGAGCAAGAAGAGCCATCCCTGAATGTGTGTTGGGAGCTGGAAACCAATGGATGAAAGAAGGAAAAGGACTGCAATATCAGAAAGATTGAGGACGAGATGGAACAAGACGAGAGAAGAATGCCAATCCAAACGTAAGCAAGGCTAAAGTAAATTAGGCGCATAATATAGCACATATGTGAACAGATGAAGAATCTGTTCTGTAGCGCAAGAGGGTAAAGATGCAATAAGGCATGGCCAGACGAAATGTATATGCGCTGTGCAATAGAGAAGCGGTGGAATATAGAGTAAGTAAAATTCAAGGAGGGCAGACCACTGGCATGGTAGGACGTGATCGCAGAAAAATGAAGAACACGTTGTGTGGATAAACTTAACAGGTCAGCTCCCGCAGTGACTTATGGAACAACTCATGTAATTTAAGTTATCGAAGTGTGACTGATTGTCAAGGTTGGAATTAAGACTGAAATAATGGCTGAGCGATAAACGCTAATATCGAGACTATAACAGAGGTCAAATGTACCAAGCACCCCTCACAACGAGCCTAATCAACTTCAACAAAACATTTGATAGTATATACGAACGCCAAAGAAAACTCTATTGCTCATATCAGAACTAGTGGTGCTGTGTATGAACAGATCCCGGACTCAGTGGCTCGTTTCACGTAGTCACTGGCGTGAGCTAACGTTGCATTATTTCTCCTCTCTTACTTACTATGGACATCAACTGTGTTTTACAACATGCAACAGATGATCAAGGTATCGCATGGTTAGGAAACAGGCTTCTGTCAGACCCCGACTTTACAGCTGTTATCGCTGCCATTGTGAGCAGTACCCAAGATCGGCAACCTTTAGAAATATGCAACAGCGCCAAGGAACTCGGACTCACCACCAAAAGACAAAGAACATGTTGATAGTGATGGATTAACCACTTACTGAGCTCCATGTAAACGAGAACACCGTGGAAAATGTTGACAACTGTAATACCTTGTAAGCTCTGTCAATGGCCAGTAAAATATGGACCACGAACTAAGCAGTCAAGTAGGGGAAGTATCCGTTCTAAATCCAAGCTGTGATTCTGTGATTCTACAATTAAAGGTTTCTCAATCCTGTTTCACGGATATGAAACATGGAAAATCAAATTAAGCCAGGGGAGAGAACTAGTTGCAATCGAGACAAAGTGCCTTAGAGGAGTCGCGAGTATCCACTGGAGTGACTTCATGGCCGACAACGAAGTCTAGATGCAGTCTAAACAGACTCCATTATCAACCACTAGGTGCAACCCTCGCAATAGCTGTCGTTGTCACATCTCCAGGAAGCCACTAGCAAGATTTGCGTCCCATGTGTTAATAATGGTGGCAGAGAAAACTGAAGCATCCTAGAATGAACTGAAACCAAAACTTTGATCATGATCGCCAGATTGAGTGACAACAGAATGCTGGCTGATGACCAATCTGAATGGCACGCTGTTACTGTCTAGTACGCCTCGAGGCGTGTGAGTATCTAAGTCTAGGTAAGTATTGCCAATAATAGCAAAAGGTACACATACCTGTGAAACGCAGTCTTGGTATGCACACCTACATATTACAGGGCAAGGAATGCATTAAACAATTCCGATTATCAATAATTGCCATGGTAGATCAACATATCGTGGAGACGAAGTGGTTGTAGGTGACCGCGGGCTAATCAAGTTGATTCAGTCTGTGTGCCAGAATCATTGTGTGCACAATGGTGGATGCAAGAGTATGGTATTTACGATTTAGGCACTGTCAAAAGGAAAGCAAGGTTGTTTGCTGTCAAGATTTCTGTTCCTTCTGGCGATTGGGAGGTAGAAGGTTGTAGAATTCCAGCCAATGGTGCCTTATTGCCTAGCAAGTCATATCCAAGCAGGACTAGATTAATTACCAAGATTCGCGAGTCAAGCCAGTCTCAATCTGAATGTTCAGAAGATGAAAGATATAGCCCTGTTCAAGAAACCTGGATCAAGTCCAGCTTGATGAAGAGGTGGTTTCTACCTCCGGGAAACAGAAAGCAAGGCAGATGGTCCAGGCTGTGCCAACAAAGCAAGCACATGAAGGACAAAGGCAGCATCAAGCCGCGTGAATAGGTTATAGAGACTCATCCACTGGCGTGTCTCAATCTGAGCCAGTCTCAATCTGAATGTTCCGAAGATGACAGATATAGCTATGTTCAAGAAACCTGGATCAAGTCCTGCTTGAAGAAGAGGTGGTTTCTACCTCCTGGAAACAGAAAACAAGGTAGATGGTAGGCTGTGACAACAAAGCAAGCCATGAAGGACAAGGGCAGCATGAAGCCCCGTGAATAGGTTATAGAGACTCGTCCATTATAGCTACAAGACCAATAACCAGAGATTTAGGACACATGTGTGTATATTGCTACTGTATCGGAGTGAAACATGGATGATGACAAAAGGATACGGGATTATGCCTGACACCTTCCAGAACAAGAGTGGCTTAAAAGGATACTAAAGAAGAATTAGTCTATGGAAGCAACAGATGACAGAAGGATGAAAGAACATACCCACGATTTGCGACGTAGACTGTGACAAGAAAGTTAGTAAGGGAGTGGCATGGGCTGCATCCAACCAGTTGAACAGGTCATGGATAAGCAGTCAGTAAAGCAATAAGATAGATCCGGATATCTAGGGCAAATATAGTATCAATGCTACCATTTGGCAGCGAAACATAAAAGGGATGCCAGATCAGATGAAGCAAAAGATGTAGATTCCGGCAGAGATGTATGGGAGCAGTTCAAGTGCACGAACGGAACATGGATGCAGCCAAGGTATGTGGATGGCCAATCGGTTTGACTGAGAATCATTCGACCTTTAGGAAATGGATGGCTTCGATGCCTGAAGAAGCAAGATATAACAGAAGGAATTTGAAGACAGTAAGTGAGGTCATCGTCGTGAAGAGCATTTTCCGTGAAATGGATATTTCTGGGTGGGGCATTGTATGAGTCTGGATAATGTTATCAGTAGCATAGGAAACACTTTCCTTAGTGATAGTGATGAGTTAGTGGTTCTAGAGACCAGTAATAGTTTGCGTCCGCAGTGAACACGGTGCGAGCAATACATGGACTATTGAATATTGGACCTGTGAAATGCATCAGTAAGTAAATAGATGGATAGCTGAGAATGGAGTGAGCTGGCTTCAGGACAGTTGGATGTACACCTGGTCAACTATATGTACTAGGAACATCATAGACCAATAGAATGAACTCGGGCCTGTGTAGATGAATTATTGACACTCAGAAAGCATTCAGCAAACGGTACCCAGTGACAGTGTGGTGTAACATGAGAAACTACAGATCACATCAAGGCTGGTCAAGATGATTTAGTCTATGTGCCCGAATCAGTGTTGCACAAAGGTAGATGGAAGAGCAGGTATGCATGATTTAAAGTACTCGCAGAAGGAAAGCAAGGTTGTTTGCTGTCAAGATTCGTGGTCCTCCTGGCGATCGACTGTGTCACGGTTGGGATAGTTAGATGTGGAGAGGTAGAAGGTTTTGGAATTCCAGACAACGTTTCCTTATTGCCTAGCCGGTCATATCCAAGCGGTACTAGATTAATTACCAAGATTCGTGAGTCAAGTCAGTTTCAATATCAATGTTCAGAAGATGACATAGATATAGCTAAGTCCAAGAAACCAAGATCCAGTCGAGCTTGAAGAAGAGATGGTTTCTAAATCGGGGAAACAGTAACGAAGGCAGGTGGTGCAGACATAGGAAAGCAAGAACATGAAGAACAAAGGCAGCATCAAATCAGGTGAACAGGTTATGGAGACGCATCCAGTATAGCAACAGGATCAAGGCCTGCAGATTTAGAACAAATGTGGTTGTATTGCTGCTGTACTAGGGCGAAACATGAAGGATGACAAAAGGACACGGCATTATGCTCGACACTTTCAAGAATAAGAGTGGTTTAGAGGGATACTAAAGAAACATTAGTCTATGAAAGCAACAGATGACAAAGGGATGAACAAAGCGATTTGTGGTGCAGACTGTGACAATAAAACTAGAAAGGGAGTGGCATGGGTAGCATCCAAACAGTTGAACACGTTGTAGATAAGCAGTCGGTAAAGCAATAAGGTAAATGTCTAGATATTTATGGCGAATGTAGTTTCTTTGCTACATTTTGAGAGCAAAACGTGAACGGTGATAAAAGGGATACGAGCTCATGCTTGGTACTTTCCAGAGGAAGTGTCTCAGAGGGATACAGAAGATTGATTGGTCAATGAAAACAACAAGTGAATAGGTGAAGATAAAAACACAGCGAACGTTAGAGAGCAAGTAAAATGCAAAAGATAAAAGTAGGTCGGGCACGTACATACGGATGAATCGAGAGACAAATACACGTGTTGCAATGAGATTGTCACCGGAGGGAACGGGAAAAGGGGAAGACCAATAGAGATGCGGTGGAGGACAGTGGAAACGCGGGGAAAGAGATTTGGCTCGGTAGATGGATGAAGCAAAAATGTAGATGCTGACAGAGATGTATGGCAGAGTGTCCTGCGCATGAACAGAACAGCGATTTGGTCACGGTATCTGGATGGCCAAAGGTTACTGAAGGATTTTAAAGACATTGAGTGAGATCATCATCATGAAGAACATTTTAGGTCTAGGTTTGATCATGGTGTGTGAATGGCTGATGTCATCAGTGGTATAGGAAACATTTTCCTTAGTCAGAGTGATGACTCTAGAGACCAGTAATATTTTGCGCATGTGGTGAACATGATGCGAGAGATACATGGACTATTGAATGGTCAATGTGAAACATACCAGATGTAATGTAACAACAGACTGAATACACCGCCTTCACGAGCCCATTCTTGCTCTCCCATTCCCCATGGACAAACTCCAAGACGCAACAAGCAGGGGTGACGTTATTACTGAAGAATGATATTGGTCTCTTCTCCCATTTGATTCCTTGCCATGCAATGCAGTGAAACCAACATAACTATACTCTTCAAATACGAGAACCCTCATTTCCCACATTCAATGCTATGATGGTGGACATTGCATCTAGGAGGAAATCTGATCTGTTGAGCATTTTGGTCAGGGAACCTGGAAAAATCTCCTGGTTTCTCTGACGTGAAGCTTTTTAATGGGGATATTGTTGAGCACTTGCTTCCATTTACTAGATGTGTGGCACTTAATGACCCTGTGTTACATGATATAACACCACGAGCAGCATTAAAGAATCCACAAGGAAAATGCGAGAAAACGGCGTTCGGAGAAAGGTTGATGATAGAAACACGCTCCCGGAAAAATAACCTCACTTCCTACCGTAGCATTAGGTTTTTACATAACTCACCAATAGGATTTTCACCGCGTAGATTGCCTTGTAGATAGAGGAATTCATCACTACATCAGAGTTACAGCATTCAATGGCGCTATTTGAGCATAAGGAGTCGAACACCAAGCAGTTAATTCATTTACACGTTGATATGCTTAACAGCTATACCAACTACTTGGTGCACGTTGTTGACGCGGATATACTTATCATCTTCGTTGGCAAGTTGTCATCTGAGCGCCTTTGATCAAAGGGATGCTAATCTCATCTCAAATGTTATACTGCCCCTATAAATTATGTTTTATAGATTCTATTTCTTTCATATCCTGTCACATTCCCGTTTTGTATCAAAATTATCTGCTTCGTAATATCGTGTAAATGTTGAACAGTGATCGGCACCATTTTGTTTCCTCAAACGATAGTGTGTGATGTTATGTAAGTGCCAATGCATTAGATTCTTTATTATGTAACAATCATCTCGGTGGATATTTTGAAACTAATTTGACTTCAAGTTGTTGCTGCCACAGGCAGCAACAACTTGAAGTCAAATTAGTTTCAAAATATTCAACAGCTTACCTGTATGATTGCTTTTATACCATTTTGCTAAACCATAGCTGGCACCTCTATGACTGAGCGTATATACTGAGGCAGACACGCTGGGCTTTTTGTGATTGGTTGAAAAGTAAATCATGACAGCTATCATAGGCTGTAAAAATGTAGCAACGTGTAGCTACTAAGGCCTGAATATCTTTCTTTAGCGGCATATAAAAAGAGTTGCATATTAGATCCCCTGAATAGATATCAAGTGATGAGATTAGTTATCCTTTAAGATGTGAGTATTTGGATTGCCTTTGATACATCCATGTACCTTCCAGATCATCACATCAGTGGCATAGATGACGCCATTGTCAAGAACAAATCCATGCCACTACCTGCCTTGCACAACTTCACATGAACTGGGAATGTGTAGACATAAGCATAGTATTCATTGAACTGCTACCCTGATGTGACTCGTGTCGGCACATGTATAGCGATCAAACCTTACACAAAACTGGATGCAGCTATTGGAACAGTTATCCTGCTTAATAGCCTAGAGCACGTTGATGAAGAAAGAGAACGTCGTACTGCCAGAAGGTGAAAACAAGTGAGACCAATCCACTTGCAGCCAAGATGATTTGCATTAGGATGGAATAAGGCCCATCAGTGATCAGAGTGAACAAGATGCACCCACTCCAGATGGGGTCGGCTGAACTTTTGATGAGGATCCCTGGTCCTGGGTTCATGTCTGGCACACTCTACATCTAATCCGCCATGACAGTAGTTGATTGCTTATGTGTGCTTAAAAAGAGAATGAGCAGATGTGGCACTTGATATGCAGTTGTGCGTGGAAATGGAATGTAGAAAGAGCACCGAACTGTGTTCGTGTAAGAAGTGAACGTGAATGAAACTTTCCAGTCTATACATCCATCGTATGACGCCATGATCAACTACATGATGTGTAAGATTACGTCACAATCAATGACGGCATGAATGACGTAGACAAGTACGTCACGAACGCATACTTGGTGATGGACTAAGCGTTGTTGTACGAACTGCATGTCTTTACCATTTAATAAAGATGTTGTTGAATATTATGAAACTAATTTGACTGGCCGCTGTTGCTGCCTGTGGCAGCAACAGCACCCAGTCAAATTAGTTCCAAAATATTCAACAACTTACCTGAATATATTTCTGAAAATTGAGGCCTAGAGTTCAGGGATCGATCGATCCCAACACGAGCGAGATGTGGGTGGAGCTTAGCTAGAGATGGGCGAGGCATAGCTAAAAATGGAAAGGTCCATTGAGACACGAATGGAAATGTCATGTGTTTGTAGGGGTGTATAATATCAGTAAAACAGCTTGGACGACATATTGTATTATTGAACAGTCTCAGTGATTTAACACCAATAAGCTAATCTATTAATTGGACGTACAACGACTGAAGCATCATACAAGACAGTAGCTTGAAAATGGATATATTGACACTTATAGGTGTTTACATGGAGGCCATCTTGGTATTCCATGATTACAATCATACTGTGGGGAGTCACATCTTTAGGAAGTGATTCCTATTAAAAATTGAAAACTAAGGATTTGGCTATCAAATATGATAGTTCTTAAACGTAATTGATTCTCCTACACAAGTACAAATAAGATTCGAATGATTAGTCAACGAATCATTCAATGAGTCAATAAAACTGGCAATTAATTAACACAAATGGAAACAGTAAATCGGTCTGTCAGGCGGTTGGTCGACTGATCTGATCTATCTGTCGACCATATACTCTTCTCAAAACCTTTCACAGAACATAATCACGTATGCCAAAGGAATTTAAATATATTGGTTTCAAATCAACTATGCAGCCAGGGACCGACCTACCCATTCGCCAATTAGCCAAATGCTAGTAAAACTGAGATCTGGCTAATAGAATGCAGGATTGGTTAAACATTTGGCTAATGATTAAAATCACACCATACATAATTTCAAAGTAGAATATCATTAAAATTAACTTTGAAAAAACAAGTTTAATTAAATATTTATGTAACTATATATTATGTTTTATTGTAATCAAATACACCCTGAACTCCTAATATCTCAGACAAAACCACCCATATAGGCCAGCTGCTTTAGGCAGCAACAGCTTCCAGGCAAATTAGTTTCAAAATATTCAACATAATCTTGTGTGTCTGGTATGCAGCGTTCGGTTTAAAGGGGTACCTGGTGGTCATAGATCGTAGACACTGGAAAACATTGGCTAATATAGTTCAGATTTGTCTAAGAAAAAGGGTAGTTGGCTAATCTATTGGCTAGCAATTTGTGAAAGCCAGGTCTGTCCCTGGCAGCTACTAGGCAATATGTTAAATATTCTGACATTACAATTTAACGAGACTCCATTGGTGGCAGGGACAATCCGGAAAGGGGGCATGCCAACACTTTCAAATCGAGGGACCATTTACGACAAATCTCCTACCACATAAAATATACAAAACATGAAAATTATGAAATTAGTTTTAGTGGGAATCGTTTCTTTCCAGTACGGTATCATTTTACATTGTATATTCGGATCTTCGGTTTCAAAGGATTAAATATTATTTTTATTATCTGTTATTCCAGTATAAATTCCAATGTTTTGAAGGATTTGCATTATTTTTAACTATTTATATATATATATATATATTTGAATGTTCGCTTTATTTTTAATTATTTATATTATTGTTGATACTCGTATTTTAAAGTATAAAAAGTGCTGTATAATTGTTACTCTGTTTAACGTTTTGTAGTTGTTAATATAGGCATGTATTGTGCTTGTAAATCCGTACATGGTATTTTGACCATTTCAAATAATGATCAAATGATACCATTGTCGTAGAAACTCGGCTATCTATATGTGTCAATCTATGGAACGGCTATATGAGATCGATCTGTCAATTAAACAGTCAATAAACCTAGCAACCAACAACCAAAAACCCACATCCATCACAAGATTAATCGTTCATTTAGTCAATTTGCCAATTAGCCAAGTAGTCGGTTAATCAATTAGTCAGTTAGTCAATTAGTAAGTTAGTCTGTTAGTCATTCAGTTAATCACTCACCCAAACAGTACGTACTTAGCAAATTATGAATGCCGGTCGGTCAGTCTGCCAGTCGTTCAGTCGGTCTGTCTGGTTGTCTGTAGGTTGGTCAGCCGGTCGGTCGATCGATCAGTGGGTGGGTGAGTTACTCAGTCGTGCAGTCCATCTGTTGGTCATTCGTTCAGGCAGTGGGGCAGTTGGTCGATCATTTGGTCAGTCAGTCAATCGGTTTGTCAGTTGGTCAGACGATCAGTCAGTCTGTTGGACAGTCAGCGAGGCGCTAGTTGTGTCAATCTGTCGGTCGGTCGGTAAGTCGGTTTGTCAGTTTGTAGATGGGTTGGTGGGTTGGTCATTAGGTCAGCGAGTCAGTCTGTGGGGCAGTCAGTCAGTCGATCGGTCATTCGGTCTATCGATCGGTGGGTGGGTGGGTGGGTGGGTGCATAGGTGGGTTACTCAGTCGGTCAGTCGATCGGTCAGTGGTCGGCCAGCCGGGCTGTCGGCCGGTCTGTCGATCGGTGATATAAGATGTTACATCTTAGAATTCTTATATATGATGGTTTCTTCTCTGCAAGTGCAAGTAATTTTCGTTATGTGCCACTTGTACTTGTATGAGAAGATATCCATTACAAATTCCTATAATAAACTTCATATAATGCCAATGCAAACCTTTAATAAGTTTTCCATAAAAATAAATTATATATTTTAGTTGTGCGCTTGATGTGTAAATGTAAGTATATCTTGTTGAATGTATTGTATCAATACCTTCATATAATCTTTGAAGACTTGAACTTCCAATAAGTTTCCAATTCGACGTCCAAAATTATCTACAACTTTAGCATCGTGCGTAGATGCTTGTTTTCCAAGAAGCGGAATTAGAGGCTTAGTGTATAGTTCGTTTTATCCGTAGATATCTCACGGGGTTTGGTGCAAAAACTTTCCTTTTTCCCTAGCCGCATGTTTAATCTTCATCCACCTTTCATCATCGTCATAGTTTCATTGTCGTCATAAAACAGTGGTTTCTGGGGAAAAGGAAATCCTAGGGTATCTTTGGTTAAAACAAACGATGGTATTTGCAAGCGGTCATGTGTGAATATGCGAGCATGTGCGCACGCGCGTGCCTGCGTGCGCATGTGTGTGTGTTTGTGTGTGTATGTGTGCGTGCGTGCGTGCGTGCGTGTGTGTGTGCGTCTTTTTGTGCACGTGCGTGGGTGTTAGAGTGCGCGTATGTGCGTGTCTGGGAGAATGCGTGAGCTCTCGTGTGTGTGTGTGTGTGCGTGCGTGCGTGCGTGCGTGCGTGCGTGCGTGCGTGCGTGCGTGCGTGCGTGCGTGCGTGCGTGTGTGTGTGTGTGTGTGTGAGAGAGAGAGAGTGATTGGGGAGCGTGCGTACGTGCGTGAGTGCGTGCGTACGTGCGTGAGTGGGTGATTTTGTCTTAAATAACAAAAAATGTAAACAAAATAATTAGTTGATTTTGAAAGTAGTTTCGTTATAGACTGTATATTGTCATGTAGTATGTAGATGATATAGTCATATTTTAGCAGAACTAGTAACATATAATATTTCTTAGACATATTATGCATATCTTATTAATCATAATAATATAACTATTGCTATTAGCGCGTGCTCAATTTAGATTTTGTTATAAAATAAAAATCATATAGGCCTACCAGTCTTAAATCATCGCCGTTATCTTTTATTTCAGTCAGTAAAATGCCCCTCAAATTTGTTAATATCTTCAATTTATCCCTATTTTGGCACGAGGGTTATTGAGAAATGTACGCGTTTCTGGACACATAGTTTTAAAAATAATCATTTTAATCTGGCCGCCGTGCCCTTCAGCTTTGACCTGTAGAGCCCAAATTTATCACAAATCTTCAGGACCCCACAACAAGCAACCGTTCCCACAGGTTTGATTACTTTATAAGAAAAACTCTTGAAACTAAAGCCCTAAAAAGCGCTTGGCGTCTGTCAGTCCGACCGCCCACCCACCCGCCCGCCCATCCGCCCGTCCGTCCGCCCGCCCGCCCGCCCGTCCGCCCGCCCGCCCGCCCGCCCGCCCGCCCGTCCGTCCGTCCGGTTTATTGAGGTGCTACACACAGCTACAACATCCCGTCTTGATTACCTGGCTTAGTACAAGGCGAAATCGACTTCAAACATTCTTGGGAGGAGATGAATGTTTCCCTCACCATTGTTGGTGCGCATAGTCCACTACACCTCTCGATACACAATGCTAATGAAGTGTACCTAACACAGGGACTCATGTCTAGCTATGCCCCGCCCATTTCTAGTTAAGCTCTGTCAGTGTTTTGCGTGGATCCATTAAAAAAATTTGAACCCAGAATTTTCAGAATCTCATTTTCAAGGCATTTATATAGGTAGGCTGTTGAATATTTTGAAACTAATTTGACTGGGTGCCCAGTCAAATTAGTTTCAAAATATTCAACAGAATGTTTATTAAATAGGAAATCCATCAAGGAAATATAATTCATACACTTTACGGACTTTTCTAGCTTCACGATGAAGTATTCGAGCTGTCATTTATGAGTGTAGCGTCAGCCTGCACGTGACGTAATTGCTTATGACGTTATCTACTTGAGTGACAGATCGGGTTCTTTAATTGACACACTATGATGTCACGCCTCCATACTGTCTATACATGGCATTGTGGAAGAAGTCTTTGTATAGTTGCATGGTACCGCCTGCAGAAATGTGTGGCAGTGTTAGGCAGTGTCATCACGGTCGAATCTAAACGACTCTAAACTCTTGTGTGTACTTAAGGCACCACCTTCTGCTATTAAGGCAATACCTCTGCCATTAAGGCATGCCACCTAGAAAATAGGGATAGTTCAATCATAGCAGCACGATTTGGTCAAGCCTAGCAAATATACTGTAAAGGACCCCTGCCCAACCTAGCCACCCGAAACTTCATCAATCCAGCACGTGACCCTTCAGCCAAGATACATGCCTGCTTCAATTGGCGTCTATATTCCGTGGTAATCAGAGAAGTTAACAGGTTTCCGTAGCTCAGAAGTACACACGTTATCCTGTAGGATCAGCAGTCTGTGGAAAGATGGGTGTTGCACAGTTTAGACGGGGTTTGCCGTCAAGGCACAACTGGTGCTATGTGTCGATGTAGCGACACAATGACCAATTTGGCCCGTTTGTAAACGGCATGTGACAATATCATACCACGTTTCCTCTCCTGTGCAAATTTATCCGATGACAAAGCACGGTCGTTTTCTGTAGCTTAACTCTAGTTGGTGGCCGAAAAGTGGGGCTTATAGATGCGATCACTTTTCGGATAGGGTGTCGAATGAAAAGAAACCCTCTTGCTGAAAGACTGAGTAATCTATTCCAGGTTTCGGAATGGTTTCTGTTCCAAGGCATATATGAATAAACAGTTTGACACTGTCCGGGGATATGACCAAATTTAGCCATTGAAGGGTTTAATTCGGGCTGATTTAGATGATCTGATAGATGGATGTACATGGCTAGATGTCGAAGCTTAACGGTTTTGAAAGAGATATAGGACGATGCCCAGACCGAACCAATACGAATGATGCCTGTCCAACCACGAATGGTAAATCGCTGTGATTTTCGATCAAATTCACTTTCTTTTAATCGACTCAATCGGAATAGAAGAGCTAATTTCTATCCATGCCTGCCCATTTCTAGCTAAGCGCCGCCCACTTTGTACGCGCGTTTGAATCGATTTTAACGCATTGAAGTTTGAACCCTGAATTCACAGAATCTCAATTTCAATGTAACTATATATAAATAAGCTGTAAGTTAAATAAATAAATAAGATAAAACTAATTTGACTGGGAAACTGTTGGTGCTATTTCAAAGTGTTCAGCAGAACGTTTATTAAATTGTGAATTCATCATAGAATGCTTAATAAATGGTAACTCTATGAAAGACAAACAATTCGTACACGTGACTAAGATCTGAATAATCATGACGGAGCTAAATATGTCACCAATGCATTGTGACATCAGTCGACATGTGGCATACTTATATATGATGTCGTATACTTGAGTGACAGATAGGATCTCTCAATTACTGTCGCAACGTTGTTATTTTCGTGTCGGACCTACCTCACTTGAGTTGATTGTGACGTCAGCTAACAAGTGGGCTATTTTGCCGTCAGATAATTGGCTGAGTGACAGACTAGCTCTCTTCATTGACGCTTCCTGGAAGAGCATGAAGATTTGTTTGAATAGTTAGCGGAGATTCAACACGATTAGTTTTCTCACACTGGAGGGATCCGATCTGCTGTCATTCAAGTATTTGGTGTCATAGTCAATTGTGTCAAATGCAGCCCTACGTCACAATCGTAATAGTGTATCTAGCTCTGGCTTTAACTTTGAAAAGTCCGTCAAGTATACGAATTATATATCTTTGATGGCGTTACAATTTAATAAACATTCTCTTGAATATTTTGAAACTAATTTGACTGGGAGCTTTTGTTGCCTATGACAGCAACATTAGTTTCAAAACATTTGACAGCTTACCCGGATAGTTGTCTTTATATTGGGATTTTGGAATCAGGTTTCAAAGTATATAGATCGATCCCAACATGCTAAAACGTGGACTGAACTAAGCTAGAAATGGGCGAGGCATAGCTAGAAATGATTACCTCAATTTGCGCAGGTATAATCCTTATGGTTACATATCACCACCACCCCCACCCCCACCACCCCCCCACACACACACACACACAACTCTGTTTACTGTCACGTACAGGCACGCACATCACTCGGTCATTCGCGCATCAGTCGATCATTCATGCCTCAATGAGATACAATATTACGATTATGAATCGGTCCCACGCACTATTATCTAACCATTTACGAGGCAAGACTGGGGGACGAGGGTCTACTCAATAAAATCCAGTTTGAATGTGCTCCAAAGTTGTATTCCAACACGTAGCTGTTGCATACGGGAAATGAAACTGTCCACAAATTACAAAATAATTATATGATAAACGCACGCACGCACGCGCGCATTTGTTTTTATGCTGCTAGTTTAGTGTCTGTACTTTAGCACGAGTATCACCATTAATACTTCGTCATTACCATCATTATTGCATCCAACGCGCAACACGCTCTGAGAAAGCGACCACCTGTTATGATGACCATCAGACGATGGCCCTTTTAAACGGGTGTTCTAAGTAACACAGGTCTTAAACAACCAGCAACCCTCGTTCGAAAAGACATTCCTTATAACAACTGATTTGCATTGTGAAACACTGACTCTGTGTGGCTTGATGCATAATAACATCTGAAACTAATACGACGGGAATCTGTTGCTGCATAGACAGCAACATCTATAAGTTAAATTAGGTTCAAAATGTGCAACAGAATATTCCTTACATCATAATGTATGTGTGGTTGATGGAAGAAAGAAAGAAAGAAAGGACGGGAGGGGGGAGGAGGAAGGAATGAGGGCGGGAGTAAGTGGGGGGGGGGAGGGAAGGAAGGAAGGAAGGGAGGAAGGGATGGTGATGGAGGGATGGAGGGATGGAGGGATGGAGGGAGGGAGGGAGGGAGGGAGGGAGGGAGGGAGTAAGGAAGGAAGGAGGGAAGGAAGGAAGGAAGCGAGGGAAGGCGGGTGGGTGGGTGGATGCGTGGACGGGTTGGTGGGTGGATGGATGGATGGATGGATGTATGGATGTGTGGGTTGG
The DNA here is from genome assembly GCA_034401795.1 of Chaetoderma sp. LZ-2023a. Lineage (NCBI taxonomy): Eukaryota > Metazoa > Mollusca > Caudofoveata > Chaetodermatida > Chaetodermatidae > Chaetoderma > Chaetoderma sp. LZ-2023a. Next base: position 76,267,804 of record CM067362.1, on the reverse strand, counting down.
TGGATGGATGGATGGATGGATGTATGGAAAGTAAGAAAGAAAGAAAGAAAGAAAGAAAGAGACTCTTGTCGCATTGCTAGGCGATCACAATAAAGGTGTGTCACGTTTGCTCAATTCTTGCTCCGCACTATGATACATATTTACGCCGAGTTGATCAAAACTGTTGTAATATAGGACCTTAGCAAAATTTTTCAGCAACGTCATAATTATTACTTGTATTCAAGCCTTTGCAATGAAAATATCCCGTCACACGGAAAAGGTCAATCTTGTTTCTATTCAAGCGCAACTGAAAGTCTGGAATCGTAGGCCGGCAAACGGATTGCGATGTTGTAATAAGGGATACTTAATGTCAGTCCAATTAGCAGCTTAATGGAATTGTCCGCTTCTCGAGAAAATAAGCTCGTATGTCAACTATGTCTAAACGTCTGGGTTTTTTCAGAGAAAATTCAGAATTCACTATGCTGTCTATAGCGGACACCTGCCTCTGGAACCACAAAATAGTGGTTATTTACAATGGGTGGTCCAATGACCGACCGCATAATAACCACCGCGTTAAATGACCGCACTTTTGTAGCCCCAAAGAAATATATTTCATATGTCAAGCAGCCTATGGTAAGCGACCATCTGATTATAATAAGTACCTTTAAATGTTCCATAACGTGCCAGTTATAGACAGGTTACTGGCTGTTTTAAAATGCGATACCAGGCGATTCAGACACCACCACCCACCCACCCCAACGCCCACACACCACCCCCCCCCCCTCCCCACCCACCCCCCCCCCCCAGAACCCAAAATGCTTCGAGAGCTAAGTGGCATATTAAGCTTTCTTACTGTTTTATTTGACGTATGTATGTTTAAGCTATTGACGATGTGCATTATTCGCGAACAATGCAATTCACTAACCCTTTAACTTCTAATAGTACTTCATTTCAATGATATTACAATTATCGTATATAGGCAAGGTGTTGAATACTTCGAAACTAGCAACAGCTCCCAGTCAAATTAGTTTCAAAATGTGTAACATAATACCCTGTACATAAACATGAATCTGGTCTTTAAGGCTTAAAGGGTCAATCAATCTATACTACCCGTTGACATGCTTAAACAAATCTGTTCGTTAACACCTCTATTCAAATTCGATTGTCAATACTGGACAAACATATCGAGACATAAATCCAATTAGCATTTGGCAAAAATAGTTCTTGGTTAGCGACGAGACAGTTGGGGGTTGATATATAAACGCTAGCTGGGAAATTGATCAACCCAAACATTCTCTTCTTCCTGATCAAACCGATTCGTTGTTAAAGTAGAGGTTGTGTTGTGATACTAGTAGATTTTCTGTTTCGATCTATTTTCGTAAGGCATTGGATTAGGTGCAAAAATGGCTGCCACCCAAGTCACGATAACTTCGAAAAGCTACGGAAACAAGGAAGTCCCGATGAGGAGAAGTAACACTTTCTCGCCTGTAATGGCGGGTAGAGCTACAGTGATCTCTAGAAGCAGTGTCGGTGATTCTTATCCAGCTTACCCGTCTAACCGTCAATCGCTCCGCTCATCCGGGAACTTTGACAGTTCTATGTCATTCGGCAGACCTGGAGATGTCAGCGATGTCAAAGAAAATCGCGAACGTGAAAAGAAAGATTTGCAGAATTTGAATGAAAGATTAGCATCTTATATCGAGAAAGTTCGTTTCTTAGAAGCTCAGAACAAAGCTTTGATTGTAGAAGATGAGAAATTGAAGAAGAATGCGTTATTTGAACCGTCCAAGATTCGTCAGATGTATGACGTAGAGTTGCAGCAAGCCCGGAAGATCATAGATGAACTGACCAGACAGAAATCAGAGATAGACGTCAAGGTGGTCAGTCTGGAAGATATGCTCAGACTCAAAAGACAAGAGTGAGTAGATTATATTTGTTAAATCATTTAAACACAAACTTAATTTCCCATTTCATTTCAAGGTTTAGTGTTGTTGTCCACAAGTTCGTTCTCCTAAGACATGTGTTCTTAGACCGTCCGTCTAAATGGAGTACCAGTAGAGTCTGACTGGCGTGAGCTCATGCCCCCTATTCACCTTTCCAGAGTACCCACCCATCATATGACGTCATAATGAACTACGTGATGTATACAATGACATCATAATGAATGACGTCATGTATGACGTCGATAAGTACGTCACGAACGCATATTTGAAGACGGTCTATGCGTTGTTGTACAAATTGTTTGCTTTTACTATTTAATAAATATTATGTTGAATATTTTGAAACTAATTTGACTGGGCGCTGTTGATGCCACAGGCAGCAACAGCACCCAGACAAATTAGTTACAAAATATTTAACAGCTTCCCTGTATATTTTTCAGGAAATTGATAGCTAGGGCATTTGGGGCTCGATCAATCCCAACACGGCGAGGTGTGGGTGGAGCCTAGCTAATGATGGGCGGGGCATAGCTAAAAATGGAAAGGTCCCTTGATACGATCCCATGCGCCTATGTGACTTGAATGGAGGAATCCAGCTTTAGCTATGCCCCGCCCATCTTTAGCTCAGCTCAACCCACACTCCGCTCCTCTTGGGAGCAATCGATCCTTGAACTCCCTGACTATCAATGTCCAGCAAACTATAGATGCAACATCTTGAATATTTTGAATATGTTGAAATTAATTTGACTTGGTGCGCCAACTCCAATTACTTTCAAAATATTTAATAGTATGTTTATTAAATAGTAGAATCTGACGGACTATTAAGCCTTTAAGCCCGACTAAATTGAGTCATTCATGACGCAATTGATTAGGACGTCAACCTCCACATCATATAGTTGATTATGATGTTATATGATTTACTGAGAAACTGGATTTCTCAATTGTGGATACTCAATATCTCATTCTAAAAAATGTGAGATGTGAAAAACGGACGGTATTAGTTCATTTATCGTCATGATTGGTCAGGAAAATTAGCATTTTGTCTTAGGGAATATCCATTTTCATGTCATGCGAAGACTTTGTAAAAATCTACCATTGGGAACGACGAGTCAGTCATTCAAGTGGTAAATTTTCAAAACATTTTCTCCGCTAGGCCTGCAAACTGGCATTATTTAAGACTGGCCGTTTTACTCGGCGTTACCATTAAATGGACTGGATTTAAATAAGCACCAACATGTATCTCGCAACAGCTATCAGCCAAACTAGATTCAAAATATTCAACAGCTTACATCTTACATGTATAATGGAGGAATCCAGTTTTAGCTATGCCCCTCCCATCTCTAGCTAAGCTCCACCCACATTTCGCTCATGTTGGCTGAGCGGCACGGCTAGGGGCGTGAACTCATGCTTCGTTACAGTTGGAGTTAGAGATACCAGTCTATCGATCCATGAACTCACTAATTATCAGTTTCCAGAAAACTATACAGGTCAGCTGTTGAATATTTAAACCTAATTTGACTGGGTGCTTTCACTTCATAGGACAGCAACAGCGCCCACTCAAATTAGTTTCAAAATGTTCAACAGTATGTTGATTAAATACTAAAGACATACACTTTATACACCAACGTTTAGTCCGTCATCAATTAAGCGTGCATGACGAACTTATCTACGTCATTCATGGCGTAATTGATCATGACGTCATCCTACATGTCACGTAGTGATTATGGCCTCATTTTATGGATGGATTGATGGATAAACCGGAACTAATGCCTTGAAATTGGGCTTCTGGGAACTCATGGATCAAAGTTTATATAAATCGCGTTCACCACGCATTAAAAGTACGTAGAAAACGGGTGGGCCATTGCTAGAAATGGACCATTCTATTAGATAGAGCTTTATTGAGAATCAAGCTTTATCGATTGTCGAATATACATGTGAGTAATCTTATTCAATGGGAGCAAACCATTTTATTTAGTTCATAAATACGTGATTGCTTTAAGCGGCATAAAGGAATAGGTTTTTACCCACCATCATCGATGTTTCTCATGCCATTTAAGTTGTTTAGGTTCCATGGCCACCAAACCCTGAAATCTGTGGTCCCAAGATGAAATTTGTGGATCCAAAGCTGCAATCTGTGGTTCCCGTCCAGTTCTTCATCATCCATGTTGAAATTAGAGGACACCATGGACTCACAGTTATGAATGGAACCTTCCATTTTTAGCTATGCCCCGCCCATCACTAGTTAAGCTCCAGCCACAATCCGCCGTCTTGGGATTGATCGATCCCCTAATGCCATATCTATCAATTTCCTATGGCAGCAACAGCGCCCAGTCAAATTAGTTTCAAAATATTCAATAGAATATTTATTAAATTGTAGAAGCAAACAATTTGTACAACAACGCATAGACCGTCTTCAAATATGCGTTCGTGACGCACTTATCGACGTCATTCATGACGTCATCCATTATAATGTCATTCTATACATCACCTAGATGATTGTGACGTCATGTGATGGGCGCATACTCTGGAAAGGTGAATTATGGTGGTTGTTTACTAGATTATGTATTTTTGTGCAAAGACCTATAAAACTAATTAGTATTTAATTATCATACTAGATTTTCAGGCCCCCGCCCCACCACGGGACCCACTACCACTACTTTTGGGGGTCCCAAGTTGCATTTTGAGGGTATATAGGCCTACATTCAAAAGGATACTTACGAGAATCCCTGCCTGTATCATCCACGGAAACTTCTGATTATATCTCTCATTTATTTTCATATGGTAACAGCCACTCTCCTGGTTACAATGATACGATATGGTATCTTGTTCCAGTCACTTTGCTTAATGGAAAACGAACATCATCTCATGATATCTATTCAGATGGTATAACGTGCCACTCATAAACTAAACGTGTCATCTTAAGCTTCTTATCTTAAACACAGCTATTCAGGCTTTATTAGCTAAATACTAAATCCTAAATACGGCACTGTATTGGCACAGTACCGGCCCCGTAACCTGCGTTATCACGGTCGTTGACATCTTCTGGGTGCAAATTAATAATAATTTTGTTTAATATTTCTAGGCTTGACGGAGAAAGCCGACTGCGTGAGGATTATAAGAACCGTTTTGAGCGCATGGCCGACCATAATTCGCACGTGGAAGGGGAGATAAACGCTCTCAAAGAAAAGAACCTCGCGATTAATGATGATACTGTGGCGCTTCGTGACGACATCAAACGTCTCCAAGGCGACAACAACAGACTTAGAATAGTAAGCAGATATAGAAACTTTATCAATACAATTAGTCCAAATTTATATAACTTAAAACTATATAGATAGATAGTTGCTTAATAAAATGTCAATTGTTTTGAAATCAAGCTGTCGCATTCAGCGTCAAATCGTCATCCTTGACATCAACTGCGTTCTAAGTTTTAAATAATCGACATTAATTTCTACCAATATGAAAGTCACGTGACATTGAATGTATCAGGGTACAGTTGGTATCAACCCAAAACATCCGCACATCAATCCACGCTCACCTTGCTTTCTGCTCGCTACATCCATTGCATTCGCTTCTTTCCATATCCTTACTGTCTTTCCTGTCTCCGTACCTCTTTTTTTCTTTTGTTCCTTCCTCTTTTCCTTTCTTACTTATGAACCACAACATGAGCAACGTGTAGGTACGTGGACTGTGATTATGATCGATATTTGAGTCTATTCACCATGTATAATGTATCATCCCGTTAAGAGATAATGCTACAACAATAAGACCACGTCCACAAGTCACACACTTCCCTAACTCATTCGCACATTGCGTCCACCCGTTCATTCATCACCATCATTCTGTCATTTATTAATTTGTTCCTTCTGACCTCCATTCTCCCCCCCCACACCATCCGTTTCTTTATTTCTTTCTTTCCTTTTTCCTCTCGGTCGTTCGGCGTTCGTTCATTCGTTTCTTTGTTCCTTTCGCGTGTTCATTAGTTCATTCGCTTGTTAATTCATTCGTGTGTTCTTTCGTTTGTTCATTAGTTCATTCGCTTGTTAATTCATTCGTGTGTTAGTTCATTCGTTTTGTTTGTTCATTCCTTCACTCATTCATTTGCAGGACTTGGATAATGAAACCACATCACACATTAACGTGAACAGTAAATGCCAGTCGCTGGAAGAGGAGTTGGCCTTCACTACATCCGTGTATGAACAGGAGATACGTGAGTTACAGGCGATGACTCAGAAGGACAGTAACCTGGAGATGCGTGAGTACTGGCATGGAGAGTTGACAGGCGCCATTAGGGAAATACAGACAGAGTATGATACAAGAATGGATCACATTAAGGCAGATCTGGAAACCAGAATGAATATGCAGGTGAGAAACGCCTTTTATGGTTCTATTTATTTGTGAGATCCTCCACTTTGTAAGAAACATTTCTATACGGAATTGAGGGCTCGATTAAAAAGATGAACACATTTCTTTTACAAGCAGAGATTTGAATCAACCAATCGAATCCACTGCCGTCATACACAATGGAAGTATCCTAACTATATGACGTCATAATCAAATGCGTCACATGTTAGCTGACGTCACAATCATAATTACGTAGATCCGTCACGAAAATAGAAGTCTGTCACTAAAATGTACGAAGTCTATGCCTTTGAATATATAATTTAATACATATTCCAAACCACTTTGCCTGGAAGCTGTTGCTCTCATAGACAACAACAACAACAACCCACAGTCAAATAAGTTTGAACATATTCACCAGCTTACCTGTATTTACTTTAAAAGTTAGATTCTGGGATTTCAGGTTGCAAAGTTTTAAATCAATTGAAACAGACGTAAAATGTAGGTGGGGCTTGTCTAGAAATGGATCTCTTCACCCACCCCGAACCCCCCCCCCCCCATTCAATCCGATAAATGACCCAAAGTATCAGATACGCACGACATCAACAGTTATATTACGTCATCTGTTTGGCAAAGCCTCGATCCTAATAAGTAAGAAAATCTTTCATTTAACTTCATTGGTTACATGAAATATGCTTCTACAAATCTCAATATATAATAACGATGTATACCACTGGTAAAGTTCAATCTAACCTATACGGACTTGTTAATTCGCTTAGAACATGCCAAATAGTTTAACCCTTTAACTCTCGAATTTATTCAAGAAAATTATCGAGCCAGTTATTCCAGAGGTAAATTTTCAAAAGTGTTTTTCTCTTGGTCTGCAAATGGACATTTCTCAAGACCAATGCAGAAGCCGTTTTTGGCTGATATGAGTGGTAACGGGTTAACCAAGCCGGTTGACTTATTCTGAACGATTCTTGTTTGATGAATCTTTATTTGGAATACACGGTTACTCGGTATTACTAATAACATATCTTATTAATTTTACTACGTGTCATGATTACCTGTGTGTTCCATAGGTGCGAGAAATCCGAGCGACCCAGGCTCCATCGTACGATATGGCTCCAGTGAAAGAGGAATCGAAACGTCTGAGAGAGCGAGTAATGGAGCTCAGTAACAGAATAAACGAACTAGAGGCTAAGGTATGTCAGTAATAGATGCCTGACCGTTCATGGTCGACTTAATCAATCAAGATAACCACATTAAATACGTACAGTTTCTGTCAATCGAGGGTACCGACTTGTCTCTCGATATCTGACGTCATAATCAATTACGGCACTAGGTAACTGACGTCACAATCCAAATGACGTGGCTCCCTCGCGAAACTCGGAAAGTCCGTCACGAATGTGTACGAATCATCACAAAAACGTACGAATTGTATGTCCATGGTCAATTTACAATTTATAAACATTTTGATAACTATTTTGAAACTAATTTAAAAACTAAAACTGGAAGCTCCTGACAGAGATTTTCGCAACATTCTGACAATATTAGAGGAAATGACAAGTGTAGTTTTATCACATATTTTCTTAAATTAATATATTATTAACGTCCTGCTTTTTTATCTGCAGTAGAAATAGATTAGGTATATGTTTGATAAATCAACAAAATGTATGTTTCAAATTAAAGGCTAATAACAGTTATACTTACGAAGCAATTATGCTTAACTTTAGAATGCACAACTTGAGATGAACCTGCGTGACCGCAACATGCAGTTAGAAGATCGGGAACAAGAGATGGAAGCAACGCGCATGCGCACCAGTGAGGAGATGCGCAGACTGCGAGGTGAACTCGAGGCTGTGTTGGTCGAGTTACAGGTCCTGATGGACTGTAAACTGACCATGGAGATGGAAATTATGGCTTATCGGAAACTGCTAGAGAACGAAGAAAGCAGGTATGTTGCACACCCTATGTAACTACATAATATACAACTATGAGACAAGTATTTTTTAAGGGAACGTACTTGCTATGTTGGAAATACATTCCCTGGATCACGTGGCGGTGGAATGGCAGATGCTCTTGAAGGATATTCATCACTTGGCCGAAAGATGAATGTGATCTCTTAAGCAGATTTTCCCATAAAATTATGTGACATTGATTCAGTGTAGACAGGTTCTACCCTGTTTCCATCGGGTTTTTTTTATAGCAGCGCCATGTACCTCACCGCTTGACCTATACGCATAAGGCCCTTTCCAAGTTCATCAATCCATCATATGACGTCATAATCAACTACGTGATGTGTATGATGACGTCATAATCATGACGTCATGAATGACTCGAAATAGTCAGTCTTTAACGCTTAATAGCTCAACACGTTGTACGAATTGTATGTATTTGCTATTTACTAAACAATCTGTTGATTGGACGCTGTTGCTGCCATAGGCTACATAGTAACAGCGCTCGGTCAAATTAGTTTCAAAAATATTTAACAGCCTACCTTTATAGTTTTCTGGAAATTGATAGTCAGGGAGTTCAGGGATCGATCAATCCCAACACGAGCGAGGTGTGGGTGGAGCTTAGCTAGTGATGGGCTGGGCATAGCTAAAACGGGAAAGGTCAATTTTGACTGCTGATTTCCCCCTGCTATGGCGTCGGCAATAATCCATTACTCCTCAAACTTATTCCAAAAAATTATTTTCTCATAGCAAATGTTCATTTGTATACCAAGCGAATGACTGGCTCCGTTACCGAGCCAATCTTTCGAGTGACAACTTTTCGAAAATAGTTTTATCTTGTTTGCAAATGAACATTTCTCAAGACCACTGCAGAAGCCGTATTCTACTGAGCTAGGTGCTAAAGAGTCAAACTTATTTCCGATTTAGAATGAACATGACATGTTTAAAATATCTAAAATATTACCATTTTTATGTTTTTGAGTGTTGTATCAATATATTATTTCATAGATATCTGATATTTAAGATTAACTGTAAAATATATTTTCATAACATGGATATATTTGTTCTGAATAGATTGGTTCCATCACTCAGGTCCATAATACTTGATAGTTGGTTTTCATTTTAAAGAGAGTTGTTATAGTAGAATCTATGAATGAGCTAATTTGTTTCCAATGCAACAGAGACGTGTAAGGCCCGTGTTATAAGTCGAACTTTCTGTCGCGCCGCGCTAATGACGACTGGTTGATTTATATAGTTGACTCATTTGCAAACAGATTTAACTGGCACGGCACAAGAGAAGTTCGACTTATAAATCGGGCCTTAGTTAGTACAATTTTGAACACGATGTCAGAAATGTTCCATTGCATATTTTGGGCTTACTGTGACTGAAGTCAGCGTTGTCTTAAGCAGTAATGTCTTCCAATAAAATTACGTCCAAAGTTTTCAAACAGTGGTTTTTTTTGTGTTGGAATCAAGTTATTTCTGAGCTGGACTGCAAAAGCTGCTGTTATGAGATACAGAAACAGCAGCGCTTTGGACAACACCATCTTCAAGACGGACATCTGTACATCTTACATCAGCATCACCAACAAAAACAGTTTGGATGCTGTTGAACAAATATTTGTATGTAAACAATATTTGATACATAAATTGTAAATAGGAAATATTCCCTATATTTTCAGATTATCTGGAAAGCAGGTGGCATTAGCTGACTCATACTCATCAAGTGCAGCTGTGGCAGAGGCGAAAGACAAACGTGAGTGAGAGACTCCTTCTCCTCCTCCTCCTCCTCCTCCTCCTACTACAACTACTACTACTACTACTACTACTACTACTACTACTACTACTACTACTACTACTTTAGCTCTTTTTATAACACCACACCATTGATCATCAACGGACTGTGCGAAAAACCTGTCATATCCAGAATATATAAAAGACTCACATACAGATCATACAATACACAAACACCAAACAGAGAGACGTCAAATGAATAGCAAAAACCTTTGAAAATCCGTCAGCTTTCCACCATAAATAATATAATTCAAAATAGATGCCCAATAAAAATGTATACTAATACAATACACGCCATACTATATTATCATGTCCAGTTTATGAAGTAGCCATGGTAATTTCTTTCTACCCGACAAAACGCAAGTATTTACACATAAATGTGTTGTCAGCTGTGTTGGGGAACAATAGTAAAAATCTCAGCGGCCTGTTATTATTTCAGGTTACATTGAATGGCAGTTTTGAAAATTGTCCTGGATTGCTTGTATTCGGTAATTTTATAAGCAATAACAAACATCGCTGCTATTTAACAATCGAATTATGTTTACTTGGGGTCAATGATTTCAAAATTATCCCGAACCGAATACGTATTCATACGTATTAAAACCGAACAACAGATTGGCTTCATAAGATTTATTAATAACAATTCTATATCTACTATGCAAGTATACATTATTAATAATCTTATTATAACTAATTAAATAACACGCTTAAGCGTCGCAGCATAGAACTCTCAAGCGTAGCAGCATGGGGCACAATTACAAGAGGCGGATAAGCAGCTATACCGACGTAACCTGACCGTAAGCAAAGCAAAGCATATCACGTGAAAGTCATAACATGAACAGTTGGCAAGCAATATGTACAATTAAAGTGGATACAGCATTTTGGACAATAATCAGCAGAGCAGCAGCTAATACTATATTTTACGGGTCTCAAAGACGAGGGAAAGGTCCAACCCACAGTAAGGAGGGGCGGGGGGGGGGCGCTAGTACTAAAATTGACTGTAGTAAATCGAGACTAGTATTGGGATCAGGGCGTATGTATTGAAAAACGCAGTCACTTGGCCAATCCCCAAGAGCTTTGACTACCGGGAGAGGGACCGCAGCACAGACAAGCCAAGTAGCGCCACCACGACGCAGACTATGGGTATTGTATTCGTCTGAGAGACTAATAGCTGTAGTAGTCCATTTAAGTTTAGCCCGACATTGGGACTGAGACAAGGATTGTATGGAACCCTGGCTGGGGACACAAAACACCGGCAGGTGACCATCTCATGGACCTGCTAACATGAGAAAATGCAAGAGAGCTCTGACTGGACAGAGAGAGTGGTCTTTTAGCAAAGGTAACACTGAGCTATGGGTCCGTTGTGCAAACTGGTTGGTTTTGGATGCTTTGACGACAATTTCAACCCCATTGTACAGAAATGCTACATCTTGGCGTTTGATACAATTATTCTCCTGAAAACTAGAGCTAGATGCGGTGGTAAAATTCCTTACTCGTAACAAACCGAAGAAACCTGTTGTTACAGCTGCCCAGTCTTCTAAAGACGTCATGTCTAGCACACGGAGAATAGCGGCCAAATGACTAAGCGGGAAGGGTAGTTTTTGATTTGTCCTATTGCCTTTAAGACGCTTCACGCCTTTGAGGAGGGGTTGTGATCTCCAATTGTCTTTTAATGGATTAGCTACTTCGTGGTCTAGATGAACAATACGCACTAAATTGAGATATTGTTGAATTGACTTGGAAGATTTTGACTGGGCCAAATATGCTATATAGCGTAAAAGGTTTACTGGTGCTAATGGTACTTGAGAACAGCCAATGAGATTACAAAATTTTAAGTACGTAAGCTGTTGTGATGTGTGTGCTTTGCGCGTGGATTCAGCATATGCGGCATTTAAGAACCTGGCCACATCCATGTCCAACTGTTGAATAATTTGTGCCACTACCGGATCTGTGAAGAGAGAAAACAGACGCTGCTAGCCGACATATGGTTTAATAAATTGTATGCTACGGGAATTACAATGTCTGCTGCATGTAAAGCAGTTTTAAAACGTTCCATGTATCCCGGGAGGTGGAAGCTGGCGATAGCATCTGCAATAATGTTCTGATCGCCAGGAATGAATTTTGCCGAAATTGTAAAGTCAAAACGCAAAGATAATACACTATGTTCATCTAATATATTTAGAGCAGCAGGACACGGCGTAGACCTTTTGTTGACGATACACGAAATAGCCATGTTGTCGGTATAAACACACACCCTATGGCCAACCCACGAGCGGCCCCACCGTTTAGCTGATAAAAGCACCATTGAGAGTTCCTTAACGTTGATATGTTCGTCCTGAAATTCCGGGTGGTCCAAATGCCAGGCAGGGTAAGTCCAATCAGACTGGCAGAAAGCTCCGCCAGCAATAGGGCAAGCATCCGTGACCACCACGATTTCAGGGCGTCCATCCCAAATAAGGCGTCGATTAGACGTATAATTTAAATGATATAACCACTAGGACAGATCTGGTCTAATGGGGGTTAATTTGCTTTTGTGTGACTGATGATTTAATTGTCAAATATGCATCTGATGTGGAGCCTACCCCATTTGATCACGTGGGAGGCCCATGGCAGTTTTCCAGCTAATTGTTCCAACTGTTATCGAGAAGCTCGAACGCGTAATTGAATTTTTTCTAAAAGCGCAATGAGTTCACATAGCTTACGTTGATCGAGACATAAAGCTCCTATGACAGTAGTAATGCTAATTCCTAAAAGTGTCAATTGTTGACAGGGGTCCATTACTTTCTGCCAATTAATATCAAACCCAAGCGAACGCAACAGTCTGATAAGAATATTGTAAGCTTCCAGGCACTCAGCGAAAGTTGAGTTGAAATTTCTTGTATAGACTGGTATTGGCACTCGTCTTTTGTCACGTAGTCGTTCACACTACTACCACCAGGACGGCTGCAGTCATGGATTAAGCGCGTTGAACCGTCAGGTTTTGGAATGGCATTTAATGAACTGATGACGGTAGGTGGTTCTTTTACTATTGTGTAATTACCTTCTAGTATTTCGGTGTTTAATTGCTTTTCAATATCTATTTTGTTATTAATGGAAGATTTTGACTTACTTACACAGACAGGAAAGGGTTTGATATCGCTACTATCTACTATAGAGAAACCATATTTTATGCCTGACAAAAAATTGTCTTTGTCACAACTGAGTTCATATTCCCATATCTGAATACTGTTGCGCAAGGGATTGGAAACTGTTTGGAAGTTTAATCGTTTATTGCTGCTGGTTGTGGCTGATGAGAATTAGAGCGGTGATGGAAATCGCCATGGTTTGTCAAGTAACAAGAAGAACACGCATGCGCGTAGTTACAGACGCGCAGATTACACCCGTTCCGACTATTAAAACGCTCACATATTGGCTTGGCGGTTCGTGGATCAAAGGTGGCTTTCTGACCACCTGGTTTGTGCGACGCGTTACGGTTGCGGTGCTAAGGCTGATGCTGGAATATATCTGTCACTTTGGGACGCAGCCATGCTTGCATTAAGAATGGGTTATCCACCCCCCACTGGAAGTTGGTGCTAGCTTGTCCCCGCCGATATTGGAAGTCATAATTCAGGACTGATATCCAGTCAAACTTTTGACTGAATATCGCATTTTTAGCAATATAGCCCACATATTGTGACACGGTTTCCATGGAGCACTTATCCTTATTGATCATCTCCTGAAGTGTCTTGCACGAACCCGCCATAAATTGCGCTTGGGTGAGTTTTTGATACGGGATTTTTGTGTCTTTTACTTTGAGCTCAAGGGGGCCCATGTCGACCACATCGCTTCCCGACGAATCTGAGCTTCCCAGGGGAACAGTTGATATAAAGTCTCTCACATTCCGTAACGTCGCGCTGGACTTGTTTGAGAGGCACCCACCGGACGACAGTAACTGTTGAGTTAGCAAGTCTAACGTACCTGGGGTGGATCCGACATCTTGCGTAAGAATAGGAATTCCAATTCCGGATGCTGTGTTTGCTGGCGTTGCGGCTGAGCGGCAGAAATTGTTTAATATTGCTAGAATACTGCCTGGTGACGGACTCGACGTTTCCGCTTGTGACTGGTTACCGATCGCTCCGGGAATGTTGTCTTCACTAGTGGCGCCATCTTGTTCTCGCTGTCCCGCAGTTGATTCGTCGATGGAATTGAGAACCACGATGGCATCTTCAAGGAGAAGGCGCTGACCTAAGTTTAAGATGCTACCGAAAACTTCGCTTATTAACTTTGGAGTTAATTTACTTAAATTTGTATACGATGTTAGCCCATTATCTGTTAATAACTGTTTTGTCTCAGGCGACAGCTCATGATCATCGCGCCAACAAATCTCGCTGCCTTGCGGCAGGTTTTCCGCTAAGCGTTTCACGCATGTCTACTGTCTATTATTAGCAACAGAGAAACTTTATAAACTTTACTTTAGGCTATATTACAAAATTTTAACATTTAACATTTTTTCGCAATTTACTTAACAAAATACAGACCGAAATTTTGCACAGCTTAGTATTCATAACATGGCGACTGAAGTAAGACTGACTAATCTAGGGGCAATGGTCTTGCGTTAAGCGCTGGAATACGCGCGCAGAACACGACCCGGCTGACCAGGTGACCATTGGTCACCAACGAGGCGTGACCACTAATCGTCACCCTTGACGCCAACCCCGCCAAAAAGCGTGCGAAAACCAATCCGTTGTCCGGTTTTAAACCGACTACCGGCAATAGTCGTGAAGATATTCTTAGGCCTGCTCTTTATTAACGCGCTTTACGCTGTCCAACGCCAATACTATCCGACTGGGTATTTTAAAATAAGAATGACTGGAAGCAGCAGTTACCTAAGGCTTCCAGTTATAAGACCTCATGTACAGGCGGTTCCACCTTACGACATCGCCCACTTGTTCTTGTGGAGAAGCAGAACAGACCACAGAGCAGATACTTCAATGTTGCAGTACGTATCAGCTGCTGAGAGAAGAGATCTGGCCTTTGTCAACCTCTTTTCTTGAAAAGCTGTATGGGCCTGTGGAGGAAGAACTGCAGAAAACCACAGATTTCCATCGTGAGAACGGCTCTCCAAGTGTGATACCAGCGATCGAAAAGAAGAAGAAGAATAAGACTTCGCTATCTATGTGTTAATTTACGATGATCGACATTAAATACAAAGACAAATGCAATAACAATTAATATACATACATGCCAATTAAAGAAAAGCAGATGACTTTCAGAATGGCAGGGGTTTAATAAGCAAATATTGATTACCAACAGAGAAAAATGTACCTCTGCGCTATACATTTTTTTTAATTCTTAGTTTTATTTTGGTTGACATATTTTGCGTATTCCCCTTAAGGCCGTGTGACCACGACGAGAATACAGCTTTCGATGCATTTAGATGATCTATTGTAAGGCTATCCGCATTATCTTCAACCAAAAAGCACGCGCACCGCCAAATGTTCCAAATGGCAATGCTGAAACAAAATGAAATAATGATCTTATCAAAATATACATTTATTATCGCAGTCACGACATAATTTGGCTTCTACCATAGGATACTTTACCCAACGTCTCCTATGAAGTATTGTACTTGGTGAGGTTGGTGGGGCGGGGCTTAGCCTGTCTTTCAAAAAATAATTTATACCCAGCCTTTGCTGTCATCTTGCGTGAAAATTCTCTGACATTATACATAATTTTGAACTCAGAGACAACTTTACTATCAAGGGTACTACACATGGAGAACCATTCCTTTTGCACATCTGCTAGAATCTTATTGGCCGCAGATTCGTTATACGAGTGATCGCACTGAATCCTCTTCCATTTCCTGGTAATAGGGTCAACACTATCACAGACGTTTTTTTCATTCCTCTCTGTGGCATAGAAGAGTAATATAAAACGTCGTTTTGGTAACGGATTTGGTCATTGGCCCACAGATCAACATTCAAAATAGATTCTAAATATGATGGAGGGTCTTCTACTTTAACTCTTTAATGACTAAATTTTTTCAAAAGATTCAAATATTTATTTATTAAATGTCTATTTGCAGGCCAAGAGAAGACTACTTTTGGAAATTTACAACTGGAATGTCTGGCTCGGTTATCGAGCCAGTCATTCCAGCAGTAAATTTCCAAAAGTAGTCTTCTCTTGGCCTGCACGCGGGCATTCCTCAAGACTACTACAGAGGCCGGTTCTGGCCGGCTTCGTCGTGAAAGGGTGAATAAAATCATTGAATGCATTTTTCAACTCCAAGAACAGCGGAGGAACGTGGATGAACGTGCCTCTAGTTAGGAGATGGGCCAGTTGCACAAAAGAAACTCGTCACGGAAAATGATTCTATAAGTCGTTCTATTAGCGTTCTCGTATACATTTGCTAACTGAATGTTATAATAAAGCAAATCAATAAAATATTTGAAAAGTAATGCTATGCTCTTAGATTTAACATCAACTAGATTTTTAAAAAAACATTCAAAAGATGATTGCTGCAAATATCCCTCAGCATCAGGCATGTTTTACCGTCTCATAAAAAGTCCAAAACGGTTTTATTAATACTGGCATTTAAATTACAGAAGCTGTATGACAATTTGTACAAAATTAACGTATTTATTACCAAAGTCCTACCCAAAATTGTTAAATGGCGATGTTTCCACGCATTGGCTGTTTCAATCATTTTAAGATAGTATTTCTTCCCAATTAAGTGACTCATCTCCAGTGCGACAGAAGTGAGTGCCTAAAATCTTCACTCCACTGTCCGTAAAAGTAAAAAATATCTGGAATGTACACCTTCAATTCCAGTCAATTCGTGTGGTTGTGAGTCAGGTGGTTGAAAACTGGTCCGGTGAAAGAGGAGTATTGTCCTCTGGATGGTGGGCCAGTGGGTAGAGCACTCGGCTCCCAAATGCTAAGCGGAAGGTACCGAAGAATTTAAATTACAGAAGCTGTATGAGAATTTGTACAAAATTAACGTATTTATTACCAAAGTCCTACCCCAAATTGTTAAATGGCGATGTTTCCACGCATTGGCTGTTTCATTCATTTTAAGATAGTATTTCTTCCCAATTAAGTGACTCATCTCCAGTGCGACAGAAGTGAGTGCCTAAGATCTTCACTCCACTGTCCGTAAAAGTAAAAATATCTGGAATGTACACCTTCAATTCCAGTCAATTCGTGTGGTTGTGAGTCAGGTGGTTGAAAACTGGTCCGGTGAAAGAGGAGTATTGTCCTCTGGATGGTGGGCCAGTGGGTAGAGCACTCGGCTCCCAAATGCTAAGCGGAAGGTACCGAAGAATTGCCAGGTTCGACCCCCACCCCCTCCCCTCCTACCCCCCCCCCCCCCCGGGTCGAAAATTGAAAACGGTAAAATTATATTCCAGATGATGAATGAGCTACATCCTAGTGCCAGTGCGTCGTCAAAGACAGGGTTCATAGAACTAATGATTGACAATAATAATAACTACATACATCTCAGAAACGTAAAGCTAAAAAAGCTGGTCCGGTGAAAGAGGAGTATTGTCCTCTGGATGGTGGGCCAGTGGGTAGAGCACTCGGCTCCCCAACGTTAGGCAGACGGTGCCGGAGAATTGCCAGGTTCGAACCCCACACGGGTAGAAAATTACTACTACTACTACTACTAATATATTTGATTCTCACTTGTTTGCAGGAAACAGGATTAATACAATCCACTATATTAACATTTAATAAATTTCATTAGTAAGAGAATATATCGCTTTCTATTTATTAACCATTTAACTCACAAATTTGTTCAAGAAAATTGCAATTTTCTCATAGAAAATGTCTATTTGCAGACGAAGAGAATTGCTCGGTAATCGACCCAGTCATTGCAGTGGTAAATTTTCAAAAATAGTCTTCTCTTGGTCCGCAAATGGACATTTCTCAAGACCACCGCAGAAATCGCTTTAGTCTGATGAGTGTTAAAGGGTTAATGTTATATTTACCTTAGATATTTAACCTAGATTTTTACCATTATACAGTTGCACTTGTCGAGCAGACCCGCAGAACAGCCATCCAGAGAACATCACGAGGCGCGATTGCGTTCTTGGAAGCCGCCCCTGATGGACGATTTGTTATCATTGAAAACACGAGCCGTGGAGCCAAAGCTAAGGTATACCTAATGGAGACTTTGTAGAACTTAGTCATCATGGGGTGGGGGGGGGGGTGTGAGCTTTAACTTTTACCTCCTTCGATTTCGATGTTATATGGCGTATGAATGTGTGTACTGGTATTGGGGTTGGTCTTGGGAGAGGGTTATGTGAGAGTCTGGAGTGTATCATAGGCTACTTAAGCTTACCAGAGCTGTGACTTCGACTATGTTGGTGCCGCAGTGGAGTAAAGTGGGTGTTGTTGATGAGGTGCTGAAGTAGGACGGTGATGTTGGTAATGCATTAACTCTCTAATGACTAAATTTGGTCAAGAAAATTAAAATACTTCCTTATTTAATGTCCATTTGCAAGCCAAAAGAAGACATTTAATACTGGAATGACTGGCTCGGTTATCGAGCCAGTCATTCCAGTGATAAATTGGTAAAAATCGTTTTATTTTGGCCTGCAAGTGAACATTCTTCAAGACCACTGTATAGGCCGGTTTTGGCCGGCTTCTTCATAAAGGGTTAAAGTACTGAGAGTGGTGTGATCGTGTAGTGGAGAATAGTGGCATGCTGTTGATGGGTTGGGGTAGGACTCGCGATGTTGGCAGTGTGATGGAGACGCACGAGTGTTGTTGGTGATGAATTAATACTCAAATTGTATCTTGTAATATTGTTGTATATAAAATTTGCATATGACTTATTAATTTGCATATGACTTATAACCGCATTAATTCTTCAACATGTGTCTGTATTGATCCACAGAGCATCGACCTCAATGGCTGGAAGATACACAAAGAGCTCGAAGATGGCACGCATATTGATTACGTATTTAATGACGTCACAATCAATCCTGATCAAGCTATCAAGGTATGTATGTTTCAAATCAGCCATACAATGAAACCAGTGAAAGAGGGTGCTTGATTCACTTTCAAGTTACAGTACAGTACGATAGTTTTGCGATATAACCGGGGCGACCAGCTTGTCAGGAAAATAAGTTTGGGAGAGCGCGAGGTCACGATTTGTCACTTCCCGTGTTCTCATATGAGAGCATGCAGAAATATTTACAGATCATCAATTTAGACCATAACTTGTCTATTACAAATTGCAAAGGCATAAATACAATTCAACAGATTTATTTCTAAACAATAAATATGTTTGTTATAATCACAACGCATCAGAACATCGAATAGCAAAATTTCTAGTCAAACTAAATGTGTCGACATGAATAAGATCGAAATTGCACTATATAAAACGAAAACTCATAACATTTAATGAATATTGGTAATTCAACCCATAGATATGCTCCCAAAAATTTCTTTAAATATACGGATGAAAAAATACGGATATTTGATAAGATAACACGATGTCCATAAATCCAAAGGCCTGTTAAAAATCCGCATTTTCGGATAAAATCCGGTGAGATGGTTGCCCTATATAACTTAACACGATTGCAAAACAAAAAAACCCGGAAACATGTTAGTGAGTACAATTTTGAAAACGATGTAAGAAATGATGCAGCAATGCCTTTCAATCCAATTGTATTCAAGCTATTGAAGCAGTGTTATTTCTGAGCTACAGTGACTATTTGAGGCACGAGATTGAGATAAAGCCCAATTTTGTGGTCATAGATAGCCTTCCATTCTATCATTAGATAACTTCCCATAATCCCTTGCGCAGCACTGATTACGTTTTACAATCTTTTTTACACATTTAATTTCAATAGGCAATTTCCCAGAATTCCATGCGCTGTACAGGTGTTGTTATCTTTTACAGGCCTATTTCTAATGACAACTTTTCCACGTTTTCTTGTTAAAATTTAATCGCCAAATATACAATTTCACTTGCATCACAACGTCCCAATTATTTATGCATCTAGCAAGTATACAATGTTTAAGCATGCTTAACTCGATTCCTTTTCAAAACAAATGTAAGCAAAATATACGATAATGCGACACGTAGAACGAAACGAATTCTGAGAAGTTGACTTCAGACCGAATGGCAATTGGTTGTATCCAGCTGCCATAAGCAGCAACAGCCCCCGAACAAATTAGCTTCAAAATATTCAACAGCTTTCCTATATAATTGCCTTAAAATTGCGATTCTTTGTAATTCAGTATTGGAAGTATATAAATCGATTCCAACACAAGTACACAGTTGAAGGAGCCTAGCTAGAAATGTGCCAGGCATAGAGAGAAATATATCCCTTTAATTATTGGTTATAAAATCATATCGAATGGGCCGTTCCAATTTTAGATATGCCCCGTCTATCTTTAACTAAGCTCTAGCCACACCTCGCTCGTAATGGGATCGATCGATCCATGAACTTCCTGACTATCATTTTCCAGAAATCTACAGGTTGGCTGTTGAATATTTTGAATCTAATTTGACTGGGTGCTGTTGCTGCCCTAGGCAGCAACAGCGCCCAATCAAATTAGTTTCAAAATATTCGACAGTATAAATATATAAATAGTAAAGACATACATTACGTACACGTGTCGGACTATTGAGTGTTTAAGACGGACTAAATCGAGTTATTCGTGTTTTAATTGATTATGACGTCATACTACACCTCGCGTAGTTGATTCTGACGTCATACGATGGATGGATTAACTAGAAAGGTCCATTGGTTAATAACCGTTATCCAATAGAATATAACCTTGCTTAAGCCATAACTAATGCTACAGCAGGGCACATAAATAACTTAACGTGTTTTCCAAAACAAACCTGGAAACATTTTAGCTAATGAAATTTTGAACACGATGTAATAAATGTTTTGAACATCGAACTGGATCAAATTATCTTCAGAATATTCAACAATACGTTTTATATTGTTTTGAAAACACATTAAGTTACTGCTTAGCTGTATTGTACTATATGCACCTGCGCCAGGGAAATCTTGTTCAACAGTACGTTTTATTTTGATTTAGAAACATGTCTGAGATATTCTGTACCTTATCCATATGCACCAGGGACATGTTATGTCTGAGATATTATGTTCCCTATCCACATGCACCAGGGACATGTTATGTCTGAGATATTCTGTACCTTATCCATATGCACCAGGGACATGTTATGTCTGAGATATTATGTACCCTATCCACATGCACCAGGGATATGTTATGTCTGAGATATACTGTACCTTATCCACATGCACCAGGGACATGTTATGTCTGAGATATTTGGTACCCTATCCACATGCACCAGGGACATGTTATGTTATGCTATGTACGAGATATACTGTACCTTATCCACATGCACCAGGGACATGTTATGTCTGAGATATTCTGTACCCTATCCACATGCACCAGGAACATGCATGCTCAAGTATCATAGCAATATTTTATTCATTCTCTTCTACAGATTTGGTGCAAGGGAGCAGAGACTCAGATGGCGGCTGGTGACATGTTGGGTGACTTCTTCAGCTGGGGTAATGGTGAAAGTATAGCACATCTATATGATACAGAGGGCGTGGTAAGTCCAAACTACCTAAGAAAAATTAATCCAATTGTTAGAAGGAGTAAAACAATCAAACGGCTTATTAGAAGCTGGTTAAAAGGCTGTCTATGCCCATTTTGGGGAGTTATGTTTCTGTAGCAATAGGACAAGTATCAAGATCAACAAGTAGTGTAGTCTAAATGGAGAAACAATTAATTTTAGTTAATTAGTTAGTTAATTAGTTGAATAATAAAGATTCTATGCCTAGGCTTTGCCCATTACCTGTTATATATGAAAAAATTGAAATGATCAATTTTGAAACGCAGTAGATACATATCGAAAATAAATTTATCATTTTTCATTGGATTTTCGCTATTATTTTTATGCATAAATAATATATGAATGTTCTTTTGTTTTGTTTGTAGGATAAAGCGTCGATTGTACATAAATATGTCGAGTAGATAGACTGAGAGGCAGGATGGTAAAACAACATTGGACACGATAATTTCAATTCACAGCATGTAATTAGTAATCTAAATAAGCATAGACCTTGACAAGATCAATCAACAGACTCAATCTGTCAATCAAGACCATGACAAGATCAATCAACAAACACAATCTGTCAATCAATCCAACAAATTATTATTCAACAAAGAATGCAGTGCGGCTAAGAAACATTGTTTCCAAAACAAAATAAAACAGACTGTTGAATATTTTGACCATAAATAGATTGGAAAACATTGCTGCCTGTGGCATTGAAGCCCACATTTAGAAGTCTAGTTTCTTAATACGTATCTAGTGTTTCAATTTATAAACCATTTGTTGCACGTTATGTCTCAAACATTGGTGCAGAACATATTTATTAATCAAAAAAAGTTTTCATTTGTATACATTTTCATAAACAAAAATATATACAAACATGTATGGAAAATTGCTGTTTAACTGCACATGTCTGTGAACGAAGCAGATGCACATTTAATCAAGTCAAGATGCCACGATGGCAGTTGAATGATTCGAAAGTAATTTCCCTTGGTTCTGTTGACTAAATTACTCCTACATCTTCCAGTCAATTAAGAATCAAATATTCAACACCTTAGCTTACACAATTGTGATACATGCATATATATCACAGTTGATATGGTTAGATAGATAAACATAATCACTATTTTTATTAATTGCATTTACTGTTCAATGACGTCGTTCCGTCTTGCCATAACGCCGCTCTTGGATAGTTGTAATTAACTCATATTTGTCAACCAGATTCCGTAATGCCTTTTATATATCTTACACTCTAAACATTATAAGAATTATTAAAACCATTCTGACTATTTTCGAAATAATTTGACTGAACGTTGTTGCTTTCGCTTGCCTTCAATCAATTTGTTTCGGAATATACATCGAATTTCATATTCACTTCCATTAGCACACGCTTCTGCGATTTCAGAGCGAAATGGAACAATCTGTATAATCTTGTTCCAAAGTTTACAAAATTAAATGTTTTATGTTATATATCACGCGTTCACCTGATTAGCCGTATTGCTATCGGTTCCATTATTGTAATCAATGTTGTATTTGTTCATGCTAACAAAAATATTGTAATATAGATCTACTCATTGTCCAATCTGTATATAATTGTATAATACTACTGAAATCGAGTTTAAAGGTGATACTTTATTTTGTAAATAAATTTTCAATAAGCTGAAAACACTGTATGTGCTTGTCTGATCTTTCCAACCCACTCTTCCTCCCTCCCTCCACCTCTCCCTCAATCCTGTCCTCTCTCTCCCACCACCTCTCGCCCCTCTCCCTCTCAGTAGAATGCGAAGTACAAAAGACACCAAAATCCAAAAGGGCGGCCTTCGGTCATTTTGGGCAAACATGGTCACATCATAGTCCAGGAACCATCTGGCATGGAAACTATTATGACGCATGTTTCCAACCTCTTTTGAGGTGGTGTGTCTGTCTGGGATTAGTGTGATCGATTTCGTATTTGGAATGTATTTAAAGATCTAATCCTGGACAATACACAAAGTAAATAGGTTGACTAATTATGAAAACAGAATTTAGGCATTTTGATCACTACTTGCATTCTACGATGGTCAATTTAAAGTAACTCCCATAACTGCTTTCTTGGTGATCAATTTACCTTCAAATATCCTCCTCAAATGTTTTCGCGTTCTACTACATTTATATGGAAATAAGTAACGCTAAAAGCACGCCTGTTATCATGAATACTCGTGTGACTGACAATCAGACACCAGTTATAAATATCTACGAATCCTTTATCTTTTCCCAATATCAAATGCAATGGAGCTTTCCATCTATCATATGGCATCACAATCAATAACGTGACGTTTTGATGACGTCATAATCAGACGTCATGGATGACGTAGATAAGTACGTCACGAGCGTATAATTTGTGACGGACGATGGGTTTTTGTACGAATTGTATGTCTTTGCTATTTAATAAAGATCATGTTGAATATTTTGAAACTAATTTGACTGGGCGCTGTCGCTGTTTATCTGCATAGTTTTCTGGAAATTGAGATTCATAGAGGGTAGGGATCGATCCCAACACGAGCGAGGTGTGGGTGGAGCTTAGCTAGAGATGGGCAGGCATAGCTAAAACTGGAAAGGTCCATTCAACATGCATTAGAGAGGCTATAGAGCAACCGATTCATGACATCAAGCTGGTACAAATGAATAGTAGCTGGTCTCTTGGTTTCGAAGATGACCTAAACAAAGCTGTAGCTGACATGCTAAACAATGGATCAGCTGATGTTTCCACCCTCGACAAAGCAGCTATGATCATACGTCAAGAATATCCCCGCACATGATGCATGCTTTTACAGGTTCCTTTCAATCTCACGTGGAGCTGAACCACAACCCCACCCCACCACCCCACACACACGCACGCACGCACGCACGTACGCACGCACGCACGCACACACGCACGCACGCACGCACGCACGCACGCACGCACACACACACACACACACTATATATTTCCAAAAAGCTTTACTGGTAAGCTGTTGGGTATTTTGAAACTACTTTGACAGGGCGGTGTTGTTGCCTATGGCAGCAACAGCGCCCAGTAAAATTCGTTTCAAAATTTTCAACATCATCTTTATTAAATAGTAAAGACATACAATTCGTGCAAGAACGCTTAGTCCCTCATCAATTAAGCATTCGTGACGAACTGTCTGACATAATGATTGATTATGACATCAGCCTATACGTCATGTAGTTGATTATGACGTCATATGATTAATGGATAAACTGCAAAGGTCCATTCTGCAGGCATCAAGGTAAAAGCAAGGACTGTGTGGACAAGTTCTAGCATTGACAAAGTTGTAAGTTGCTGCAGATTTGAAGAACAATTTGACTGTAAATTGTTGCTGATTAAGGTATGAACAACTTTGTCAAATCAGTATCCATACAATCAGCTGGGTTTTAATATGGCGACCTAACTATCTAAGTAGACTTGGTATTGGTCTAAATACATTTTCCGTTGGATTTGGTCTCGATGACACTTCCTTTGGTATTGCCCTAGATAAAACTTCCTTTGGTATTGGTCTAGATACACACTTCCTTTGGAGTTGGTCTAGATACACACGTCCTTTGGTATTTGGCCTAGATACACACTTCCTTTGGTATTGGCCTAGATAAACCTATAAGAAGGAAATATTTAGGAAAGACAACGTGTGTACAATTCTGTTCGATCAATGTATTTAATCACTGCACTAAGTAAAACGAAATGAAATGAAATTTCGCGCAGAAATGTACACACGTTGTCCTTGCTAAATATTTACTTCTAATAGGTAAAGTAAATAGTTGTTTTACGAGAACACTCGCGCACGATTGCACCTAGGAACATGAAATGCAATGAAATTTCATCTACAGATCGTGCAATCGTGCGCGAATGTTCTCGTAAAACAAATATTTACTATTTCTCACAATAGGACCCCGGTCGTCAAGGAGACTATGTGGGCTAAATCTGCGCCCAGAGTGGAGTGTTAGCAATGGGCATAATGATGAGAATAATGTCTAACGACTACTGTTCAACTAGTCGCCCAATCAGTTGTGTATGAGCGTACATTAAACATGTTTAATCTGAACAACTTGTCGCCAACTAGTCTTTTTCAGCGTACATGAAACGACTCAACTCCTTGCCAACTCGGAACATCTCAATACAACTCGCTTTAGACCTTTCCCACATTAGCGTTCTTTTGGGAAAATACATTCCCAGAATGCATTGCGTATACCACTTCTGGCTAGTAACCGTGATAGTCGACGAGCAGCATTACTTTAATATTAGAATCAGATACAGCTTAAATGAAGAACTAAGTTCATACTATTATTGAAATCATGTATGATTACTGTATTCTGCGGCTGTAGTAGTAGAAACATCTTACAGCTGCAATCAGTCCTTCTTCGCTTTTGCCCCCTTTGTCTTGTCCTCAGCCGAAATCCTTAGCTTCCTCAGGTCCATTCTTGACTTGAGTGTACCTAGTCCTGCTTTCTTGAGGTCACCTCGTAGCACGCTTAGCAGATTTATGCAATGACGTCCTCTCCTTGCTTTGTATTTGCTGGCTCCGAGTAGGGCAAATTCCAAGGTTCTCTGTACTTGTGTCTCTTCTGGCATCCTTAGCACATGGCTAAACATGGACCATCTTTACTGGGCGACTTTTACAGACAGCGGCAACGTATTACACATCTTGTATAGTGCATCGTTGGAAATTGTGCTGTCTGGCCATCGGTGTCCAGTGATGGTGCGTAGGTGTTTGCGGTGGCAGGCATCGAATTTGTCTAGAGCAGCCTTTGGAGTTGTCCAGCTGTTACAGTTATACAGCATCAAGGATGCGCAGGGTGCATTGAATAAACGTAGCCTCCTTATTAAGGGCATCTTTGATCTACGAATCCATAGCTTCCAGAAGGACTGGAAAGCTATGTTCCCCATGACGCAACGTGCAGAAATGTCAGCATATTTCATCTCTAGCCGCATGTTCAGTATTGACACTGGGGGTTTGGTCTTGGGGAACTTTCCCGCGAAGATTTCAATGTGGCAGCAAGGTAGCAGGTGAAAAGCACCGGAGATAGACCATCTCCTTGTGAGGAGCCGATTGATGTCTCAAACTCTACAGACTTTACTGACTTAACTCGTATTCTCAGCTTGGTGTCTGCAAGCCGTAGTCTCACTAGTCGTAGCTAATCTTCATTGCAACTGGCATGGCGTAGTACATCTAGGATCATTGAGCGCTTAATTGTGTCGAAGGCTTGTAACATGTCAATGCCCATTTTGCGGAAGTCCCAGTGTTTGGACACGACTACCGATGCGAGTATGCGTTGAGCCCATACAATGTCTGCGCAGCTACGTCCACGTTTGAAGCCAGTTTGACATGATCCGGTGACGTAATCGATCTTGTCTTGGATGCGGCATAGAGTAACATTGGATAGGGGTTTCGGTATACTGTTGAGGAGCACAATGGGCCGCAGAGTGGCTGGGGGCCCAGGTGGCTTCGTGGGCTTGGGTAGTGCGATAAGGGTGTCTTGGCCCACAGCATCGATGGGAAGGTGGTGCATAAAAGCTGACTTGATTAGGTGCGTGATCGCTTTTGAGATAATGTCACTTGCATAATTGAATAGTTCATTGCTCATGCCATCAGGTCCAGATGCACGTCCATTTTCAGGGCTTTAAGTGCCTTCTCAACTTCTGCTGTTTTAATTGGTATTAGTAATGGCCTGGGGTCTCCTGAGAACGGGTGAAAGGGCTCATCATCGTTGTCAGTGAACTGTTCCGTGAACCATTCTCGGATCACCTCGGCTTTTCCTTGGTCAGTCCCGATAAAGTGTCCTTCAGAGTTGTGTACAGTGAGTGGTGGTGTGTAGTCAGTAACTCTCAGGGCTCGGACTGCCCGAAACATTTTGTGACAGGCATCCGTGGCAGTGATTTCATCTGCTAGCGAGTCTGCCAGTGGAATAGCAAGATCTTTTAAGCGTTAGCTAATGTGGCGCAGAATAATATTGCGCTCCTGGCGTAGTTTGGTGTGGTCTTCACTTTGGCCACTTTGATAGATGCGCAGCCGTAATGCTTTCTGCTCTGCGGATAGTTTTACTACTAGAGGGGCGTCAGTATTATACCTGGTTTGGTTTTTTAAGAACACATATGGTGCTGGTAGCGGATGATTCCATAGATTTCAATATTTTGGTTAGGGCTTCGTTTGGATCGGAGCTGACGTCGATGTTAGCTATCTGCTCCCCGAGGGCTTTTTTGTATTACATTTGAGTGGCAGTGTCGCTGATGAGCTTGGGTAGGTTGTAGGTGACTCTAGCCTCTTGCCTGGTATGGTGTTTATATATTAGGTAGAGATCGTTCATCTGAAGGCGTGTAATTGAAAGCATACATCCTTGGAAAGGTAAGCCAATTTTCTATACATTTCTGTATTCGTTTTTATAGTTTATAATTTAAGACAGTTGACTCTAATTTTAAAATATCCCCTATTCACCTTTCCAGAGTATCCATCCTTCGTCTGACTTCGTATGACGTCATAATCAGCTCAGCGCGTGTATGATGACGTCACAATCATTGCGCCACAAAGGGTTCCATATAGACCGTCACCAAATCTCAAACAGTTCGACACGTTGTATGAATTCTATGTATTTGTAATAATTCCTTAGCTATTTAATAAACACGCTGTTGAATATTTAAAACTAATTTGACTGGGCGCTGTTGCTGCCTTAGGCAGCAACAGTACCCAGTCAAATTAGTTTCAAAATATTCAACAGCTTACCTGTGTAGATTTCTGGAAATGGATAGTCAGGATGTTCAGAGATCGATCGATACCAACACGAGCAAGGTGTGGGTGGAGCTTAGCTAGAGATGGGCGAGGCATAGTTAAAACTGGAAAGGTCCATTGCACTCTTGATTTAGCGAATCGAGGGATAATGGTGTATTTAATATACACAAATAATTCAGTGACAATTTTACAGAAACATTAAAACTAATACCTTAATGTTTAGGCAATTGAATGCATTCTCCAATAATGTATGACTTAAATAATATATTGATTTTAGTTTATCGTAAGAACGGTAAAATTGCAGTGCATTTTAGTGCAGTAGTAACTCAACGTGGGTCAGCTGCTTGTTGGAGGTGTTACCAGCCAGCAGTTGTGCTCTGAGCGTTGATGTAGGGTAATCCCGGCGTAATGACGTCAATGTGGGTAAGGGATATTATATACAAGAAGTCGAGTTGAGTCGTTATATGTACGCCAGAGCGTATAGTCGATGATGGAGTTGATGATACTGATTATGACGATGGCAATAGTAGAGGGCTCCATTTCTAGTTATGCCCTGCCCATTTCTAGTTACTCGCCGCCCACATGTTCAGTGCGCTGGTAACTAAACAGGTGAGCTGCCTAGGGCCCAGTCAAAATATGCAACATAATGGTGTTGTTTTTATTGTGGATTTATTAAAGTAATACCATCTATGCACTTGACGGACTTTTCGAGCTTCACGACGTAGTTATAATAAGTCATTTTGATAGTGACGTCAGTTCACTAGTAATGTATCTGATTATAACCTCAGATTATGACCTCAGAAAGAGGATGACAAGAGTGACAGACCGGATTACCCTATTGTAGTAAATGTGAGGGGAAGAAGAACGATATTGACAGTGAATGCGAAGATGATAAGATGATAATAAAGAGGGCGAGAGACATACAGAGAGAGAGAGAGAGAGAGAGAGAGAGAGAGAGAGAGAGAGAGAGAGAGAGAGAGAGAGGGGATGGAGGGAGGCGGGGTGGGTGGGTGGAGAGAGAGCGAGAGAGAGGGGGTACGTGCGTGCGCGCGTGCGTGCGTGCGTGTGTGAGAGAGAGAGAGTTGTGGCGTGCGAGCGAAAGATAGGGATGGGAGGAGGGATGGCGGGAGGGAGGGAGGGATAGAGGGGAGGGAGGGAGAGAGGGAGAGAGGGAGACAGAGAGAGGGAGGGGGAGAGAGCGAGAGAGAGAGAGCGATGGGTTGGAGAGGGGAGAGAGAGAAAGAGAGAGAGAGAGAGAGAGAGAGAG
Organism: Chaetoderma sp. LZ-2023a; assembly: GCA_034401795.1. NCBI lineage: Eukaryota > Metazoa > Mollusca > Caudofoveata > Chaetodermatida > Chaetodermatidae > Chaetoderma > Chaetoderma sp. LZ-2023a. The sequence goes on along the minus strand of CM067362.1, from coordinate 76,238,177 downwards.
AGAGCGAGAGAGAGAGAGAGATGGTGGGGAGTTCAGACACACAAGAGATGGAAGTTCTTTAAAACACAAGAACGCTCTTTAAAAATAGCAACTAAACACATATTTATCGATTATTGAAACTTTATTTTTTAAATAAAATATATATGTAGCTATTAAATTTATGTTTGCTAATATTATATACAGATAGGCCTATGAGTATAACTATATTGTGACACTTAATTTAATATAAACATATAATAACATGGTTAATTACAATAATGTGGAACCGATAGCAATAGGACTATCAGCTACAAACACTTGGCATAGTAATTATGCGTAATCTGGCACAAGATTATATCGTTGATCTCTTTTTTAATTGAAGAGTTACAGAGAATCTTATGGTGCGAAGGATGATAGTGAAAAGTAATGCATATTTTAAAAACAAATTGATTGACGCAAAAAAACATTTCAGTCAAACTGCTCCTTAAAATACCTAAAAAAACTAATTACAAAATGCAGGATGAAAAAGGAAGGGCGGTATTAATTAAAATTTCATTTGATAAATTAACGTGTTTGCACCATAGCTAATAAATGAGACTTGAAATGTAACATAAATAGTGGATGGAAAGGAAAATTATGTAATTTTTAAACAGGAACCCGGACATAATTTGATTTTATGTTAAGATAAATTTGTAACGTGATGGCATTTTGTATAATAGTGCTGCAACCATATAACAATTTACTTTGTTCGGCTAATTACAAATTGTCTGGCCAAGAGACAACTAATGTGAAATTAATATTACTACAGATATCAGAAAATGTATGATGGATCAAATTGTAATTGAAATGTATATGTTAAAGCATCTTTTATTCAGAGGGCGAATAGGCAATAACCATTATGGGAAATGCCTTTTTATGAGATATATGGAATACTGATTGTGAAGAATTATCATTTCTTAACTGTCGTTAACTGCTATTTAAGCAGTGTTCAAGATATGAAATGCTTTCATAATTAAATTAACATTTCCATGACGAAGCCGACCAAACCAGACCTCTGCAGTGGTATCGAGGAATGCCCATTTGCAGGCCAAGAGAAGAGTATTAAAAATGAACACTGAAATGAGTGGCTCGATAGCCATTCCAGTGGTAAATTTTCAAAATACTCTTCTCTTAGCCTGCAAATAGTCATTCAATAAGGAACTATTTTGATTTTCTTGTCCAAATTTAGTCCTTAAAAGGTTAAGCGAGCCAGTCATACAAGTAGTATGCTTTCAAAATAATTTTTTGTATTAGGCACAGACATGTGTGACCTGGCTGGTTTCCTCCTCTAGGATTGGAGAGATAAAAAGCATAGAACGAAAGTTGGCAAAAACCTACAGCACGCAATTTACATATTCACTACACCCATCTCTAACACAGATCGGTGTAATAAACCAAACACATAACAGACGGTAAATCTGGAAACGCTGAATATTTTGAAAGCAATTTCACTAACAGTTGTTGGTGTGGTAGCCACCAACAACTTTCGGTCAAATTGTTTTCAAGATATTCAACTACTGAAGAGCCATACCACCTGGATAATTTTGCAGGCACAAATTCAGCAGTCAGACAGTTAAATGGTAAAATGCAATCTTTTCAATTCAGCAATTCATATTTTAACACTGTTTTACACAGATGACGTCATACCCTGGTGCGGTCATACTCCAGTGACACTACGCTGAGGTGGCATCGTGAGCTGGTGACGTCACGGTGCAGTGATGTCATGCTACAGTGAGGTAATACCATGTGATGATGGAACAAGTCATGGAGTGTAGAAGTATAACATTGCGATATGAGGCTATGACCATTTAGTACTTTTACTTTACAAATCATAAATCGGTTAACATGTTTCCAAAAAGAATACCCACCCCAGAAACGAGACAATTAGTACATGATGCAAGAGGTTACTGTTGCATATTTTAGACTTGATTTAATAGAAAACCATTGGCGCCTTAAGCAGCAATGGCTTCCAATCCAGTTCCAAATTATTCAACGGTACGTTTTATTTTATATTTGGAAACATGTTATTTCTGTGTTATATTGTCGCATGAGAATATTGTACACAGTAATAATATACATTTACTCTGTCATGGGTTTCTCCAGAGGAAAGATTTCACTTCATTTGTTTGTTGAATGAAGATATGCCGCCTCGTTTGGTAGATCGGATCAGGCGATTGGCGCTGTCCCTACCTGAGCAGATAGAGACCAATACTGGAACATGGTTGTCTGTCTCGCATTGGAATTAACCTGGCCAATTTCTGCTGTTTAGTTTGGTCGATCTACCTGACAAATCTGTGTACAATTGTCGCTTTATCCTGCAAATAAAACAAAAAATATTTCATTTTGTTATGCTTAAAAATACTAGAAAAATATTGCAATGATGAATACAAGTCATTAAAAATAGATATCTAACCAGTTGACATTATGGAACAAACCCATATTATCTTATATGATATTCGATTTGACAAATCTGACGTCTTACCTTCAGGCAACTGTTTTCAAGATAATCAGCAAGATTTATTCAGTAAATATAGCAGATGTCATACATGTAAAAATGGATACAATAAGAACGCCGTAGTGCATGCTGAGTCAATTTAAGGCATACGACATCCTGGAAGTAACTGCAAGTACAGACAACTTTTTCAAAGAATATAAATATAACTCTTTGAAAGGCTGCAAATCACTTCCAGGAACTGATGATATCATATACTGTAAACTGACACAACATACACTACCTAATCTGTTGTCAAGTCTCGTGGTTATCCAATCGTACGATATGATATGCACATCAATTTTATTTTAGGGCATAATAACCACACGAAGCAGTTCACTTGAAGGAGCACAAGTTTGCATGCAAGATACAGTATAGCTCTGTCCTTCTAATCTTCAAACATAGGGGTTGATTAAGTAATATATCTGAAGTTACTTACCGCTCCCTCTGGGTCATGCAGATGTGTTGTGCTTTCACCATTTCCCCAACTGAAGAAGTCACCCAACAAGTCACCATCTGCCATCTGAGATTCTGCTCCTTTACACCAGATCTGTTGATGGAAATATGAAGCACATACCATTTGAGTTTGTATTTCTAAGATAGTGTTATGTTTTACACATTTGACCCCTTTAGCCATCCAAATTGTTTAATAAACTTAATTTTTGTCATAAAAATGTCAATTGGCAGGCCAATAGAAGACTAGTTTTGAAAATTGAGCCGTTTTTGGCTGATATGCGTGTTAAATTACAGATGAAATATGTAGACAGTATTCATTTCTAGCTATGCTCAGACTTATACGTGTGTTTGAATCACTTTGAAACGTCTAAACCTGAATTTCCAGAATCTAAGTTTTAAAATAAAATATACATGTACACTGTTGGATATTGTGAAACTCGGTTGACATGGACCTGTGGGTGCATCAGCTCCGACTCAAATTAGTCTCAACACATTCACCAGAATGCTTATTGAATTATGAATTCATCAATTCGTACACTTGTTCTATTTTCGTGACGGAGCTACGTCATTTTTTATGACGTCAATTACCAGGCCACGTAACTGAGTATGATATCAGGTACCTGAGTGACAGATTGGATCCCTCTATTGGAATAAAAAAATAAGCACGGTCAGTGTATTATATAATGTTTGGATTGGGGTAGAATGACAATTAGTGTATTGCAAATAAGAGTAAATCTCACATTTAGACATAAACAATTGCAACGTTTCAGAGCCAATACCTGGGAAATTAAATAAGCTGATATTGCATTGGGTAGCGATAGCTTAATGTTAACGCCTTTGTCATACACAAGAGAACATTATTAGCTATGGCCAAATATGTTCTGTTGCGTACTTTGAAAACTTTGCCACGAAACTGCTGCTGCTCTAATTCAAGATAAGCTTCCCTCAAATGGAGGATTCCAGTTTATCCATCAAGCATATGACGTCATAATCAACCACGTGACGTGTAGGTTGACGTCATAATCAATTACGTCGTGAATAACGTAGCTAGGTTGGTGACGAACGCTTAATTTATGACGGGCTAAGCGTTGTTGTACGAATTGTATATCTTTACTACTTAATAAATGTGCTGTTAAAAATTTTGAAACTAATTTGACTGGGTTCTGTTGCTACCTCAGGCAGCAACGCACCCAGTCAAATTAGTTTCAAAATGTTCAACAGCTTACCTGTATAGTTTTCTGGAAATTGAGATTCGGAGGGCACAGGATCGATAGATCTCAACACGGGCCAAGCGTGGGTGGAGCTTAGCTAAAGATGGGCGGAGAATAGCTAACACTGGATTCCTCCATTAACTTTATACGATCTAATGCCTTCTTATATATATTTGTTTTGAAATTTAGATACTGGGTTTTAGCCTATATCTCTCTTAAAGCTCCTATCAGACAATAAACGAAATGCAGCGAATGTACAATTTTTATTTTTAAGATTTGGAAATGGAGGCTATTCTTCTAAAACAACTATTTGCACTCTATTTCTTAAATCACCAGTAGTGCATACCCTTGTGTCGTGATATATAGTTGAATGGGAATTTTGTGTAAATTCTTGCTAACCACATTTTTCACACTTAATATATTATAAACTTAAGGAAAATTGTGCTTGGCATTTTTTGGCGGTCATCTTGGTATATTGGCGGCCATCTTGGAATTTGGCATACGGAAATCGTATTTTCCTCAATATTTCACACGGCTTTTCCAAATTCAATTGTATAAATTAAGGTTTCTCAACTCCAGGTCATTTCTATTATATTACATGAATAAAATATAATTTAAGATAGTTGCGAAGTTCAAAATGGCTGCCGAAACCATCACTTAAAGTTCTCCTATTCTGATAAATATCTTAAATTTATTGCTGAAATTTGACATCCGAAAATCATATTTTGCTTAATATTTCAAGTCTCTTTTCCAAATTCCAAAATATACTGTAAACGAAAATAAATACACTCTAACTGTATAATCATGGACACTAAAATACGCCGCGTTAATTCATTATTCTGCATGTTTACTCACTTTTCATATATGTTTTATGCAAATCATCTTAAAGGGCATAGAATCGGTTTAGGAGTTTATCAGTAATACCCCTTCAAACATGCTATCCGATGTTGTTAATAATAATCTTTATTTCACGAGGGTAAATCGTCAGTTGCCTGATGTTAACGAGGCCCTCAAACATATATACACTATGTTACTATGGCGTGGGTGGTCACGTCAGCTCCTAATACATTTGCCAGAGAAATAACTATTTTGGATGAGGTCATGGAGCTAGATCGTCTTTCAACCATGACCCACAGTTTGCCTTTAGGTTCATACTTCCGTGCGTTCAGTGCATGGTTAATTAAAAATATACATACCTTGACGGATTGCTCAGGATTCAATGTCATTTCACCAAATACGAAATCAATATGTGTGTCATCTTCGAGCACTTTGTGTATCTTCCAACCATTCATGTCAATGCTCTGTAAAAACAGCAAAGAAATTCATCGTCACTATAGAATTATTAGGCATATGCACATCTTAGACGACAGAATAAGGCTTGATAATCACGATTCGTTTATCAGCAACGCTCTGCTTCAGCATACCACAGCCGGCACATACTCAACTCCACAACAGCGCAAGCGCAACACTCCAGACTCCACAGTCCACAACGCTACTAGCAGCACACACTAGAATCCATCACCAGTACACATTCTCCCCCTCCTCGGTGACGACACCACTACCACCACTACCACCACCACCACCACCACCACCACCACCACCACCACCACCACTACCTCCTCCTCCACCACCACCACTACCACCACCACAACCACCACCACTACGAGCACACCTCACACCACCACAACACCACCACCAGCACATACGACTCCACTACTACGCCGCCACCAGCACATGCCCTACTATTATACACAACTGCGCCATACCACCACCAGCACACACTACTATTATACATTACTGCACCAGTCCATACCACCACCAGCACACACCCTACTATTATACACTACTGCGCCATACCACCACCAGCACACACCCTACTATTACACACTACTGCGCCATACCACCACCAGCACACACCCTACTATTATACACTACTGCGCCATACCACCACCAGTACACACCCTACTATTATACACTACTGCGCCATACCACCACCAGCACACACCCTACTATTATACACTACTGCGCCATACCACCACCAGCACACGCCCTACTATTAAACACAACTGCTTCATACCACCACCAGCACACACCCTACTATTATACACTACTGCACCATACCACCACCAGCACACACCCTACTATTATACACTACTGCGCCATACCACCACCAGCACACACCCTACTATTATACACAACTGCGTCATACCACCACCAGCACACACCCTACTATTATACACTACTGCGCCATACCACCACCAGCACACACCCAACTATTATACACTACTGCGCGATACCACCACCAGCACACACCCTACTAGTATACACTACTGCGCCATACCACCACCAGCACAGACCCTACTATTATACACTACTGCAACATACCACCACCAGCACACACCCAACTATTATACACTACTGCGCCATACCACCACCAGCACACACCCTACTATTATACACTACTGCCCCATACCACCACCAGCACACGCCCTACTATTATACACTACTGCGCCATACCACCAATAGCACACACCATGCTATTATACACTACTGCACCATACCACCACCAGCACACACCCTACTATTATACACTACTGCGCCATACCACCACCAGCACACACCCTACTATTATACACTACTGCGCCATACCACCACCAGCACACACCACACCGCCATCACGTACTAAATCTAACAGCATCGCGATCATTGTCTACACTACGTCTCTGGTGATTCTTAATACATTACGCTACATAAAAATGCCAGCTAAACCTGAATGCCTAATCCAAGAAACGACATGTAATATCGAAAGATACCAGAGTTAATCGTAAACACCTATCAACAACACAGACACACACAGAGCAACGAGAACAAGTTCCTAGGAACGTTCCTTACCTTAGCTTTGGCTCCACGGCTCGTGTTTTCAATGACCACATATCGTCCATCAGGGGCAGCTTCTAAGAAGGCAATGGCACCACGGGACGTTCTCTGAATGGTAGTTCTACGGGTCTGCTCGATCAATGCAACTGAATAATTGTAAAGGATTATTAACCGGTTGAATGTTGCAAGCCACCGGACAATGATTTCAATGGCAAAAAACTCTGGGAATGATAAATATTTTGAAAACAATTTGACTAAAAGATGTTGGTGGCTTAGCCACCAACATCTTTGAAGCAAGTTGTTTTTAACCGAATATTTCAAAACAAATTGCTTTTTCAAAATAGCCATCATATCCAGAGTTCAACACCGTGGAAAGATTAGTCTGCATAAATTCAGCAGACAGACAGCTAAAATACAGGAAAACATGATGACGTGCATGACATAAAAATGGCTATACTAAATAAGACATTCATATATTAAGCACAGAAATTCAATTTTCTGTATAGTCTGTTTTATTATCTAATTGCATGATATTATTCTTTTTTGCCGCTGTTGTATAAATACATATTGCATTATTGATTATTGGTTTCTTCCACGATTAGAATTGTTCTCACCTAGGATTTTAGTACTTCTGACATGATCTCCAGTAACAAATTAATGATATCTATGTTAAACAAGTGGACCTTTTTAGTTGCAACTCGGTTGGTCTGTAATTTGGTTTACAAGTTGGACTAGTAGCGGTAGCAGCAGCAGCAGCAGCAGCAGCAGCAGCAGCAGCAGCAGCAGCAGCAGCAGCAGCAGCAGCAGTAGTAGTAGTTGTAGTAGTAATAGTAGTAATAGTAGTAGTAGTAGTAGTAGTAGTAGTAGTAGTAGTAGTAGTAGTAGTAGTAGTAGTAGTAGTAGTAGTAGTCTTTCACTCACGTTTGTCTTTCGCCTCTGCTACAGATGCCCCGGATGCATATGTTTCAGGCAAAGCTACATGGGTTCCAGATAATCTGAAAACGTAACGATACTCAGATGTCAAATAAGTCAGTGCATTTGTATAGCTGATGTATGCTGCACTACTGTACATCATGAGAAATGAGAAATTTTCTAAGCGTGCTACGAGGTGACCTCAAGAATGCAGGATTCGGTACACTCAAATCAAGAATTGACTTGAGGAAGCTAAGGATTTTGGCTGAGGACAAAAAAGTGGTCAAATGCGAATAAGGACTAATTGCAGCTGTATCATGTTTCTACTACTTACAGCTGCAGAATACAGTAATCATACATACACTAGCTAACGTGAGGTCTATATCCATGCAATACAAGTAAGTCATTCTGCACAAACTGGCGCATGCGCTCTAAGAAAGCAGGTTACTGGGCCGGTATTGGCCCAGTAATCGGATTTCTTTCAAGCATTTACAATAACATGGTTGAATCTTTCTATACCGAGTCAGTGTCACGTGGTTATCTTGCCGAGTCTACTCAACAAACTGTGTAACACATACGGACAAATGATAGATATTCTGTAAGTACGTCAGTCATTAGACCGCCACGTGGTACGCACCCTAATAACGCGGGTTACTGTACCGGTACTGAATAAATAGCGGGGATTATTGGCCTAGTATTGGTCCAGTATAGGCCCAGTAACCTGCACTATCACGGCAGTATATGTATGCCATACAGATATTTCTATATCCCGACTGTTCATACCTGCTTTCTTCATTCTCCAGCAGTTTCCGGTAAGCCATAATCTCCATCTCCATGGTCAATTTACAATCCATCAGGATCTGTAATTCTACCAACACAGCCTCGAGCTCGCCTCGCATTCTGCGCATCTCCTCACTGGTGCGCATGCGCTCTGACTCCATCTCCCGTTCCCGATCTTCGAGCTGCATGTTGCGATCACGGACATTCATCTCAAGTTGCGAGTTCTAAATTTAAATAAGTTATAATCAGTTATTAAGCACAGTTGCTATTATTTCCTATTTTGAACTGTACAGTTTCTTGTTGATTTGTTAGGTGTGTGCTTATTCTATTTCTGAGGACAAAAGCACAGGATGTTAGTTAAAGGATAACTAACCTCATCTCTCGATTGCTATTCAGGTGATCTAATATGTCACTCATAAACTATGTAGATAATTTTAAGCTTTTTATCATGTCGCTAAAGAAAGATATTCAGGCTTTAGTGCCTAAATGTTGCAACATTTCTACACCCTATGATGGCTGTCATGATTAAGTTTTCAACCAATCAGAAAAGAACTAGCGTGCCCGCCTCGGTATATACGCTCGGTCATATAGGTGCCAGCTATAGTTTGGTAATTTCGTATAAAAGCAATCATATAAGTAAACTGTTGAATATTTTGAAACTAATTTGACTGGAAGTTGTTGTTGCCATAGGCAGCAACAACTTCCCGTCAAACTAGTTTCAAAATATTCAACTGGATAAGTATTATATAATAAAGAATGTAATGCATTGGCACTTGCATGACATCACACACTATCGTTTGAGGAGACAAAATGGTGGCGGTCACTGATCGACATTTAACCGATATTACAAAGCAGATAATTGTGATACAGATACAGGAATGTGACAAGATATGAATGATATGGAATCTATCAATAATAATCTATCGGTACAATACAACATCTGAGATGAGATTAGCATCCCTTTAATTGAAGCAAAAATATTTTATAGTATTGTGGCATAATAATCGAGCTGACGCATTAATGATGCTCAGAAGGAATCAAGTGCGAATCAAGTATTGACAGGAATTTGCAATGTGTCTCACAATGACAGTAATATTCCATCCACGAGGCGAAGAGTTGTGTTAGTCTGTTGTTTTTGGTTTTTTTATATATTTTATTGTACTAATAATACAACGGGATTGGGCACAAGTTCTGTCAACTTATCTAGGTCCTCTCCCTACATAATCAATAACACGGCAAGAAACTCAAACTAAAACGTATATACACGAGAGAGAGAGAGAGAGAGAGAGAGAGAGGGGGGGGGGGGTGGAGAGGGAGAGGGGGGGGGGAGGAGAGGGGAATGGAGAGGGAGGGAGGGAGAGAGTGAGGGAGGGAGGGGAGGGAGAGAGATTAGAGGGGTAGAGGGTGCGGGTGATTTGGAGAGATGTTTTATGTTATACTAATTACAATAACATTATTGTTCAATAACACAAATTTAGCAAAGGTAATCATCTTGTCAATAATAAATATGATGTTGATATTCTCAACAATAACAAGGCCATGATACAAACAATGATAATAAAAATAAATAATGAAAAATAAATTACTAATTCCTTCGCATCACTTCTTCCGTTAATCTGTTCTTAATGATATATGGATTCAACGGTCTTGCATTTTAGTTGAAAATTGTTGATACAATGTAAGCATTCACATCTACATGCTTCATGATATTTTGATGACACTTTTACATGAGAAAGTGGGTAAATAGTCAATGCCATTTCTCATAGGCTCCTCAATCGTGATATGTAGAGAAGATATATGACCAGGCTTGATTTCTGTGACAATGTTACATGAATTGAAATGAAAATATGTAATGAAATTTACAAGATAGTATAACTACTGAACAACCCTCATTTGATGATTGCATGCTCATATAACGTTTTCATTAATCAGAAATATAACCATTGAATACGTTCGAAATGATCATTTAATTAGATTGCAATCGTATCTTCTAAAGGTAATTATATTGATTTATCCAATGAGTTCATAAATAATGCAGTATCTGCTAGCAACCTACCCTGGCCTCGAGTTCGTTGATTCTGTTACTCAGGTCCAGTACTCGCTCTCGTAAACGTTTCGATTCCTCTTTGACAGGAGCCATATCAAGTGGTGGGGCCTGAGTTGCTCGGATCTCTCGCACCTGAAGTTAACAGACGGGTAATTATGACAAATAGAAACAGTAGCTAGAATTCAGTAATAGACTCAGTTACAAAACAGTAACCTAGTACTCACGAACCCCGAATAAAGCTTCATCAACCAAAAATTGTTCATAATTTGTTAAAAGCTTTATATTGTTAGATCTGTCCTAAGGGGTGGGTGGGTGGGTGGGGTTAATGATGCAATGGTGTTTAAATTGAACTCTTGGATTGTTGTACATTATTCATTGATGATGGGATTTTGGAGATAAACGTCTTTCAAGCAAGCAATGAAATTAAATTAAAGCATTTTCTAGTTCAACGGTAGGAGGCCTAGCGAGACAAATGACGTCCAGATCATATGAGATCCTAGTATATCCATAGGGGCTGAGACTCAGGTTAGTGTCATGGGGCACACTTGAAGGAAAACATCTTAGTGGAATAAACTTTGCCTAGGAATAATAATGTATTCACCTTAAGTTGACCCCTGACTTTCCCGACAGTGATCTGTCCCATTTATAGGGAGAGGTGTCGCATAGAAACCGAAGTATTGGTAGCTTTTCTCACCTGCATATTCATTCTGGTTTCGAGATCTGCCTTAATGTGGTCCAGTCTTGTGTCATACTCGGACTGTATCTCCTTAATGGCTCCTGTCAACTCTCCATGCCAGTACTCACGCATCTCCAGGTTATTATCTTTCTGAGTCATCGCCTGTAACTCACGTATCTCCTGTTCATACACGGATGCAGTGAAGGTCAACTCCTCTTCGAGCGACTGACACTTACTGTTCACATTGATGTGTGACGTGGTCTCATTGTCTAAGTCCTGCAAATAAATGAATGAATGAATGAACGAACGAACGAACGAACGAACGAACGAACGAACGAACGAACGAACGAACGAACGAACGAACGAACGAACGAACGAACGAACGAACGAACGAACGAACGAACGAACGAACGAACGAACGAACGAACGGACGGTCAGATGGACGGACGAACGAACGGGTGTGAGAATTTCCATGTTTGAGCAGTATGAACGTAGAAGAATGAAGAGTCGGCATCCATTATGTGTTTGGGAATGTAAACTGGGGATGCAGATCATGCAGCTTAGTGTACTTATCAACACTCTGGACTACTCAACCACAGCACCCGATTCCTGCCTCAGTGGTGGACACTCGCAAGGCCCTTGGAAACATGTGCCCGATCCTTCCTGCATCTCTCCACCCAGACGCATAAATGTGTACCAGTAATAAGAAGGGGAACTTAACCGTAATAGACTGAAATAAAACCAGACTAGCTATTTCCTGAATGGGACCAAGTAACTAGTGACTCGATATATGTCAATCAAACCAATAAAAAGGGAATGTAAACTTGATCGCTTACCATTCTAAGTCTGTTGTTATCGTCATGGAGATGCTTGATGTCGTCACGAAGTGCCAAAGTCTCGTCGTTAATAGCGAGGTTCTTTTCTTTGAGGGCGTGTATCTCCCCTTCAATATGGCCGCAGTGGTCGGTCATGCGCTCAAAACGATTCTTGTAGTCCTCGCGCAATCTGCTTTCCCCGTCACGCCTAAAATATTAAAATAATTAAAATGATTATTGAAAATAAGTATACAAGATTCTTGTAAATTAACCTTTGTCAGCCTCGGTTCTTTTTAAAATTCTACGCGCTGATATATCGATTCTCTCTTGGGCATAATAGAGGAATCCAGTTTTAGCCATGCCCCGCCCATCTTTAGCCAAGCTCCTCACATCCACTTCACCCGTGTTGGGATCGATCGATCCCTGAACTCCCTGATTATCAATTTCCTGACAACTATGCAGGTACGTTGCTGAGTATTTTGAAACTAATCTGACCGGGTGCTGTTGCTGCCTATGCCAGCAATAGCGCCCAGTCAAATTAGTTTCAAAATATTCAACAGCATGTTTATTAAATAGTAAAGCCATACAATTCGTACAGCAACGCTTAGTCCGTTATTAAGTAAGCGTTCGTGACGAACTTAGCTACGTCATTCAAGGCTTAAATGATAATAACGTCATCATACACGTCACGTGGCTGATTATCACGTAATATAATTGATGGATAAGCTGGAATCCTCTATTATGAATCCTTATGAATAGACGCATGATTATTATATAATGCGGTCTCGTCTCGAATGCTACACCTGACATGGTGACTGCGGAATAACGCCGTGAATGCCGCACCTGTCATGGTGACTGCGGGATAACGACGTGAATTCCGCACCCGTCACTAGGACTGGGGAATAAGGCCGTGAATGCCGCACCTGTCACTGGGACTGGGGAATAACGCTGTGAATGGCGCACCTGTCACTGGGACTTGGGAGTAACACCGTGAATTCCGCACCTGTCATAGTGACCTGCGGAATAATTCCGTGAATACCGCACCTGTCACGGGGACTGCGGAATAACGCTGTGAATGCAGCACCTGTCACGGGGGACTGAGGAATAACGCAGTGAATGTGAAGTCACAACATTCGAATCTCCAGGGTAAGCTGTTAAATATTTTGAAACTAATTTTAGAGGACACCGTTGATGTTATGGCATCAATAGCCCCCAGTCAAATTGCTTTCCAAAGATTTAACAGATTATTTATTGAATTGTAAATGAGTGAAATGGTGGTGGATGGGGGTTTACTTAATAGTCAAACACCTCTCAAAATTGCTTGGAGCTGGCATAAATTAACTCTTTGAAAAGTGAAATTCCGGGATCTAAATTCCAAGGTAAAATTACCGACAGGCGGATGAATGATTTGAGACTAGTTTGCTAGAAAGGCTGTAGCCGAAAGAGGCAGCAACAGCTCCAAGTGAAATTAAGTTTCAAAATATAGGCCTACAACGGAATGAGTAGTGAATTGCAAATGATTGTGTGTGTGTGTGTGTGGGGGGGGGGGGGTGGGGGTGGGGGGGGGGGGGGTGCCTTTCCTTTCAGAGGGTTAAACAATACAACCAGTACATGCAAAATCTTTAATATATCTTCTACGGAAACGCGGAATGGCTATATCTGCGAAAAATGTGTATCTCGAGCGCTAGACTTAATATCTCGAGCGCTCGACTTAATATCTCAAGCGCTCGAGATATTAAGTCGAGCCCTCGAGATATTAAGTCGAGGCGCTCGAGATAATTTTTTTTCGCAGATATAGCCCATTCAGGGCTTCCGTAATCTTCTGACCTTTAGATGCGACATGGTTTGAAATTTTTGGGAAAATCTGAAATGCCCATAGTGTATATCTCAGAAATAACTTTAAATCTTTTCAAAACAAAATAAAACGTACCGTTGAATATTTTGGACGTAATTCGATTGGAAGCCATTTCTGAACATGACAGCAATGCCTGCAAATCGAATTAAGTCCAAATCCATGTTTACATCGTGTTCAAAATTGTACTAACTAATTTTTCTGTTTTCATTTTTAGAAACATGTGTGCTTATTTATGAGGGTGCACTGTATCTATATTAGTCATAAATCATATTAGAAGATTCCGTATAGACTAAAATGGTAACATATAAAATGTGTATGAATACGCTGCTTAAAGCTAACACTAGTCTTCACGCCACTTATCTTAAACAACCGTCATCATTTAATGTCAGAAGCGAGATTCATTTCAAGATATTCCACGCCGATTTCCAGCTAAATTCCGCCCATTTTTTTTACACGTTTTGGGATCTGTTTGATACTTTGAAGACTGAATTTCTAGAATCTAAATTTCAGGGTAATTATGGCAGCAGCATCTCACAGTCAAATCAGGTTCAAGATTTCGACCATTCTGGTCTTATTAAATTGTAAATTCATCAGATACATAAAATTCGTACACGTTCGCGATGACCTTTTCGATCGTCATGATGGGCTATGTTATTTTGATTGTGACGTTCGGACAACAATGCATAGCTAGAAATGGATCCCTTTATTCCAATTATTGAGAGTTCATTGTTCATCGGACCTTTCGTGTATATATATATATATATAGCACAATTTCAAGTTTTACGCTATTACAGTATCAGTATTAATCCTCTCATCATGTTAGTTGTCAAGACTGATCAGGAAAATCCAAGACGTTTTCTCAACGCGTGTCCATTTGCTGGTCCAAGAGAAAACTGTTTTTGAAAATTTACCATTGGATATGGTAAATTTTCAAAAACAGTCTTCTTTTGGCCAGCAAATGGACTTTCCTCATAACCAATGCAACGCCACATCGAGCGGCTTGGCCATTAAAGGGTTAACAAAACTACAGAGAACAAGGAGTTACGGAAAATTCGGAGGAATTCCGAGTGATAAGGATTTGGCTACGAGAAATTGCTAGATGGAAAAATGTCGAAAATAATGACTTAAAGCATTTTTTTTTTTAATATGGAAAAAATTAAGTTGGGAGAGGTTATAAAGCAAAGAATAAATTGCTATGGCTTAAATGTGATTAGACGTCATACATTCAGAGTCCCCAATATTTTAGAATAATCAAATTTATTAAATGTAATCTACTCACTCTTGTCTTTCTAGTCTGAGCATATATTCCAGACTGACCACCTTGACCTCCATCTCTGATTTCTGTCTGGTCAGTTCATCTATGATTTTCCGGGCTTGCTGCAACTCTACGTCATACATCTGACGAATCTTGGACGGTTCAAATAACGCATTCTTCTTCAATTTCTCATTTTCTACAATCAAAGTTTTGTTCTGAGCTTCTAAGAAACGAACTTTCTCGATATAAGATGCTAATCTTTCATTCAAATTCTGCAAATCTTTCTTTTCACGTTCGCGATTTTCTTTGACATCGCTAACATCTCCAGGTCTGGCGAATGATTTGTCGAAGTGGCCAGATGATCGGAGTGATTGACGGTTAGACGAGTATGATGGATAAGAATCACCTACACTGCTTCTAGAGATCACTGTGGCTCTACCTGCCATTACAGGGCGAGAAAGTGGTTTACTTTCTCCCTCATCGGGACTTCCTTGCTTCCGTAGCTTTTCGAAGTTATCGTGACTTGGGGTGGCAGCCATTTTGCACCTAATCCAATTCCTTACGAAAATAGATCGAAACAGAAAATATACTAGTATTACACCACAAACTCTGTCTTACGCCGTTTGGTTCTATTAGTTTCCCGGCGGTCGTTTATATACAAGTCACTAACGTTTCGTCGTTACCTAGGAAATATATTTGTTAAATCACGATTGGTTTGTAACGGGACTATCTCTGTCCAAATCTCTCAATTGGAATTTGAATGGCATTGTGCTTCTTAAGCTTGTCTAGGCTCGGTAACATGTTCATGCGTATATTACCGGGCACTCGACCAATTCCATAAGCCCCAAATGTTGTTAATTGGACTCACATTAATTCCTCTTTATTGTGAAAATACAATCCTTTTAGCGGCCTACCGATTCCAGCCGCGTTCGAATAGACACTAGATTACTACTTTCCTGCTGTATTTATGTGCGCTGATCTTATGACTCGAGTAGTGCAGGTGATGTTTTAATAGAGTTACTGGAAGCTGTTGCGTTGTAGGGAGTACAGTTATCTCAGAAGTAACCTAAGGTATATCCAAAACAACATAAAACATATTGTTGGATACGGCAGCAATGTTTCTGTATTTGTTTAATAACATTTAACGTTAATTATGAGCCATACTGTTACGGTATACAACAATACTGCTCATACCTGTAGCAATGTAGCGTAGTGTTGCGAGAGTGGTTAGCGCAACAGACTCAACCATTTGAACCCTGGTATCCCAAAACCCTCAATAACACACGTGTCATGCG
>CM067362.1:76074019-76220989 GCA_034401795.1 Chaetoderma sp. LZ-2023a | reverse complement strand
TGTCGAAGTGGCCAGATGATCGGAGTGATTGACGGTTAGACGAGTATGATGGATAAGAATCACCTACACTGCTTCTAGAGATCACTGTGGCTCTACCTGCCATTACAGGCGAGAAAGTGTTACTTCTCCTCATCGGGACTTCCTTGCTTCCGTAGCTTTTCGAAGTTATCGTGACTTGGGTGGCAGCCATTTTTGCACCTAATCCAATTCCTTACGAAAATAGATCGAAACAGAAAATATACTAGTATTACACCACAAACTCTGTCTTACGCCGTTTGGTTCTATTAGTTTCCCGGCGGTCGTTTATATACAAGTCACTAACGTTTCGTCGTTACCTAGGAAATATATTTGTTAAATCACGATTGGTTTGTAACGGACTATCTCTGTCCAAATCTCTCAATTGGAATTTGAATGGCATTGTGCTTCTTAAGCTTGTCTAGGCTCGGTAACATGTTCATGCGTATATTACCGGGCACTCGACAATTCCATTAAGCCCCAAATGTTGTTAATTGGACTCACATTAATTCCTCTTTATTGTGAAAATACAATCCTTTTAGCGGCCTACCGATTCCAGCCGCGTTCGAATAGACACTAGATTACTACTTTCCTGCTGTATTTATGTGCGCTGATCTTATGACTCGAGTAGTGCAGGTGATGTTTTTAATAGAGTTACTGGAAGCTGTTGCCGTTGTAGGGAGTACAGTTTATCTCAGAAGTAACCTAAGGTATATCCAAAACAACATAAAACATATTGTTGGATACGGCAGCAATGTTTCTGTATTTGTTTAATAACATTTAACGTTAATTATGAGCCATACTGTTACGGTATACAACAATACTGCTCATACCTGTAGCAATGTAGCGTAGTGTTGCGAGTGGTTAGCGCAACAGACTCAACCATTTGAACCCTGGTATCCCAAAACCTCAATTTTAAAAGCATCATACAGGTAAGCTGTCTGGTATTTTGAAACTAATTTAACTGCCATGGGCAGCAACAGCTCCCAGTTAAATTAGTTTCAGAATAGTGAACGTAAATTTAGGAAATCGTTAAATGATTTTGGTGTTTTGGTATTTCTTGTTAAAAGGGTTAAAACCTTTTAATTGCCATTGTCCAACAATGCGACAACCCGCTGGACAATTGTCGGCTCATCTCTTTCAATTCCAAATCTATTGATCTCGCGAATAAACATCTGACAATCAGTTGGTATTATCGCGTCATTCAGGTACTTATAATCAATAATTCCCAGACATGGGCACGGCAGTTTTGACAAATGTGTAACATGTTTGGACCTGGACTAGGATTTAAGTTCTGGCTTACGTAGAAATAATTGTAATTTACGGGTGAAAGTTAAAGCTTCCAAATGACAAAAGGATTGATGAAACACTACTTATCTAAATGAGCAGAAATTAAGGTGTTGTAACAACGTCAACGAGAAATAATAAATCACATTGAATTGAAAATATACTCAATGTTAACCCACCATCCAGCCACCAAGATCGACACACCCAACTAACATACCGCTTAATACACCCCTCCCTCCCTTCCTCCCTCCCTCCGTCCGTCCGTCCGTCCGCCCGCCCGCCCGCCCGCCCGCCCGCCCGCCCGCCCGCCCGCCCGACCGCCCGCCCGTCCGTCCGTCCGTCCGTCCGTCCGTGCATGGATGCATCCATCCATCCATCCATCCATCCATCCATCCATCCATCCATCCATCCATCCATCCATCCATCCATCCATCCATCCATCCATCCATCCATCCATCCATCCATCCATCCATCCATCCATCCATCCATCCATCCATCCATCCATCCATCCATCCATCCATCCATCCATCCATCCATCCATCCATCCATCCATCCATCCATCCATCCATCCATCCATCCATCCATCCATCCATCCATCCATCCATCCATCCATCCATCCATCCATCCATCCATCCATCCATCCATCCATCCATCCATCCATCCATCCATCCATCCATCCATCCATCCATCCATCCATCCATCCATCCATCCATCCATCCATCCATCCATCAACACATCCAACCATCCACCCCACCCACCCACCCACCCACCCACCCACCCACCCACCCATCCATCCATCCATCCATCCATCCATCCATCCATCCATCCATCCATCCATCCATCCATCCATCCATCCATCCATCAACACATCCAACCATCCACCCCCACCCCCACCCACCCACCCACCCACCCACACATCCATCCATCCATCCATCCATCCATCCATCCATCCATCCATCCATCCATCCATCCATCCATCCATCCATCCATCCATCCATACACCCCCCCCCCACACACACACACACCCCCCCCCCCCCCCACCCACCCACCCACCCACCCACTCACCCAACCACATCCATCCATCCATCCATCCATCCATCCATCCATTCATTCACCCCAGCCCACCAAGCCACCCCACACTCATCACCCCCTCCCCCACCCCACCCCACCCCACCAACCCATATATCCATCCACGCACACAGGTAGACAAGTGAACACACATAGACACAAACGCGCAAACGCACACAGAACCGCACGCACAGACGCGCACACGCAAATGCACATGCAAACACACAGGCATGCATACCCGCACGCACACGCGTGCACGCGTACTGACAAGCAAACAGTTCCATTATTGTGAAGTTTATTGCACAAGAATACACCTTTCCCACATTGACGTCATTACGCCGGGATTCCCCTAAATCAACGCCCAGAGCAAAACTGCTGGCTGGTACCGCCGCCAACAAGCCGCTGACCCGCGTTGAGTTACTTGTGCACTAAAATACACCGTAGTCTAAACTTTTCCTACGATAAATTAAAATTATTATATTATTTAAATGATATATCATTGGAAAGCGCATTCAATTGCCGAAACATTAATCCATTTTTTTCTTTATTTGCGTATATAAAATACACCATTCGACTTGGATTCATTAAATCAAGTGGACAACAGCAGATATTTTAAAATTGCAATCATCTGTATTAAATTTTATAAAACTATAAAACTAATACAAAAATGCGTAGCAAATTGGCTTAGCTTTCCAATGATGTATGACCTCAAAAATATTATGAACATAGTTTTTCATACGCACTGCCTAACGTGCACTGTATCTGATTCCCATGGTAAAGTAATGCTGTTTGCGCGTCGGCGATCGCGGTTACCAGTCGGAAGTGGTTAGCGCGATGCATTCCGGGAAGGTATTTTCCCAAAATACTCTAATGTAGGAAAGGTCTATCGGTATGATCTCAATTCCGTATTAAAGTGTCGAGTGCTCACGCTATTTACACATGCCCTGCAACACCGAAATAAGCGTACAGTGGTTACCTTACTAAACACACATATACTGACATCATAGCACGACAATAATGTATACCGATGGATTAATACGCGTCCCATTAGCGCCAAATACATCTTTCAAAATAAAAATTGTGGCTCTTACCGCAGGTTATACACAACACGAAATATACATGCAAACCTGTTCAAGGGACCACCTTCCTTTTGGGGTATACGATGGTGGTTCCGTATGACAGGCGGTAGTAAGATACCCTTCTTAAGGAACCACCGTGGTATGGCATCTATTCAGATATCCAATGATGCTAGACTTGTATTGAGAGATCACTAGTCTATTGGGACAGCATTCTGATGCTCCATATGGTGATCTCATATGGCAGGTTAAATGGGATTTTTACCGTACAACTCCTTATTTGGTGACAGGATGGCGGTTCTTCAAATTAGATAGTCGTTCGATAAACTGCCACCATGTAGAGCGAGAAGGTAAGCGATCTTCATAAACGCAACAATGGCCTTCTTTCGTTGGTGTTTTGTGATGTCGCGTGATTGGCTGCGTTTTTAAAATCTATACTATTTGATTTCTGTATTTCATAATTTTCATAGAACCTCTGGTGTTAAGAGACCACCATCCCTTCGCCACCATGCTTTTTGCTATAGTAAATGAGTTGTGTTAAGCAACAGCCTGTCTTTTGCGACCATTGTTTGATGGTCCATAGGGTGTCCGTTATCCGGACGTATCCTGTACATAGCAGACATCATCATCTAAGCCACGTCAAAAATTTTAATCTTCAAACTAAGTTAAGAGATGAGCGGGTGTAGATTTTTCAACAAATTTGGTGGAAGGTGTTGCTGTCTATCGTCCGCCAAGAATGTTGAAAAATGTACACACGTTTCTTTGCTATTGAGACGGCAAAAGATAGAATATTGACATCAGTGTGGTGGGGGATAACAAAGGCTAAACGTCATCCATATATCAGCATTAGTTCACGAAGTATGATCTTAGTGACAATGATAATATTGATGACAAGGTTGATGCTAATGATAATGATAATGATAAACAAAATGATTACTATAGGGATAATGGTGTAAATTTGAATGATCATGATAATGGTAATATTAATGATGATGATGCTGGTGAAATCGTTGATGGTAATGATGGTGATAGTGGGCCGTTCCAGTTTATCCATCAATCATATGACGTTATAGTCAGCTAAGGGACTTATAAGATGACGTCATAATCAATGACGCCATGAATGACGTAGATAGGTTCGTCACGAACGCTTAATTGATGACAGACTAAGCGATGATGTACGAATTATATGTCTTTACATAAACATTATGTTTTTGAAACTAATTTGACTTGGCGCTGTTGCTGCCATAGGTAGCAACAGCACCCAGTCAAATTGGTTTCAAAAGATTCAACTGGCTAGCTGTATAGTTTTCTGGAAATTGATAGTCAGGGAGTTCAGGGATGGGGTGATCCAAGCGTGGGTGGAGCTTAGCTAGGGATGGGCGGAGCTTTGCTAAACCTGGAAAGGTCCATTATGAGGGGAATGTAAATTATGGTTGATGATGAAAATAAAAAGTAAATACGATAGCAACTTTCACGTTAATCTTCGTTGTGATGACAAAAATATGAATTCATTGACTACCTTCCAAATGAACCAAACCGTGAAGGATTACTATTGCAATATGTTTAGGGTTAAACCGTAATGGACCTGTCCAGTTTAAGCTAGTTACGCTCAACCCAAGCTTCAACCGTGTTGGGATCGATCGATCTCTGAATACCCTGACTATCAATTTCTAGAAAATTATGCCGGTAAGCTGTTGAATATTTTGAAAATAATTTGACTGGATGCTGTTGCTGCACCAACAGCACCCAGTCAAATTAGTTTCAAAATATTCAACAGAATGCTTTTGAAATAGTAAAGACATACAATTCGTACAACAAGGCATAGTCCGTCTTCAATTATTCGCTCTTGACGTACTTATCTACGTCATTCATGACGTCAATGATTATGACGTCATCCTACATATCACGTAGTTGATTATAACGTCATATGATGGGTGGATAAACTGGAAAGGTACATTTCCGATCTGTTGCTCAAGTATGTGACATCATAATCAAATACGTCACATGTTAGTTGACGTCACAATCAAAGTGATGTAGCCCCAAAAATCCCGCCTGCAAAGTGTATGAATTGTAACTCTTTGATGAATTTACAATTTCATAAACATTTTGTTGAATAAGTTGAAACTAATTTGACTTTGAGCTGTTGCTGCAATAGTCAAATTAGTTTCTTAAAGATGCATATTCACACCAGAATGATTGAATATAAAATTGTTAAAATTGCTTACTTTTATAAGCTTAAATTATGTGCCTATGTGTAATGAAACGAAATAAATCTTAACATTTGATGATTTCATTCCATATAAAGTAATACAAATTTTAAGTTGCGAAATTGAAATAGAGGCTCGTGCCTCTATTTCAATTTCGCAACTTAAAAATTATATTAATTTATATGGAATGGAATCATCATATGTTAAGATTTATTTCGTTTCATTACATATATGCTCACAGTTTAAGCTTCTAAAAGTGTATAATTTAAACAATTTGTTTTTCAGAAATTTTCCTGTGAATATACACCTTTAATAGTTAACTAACTGCTTACGTACTGTATAATTGTCATGTTATTTAGTCTAGGAATTCAGATTTTAAAGTTTTAAATCGATACCATTGCACGTGAAGTCTGCAGAACTTCGTTAGAAAAGTGTGTGGCAAAGCGAGAAATAGATAGCTGTATTGGATTTGGCATGGCTGATGGGAGCAAAAATTAGGGTCAACGGCCCTTTCGATCGCATTCCATCTCCATCATTTCGACATTAACTTGTATTGCTTGTTTCATTCATTCCATGTTATCTTATAAAGTGGGGAATTCTATACATAGCGGGGTGTCAGAGCCTCAGAACTGGTATGTCAGTGGATGGACCTTTTCAGGTTTAGCTATGACACGCCTATCTCTAGCTAAGCTTCGCCACACCTCGCTCGAGTTAAGATCGATCGATCGCTGAACTCCTTGACTATAAATTTCCAGACAACTATACAGCTATGCTGCTAAATATTTTGAAACTATTTAGACTGGGTGCGGTTGCTGCCTATGGCTATTGTGACGTCAGCTAACATGTAACGTATTCGATTATGACGTCAGGTACTTGAGTGACAGATCGATTCCCTCCATTTCAACCAGTCAGTCGAAGCTCTTGTTTACAACTTACGAAAGTCAATCCCATGCAATCATTCGTCATCACATATGAATACCGTAACATCATCGTCAGAAATGGTCATGGACAAATCCTCTGGACAGCATGCTCTGCAATAGTGCTCATCTGTTCAACGATGCCCTGATAACAACTCTCACATGGTTATTGCATGTTTGCCTACCTCACAACTGGTGACCAATATAAAGAATCCATGCAAGCACGGAAATCGATAGATGCCACCGATCATCAAAATACGTTCAAAACGCGTTGCTCGCACACGTCTCTCACTGGATTCCATACATTAAGAAATGTTGTCAATGGCTTTGTGGCAAATGTGCATGTAACTATCCATGAATTTAAAATCCGTTGCGAATAAAGATATGATTATTGAAAATTGAAAAGAAAATTGATTGGACCACCCACACCTCGCTCGTGTTGGGATTGGTCGATCGCTGAACTTCCTGACTATCAATTTCCAGAAAAATATAGAGGTAAGATGTTGAATATTTTGAAACTAATTTGACTGGGTGCTGTTGCTGCCTATGGCATCAACAGCGCCCAGTCAAATTAGTTTCAAAATATTCAGCAGCATGTTTCTTAAATAGCAAAGACATACAATTCGTACAACGTGTCGGGATATTAAGACGGGCTCAATGGAATCATTCATGAGGTCATGATTATGACGTCAACATTCCCGTCGCGTAGTTACGTACTGTGTAATTATCTTGTTCTGACGTCATATGCAGGGGCGCCGGGAGCAAATTTGAGGGGCTGAGGCACGTTCCACAAAAAGGACACGCTGGATGACATTGTCTGGAGGAAGATATGAAATGGGTGTACCCCTCCCCCTCTCATAGAATGGTGATGGGAGATACCCACTTACCTAACCACCACAAGAAAAAACATTGAAAGGTGCAGGCTCATGACTCGATTTCCTGCATTCTGAGTTTATGTTAATTGAAGAACTTGTGTATTCTTTGGTCAATTGAACCTATTCCCAATTGATAATGTGAACGAGATTCCGGGCGGGTTGTGTCAGATGCCCACGTTGAGTGTGCGTGCATTCGTGTATGTGTCTGCATGGTGGACCTTCACAGTTTGCCTTGAAAATATTTAATTGGACATTAGTTCCTAATTATATTTGCAATCAGCGGAATTCAGAGGAAAAGTGGTTTTTTGTGAAAACTATGTTATCCAAGACAAATCTACCAATCATGATGAACATGTGAGCAAGGTTTGTTCAGCTCTTGCTTTAGATGAAGATCATGAAGATTCTTGAGTTTCATGTCAAGCAGTTTCACAGTTTCACTTAAATGTAATTTTCTTAATAGTGCAAAATCCAAGATGGCCACCAACAAAATCGGCCAAGCAGCTTTCCGCGACCTACCCTGGATACGGCCCTATGGATCATTCATGTCCAGCAGTTCTTAAGGACTCGTTTAAAGAAAAAGATCGATAGATGCTGGATGAATATACAGATGAGGTAGCACCACAGTTAGGTCAAATTAGTAACAAACTGTTCAACAGTGTGTATGAAAAAAGAAAGATAAACTATGATTTTGCAGCCTCTTACTTAGCCGTAGTGGCGTGTGGGTTTCAGAGGTACATTTGACCCGGGCTTATTCAAAGGAGACCATCAAATGTCTGATTTTGTTTTCGTGTGGATGGTGGCATCATCTTTTATGGCTAGAACTCAAAAGGCTTGGCATGGCTGAACATGTGTATAGTGGCCGTACGAGTTGGTATATGGGTGGTGTGGGTGGGGGTGTGGTGGTGGGGGGAGGGGCACCACTCATACTCATATAAATAGCACAGTATTTCGAAAATCCAGAGTATGATATTTATTACTTAGAGATGTAGGAGCTATAGGAGTATGGCTTCGAAGCGTATCTAATTTTTACATTCTTCTGATGGAGGCCCCAGCCACACCCTCCTCGCATTCTGTATATGTGGGTGGAGTGAGGGGATGGTGGTGGTGGGGCCGACAACACATCTTAGACACATTCCTCTAATACCCCCACGGACATTTCACTTCGGCCAAGTGTATACAAATTATTTCTACTTTTACATCTGCTTCAGACGTCAATTAAAAATTTGATTTTGAAAGTTGCTGTTAATTCTAATATCTCTTAGTGTTTCCACATTGCTGCACCCAGCCGCCCATCATCGCACACATATTCTATTCTACCCACTAAGCAAGGCATTAACGGAGAGGGGACCTGTGTCACTTCAAAAATTCAAAAAGCCTATGACTATGTACCTTACCTTTACTTTCAAAGATACATGCAACGTTTACAGATACAAACAGGCAATATGTCACATGTAACTGTACTCCCATATTATTTTATGGACTTGTAATAATGTCAAACAACCGAACTTTAATACAACTGCTCAGTCTGCTCTGAATATTCTAAAAATATTGTTTAAAGTACTCAAGTAAAGTTTACTAATTTTTCACATAGAAACGGGTAAAAGGCACAGCTGCCCCCCCCCACCCCGTGCTTCCGGCGCCCCTGGTCATGTGATTGAGTGGAAATGGATTCATGTATTGTAGTTCATATCACGAAAATCTCCACTGAAGCAATCACAAGTATCATCCCAAAACAGATTAATTAATTCTTGACGGAAGCTCTGCTTTACCGTTTACCATAGAAGGGAACACTACAGTATAGTAATTCACCTTTCCCGAGTAACCATCTATCAATCTAACGTCGTATGACGTCATAATCAGCTAAGCAGCGTGTAGGATGACTTCATAAATGATTCTATATGGCCCGTCTTTAACTCTTAATAGTCCGACGCGCTGTACGAATTGTATGTCTCTATTATTTAATAAATATAGGCAGCAACAGCGCCCAGTCAAATTAGTTCCAAAATATTCACCAGCTTACATGTATAGTTTTCTGGAAATTGATAGTCAGGAGGTTCGGAGATCGGTCGATCCCAACACGAGCGAGGCGCGGGTGGGGCTTAGCTAGAGATAGGCTGAAATAGCTAAAATGGAAAGGTCCATTTATATGCCGACTTGAGCATGTACCACTATGGGCTGGCAACTGTGTTTTCGATGGCTATGTTGAAGGTCCATCTATCAAGGACAACACAAACCAGCGGCGTGCACACACTATCCATCTAATCGTGCGCTTAACTGCATACACCGAGTTTTCTAGCAGGAAGGATTACTTTTTTTACTCGAAATAGAGAGAAAGAAGGAATGGCCATCGTTGCAGAACCTAGGAAACGTGCTTGGCGCGTTCTCAATGTATCATGGGACGCAGATGTTGATGTTGTAAAAGCAGGGTTCGAATGACTGCGCATCTGCTCCACAACTTTGTTTTGGGAAGATAAGACATTTTATCCTTTCTGTACTATGCAGAAACATAAAGCAATGGCCTTTATTTCCTCTCAGACATTCAGTCAAGACAAAGCAAAGTGAAACATCTGAAACGCATTGCTGGTAAGGGTAATTGCTGCAAAATCATAGTTTATCTTTCTTTTTTCATACACACTGTTGAACAGTTTGTTACTAATTTGACCTAACTGTGGTGCTACCTCATCTGTATATTCATCCTAATCGAATGGTAAACTATTCTTCATTCGTGGATTCACGCAGTGTGATTTCACCTCCAGGATTTATGTCATCGCTTTTCTGAAACTAGAGAAATGTTGTTCAATCATACAGTCATGCTCTTATGCATTAATTCTTACTGACCAGACAAACGGTGCGACTATGAACCATAACAGTGACATAACAGTGACATAACAGTGACATAACAGTGACATAACAGTGACATAACAGCGACATGGCAGTGACTTGGCACATATGATGGCTGCCATGTTTGTCGGCAAGAGAAATTACTCACTTGCATCCTTGTGATAGTACATCTTCAATAAGGAAGTAGCTTCGGCTAAATCATTTGTAGCACATGAACGCTTTCCCACTAATGCATCACTACTGCAATCCCATGATGTAGATTGGTAATGTAATGAACCTGAATACCTTGAATTGTGGTTGTGGGAGGATAAAAATAAGTTGGTGTCAGTTGTTTCCTAAATGAATATAACCTCTGACAAGCTCCTGCGGATACACCACTGTAACTGATTAACTGGTTGCAACCCACGCCCCCCCCCACCCACTCCCCACCCCATCTCAGCGCTAGAGGATAAGCATACGGACCATGTCAAACTGAATCTTGATTGATCCGAACAACAAACACGCTATTGAAGAATAGGTTGCCAGTAATGATTCAAAATAAAGATGTTATTTTAAAAACAATTTCCTACCATTTATAGATAATACAACATTGTTTACAATATAGGGTTTATATTGTTTGTCTAATTACTTATTATTTAACTTTTTCATGTTGAGATCAGACTAAATTAGTTTGTCAAAGAAGTTAAAGGAAGTGAATTGTCGGTGCATATCCATTGTGCATTTGGGTATATAGTGCGTCGCAACAGAGGTAAGCCTATATTCAGACCCGAAAGCACACGCCTGGTATTTAAAAAATAAAGTGCTTTATTCAAAACATGGTAATATATGAATGACAACGTCTGCTCTGTCATATCAGTGTTAATTTACGTTCGGGCCAATTCACATTTCCAGAGTACCCAACCATCATATGACGTCATAATGAACTGCCTGATGTGTAGAATGACATCATAATGAATGACGTCGATAAGTACGTCACGAACGCATATTTGAAGACGGTCTATGCGTTGTTGTACAAATTGTTTGCTTTTACTATTTAGTAAATATTCTGTTGAATATTTTGAAACTAATTTGACTGGGCGCTGTTGCTGCCATAGTCAAATTAGTTACAAAATATTCAGCAGCTTCCCTGTATAGTTTTTAGGAAATTGATAGCTAGGGCATTTGGGGATCGATGTTGGTGGAGCTTAGCTAGTGATGGGCGGGGCATAGCTAAAAATGGAAAGGTCCAATGAGGGGGGATAAATGGCCATTCTTGCTGCCACCTTTGAGTTTTCTTAAAGTATAACATTAATCTATAATGTTAAAGCTGGTCTTTTTGGTTTCCTTAGTCGCCAAGACCACCAGGTAGACAAAAACGTCTCCTACTTAGAATTAGCATGTTGAATATATCTATTACATAATAACCCCATGGCGTTCTAAGTCGTCATACTTGGTTGCTCGACACCAATAACTAGGGATAAACACCAAAATCAAAATCACCAATCCTGTAGGAAGAGTTAATAACGTGTGGTCGTTTTAAGATGTTGGCGTTTTTTAATTTCTCAAATACATGATAACCTCATGACATTTAACTGGTCTTAGAGTGGCTTGCTAGGTTCGAAAAACTTAAGGGTAGGTAGGTACCAATGATGCCCATGTAGTATTAATAGTCAAATACATATGACCTTTTTAGTGTTTTGGCGGCCATATTGGATACCATGTTGAATTTCTTAAATAGCTAATAACCCGAGGGCATTCCACCTGCATGGTCTTAATGTGCCGAAAAGCTAGGGACAGAAATCAAAATCATCCGTCAAATATGAATAGTTAGCGACTTAATCGATTTATGGATTTTGGCTGTCATGTTGGGCGCCATCTTGAAAACATCCACGTTCCGCGTGGCAAACCTTCAGACATCAGTACGCTAATTTGTACCCCTATTACTATCAGCATCCACTGAGATACTTTTGCAGCAATGTTTGTATTTTTTTTTTACATTCTCAAGACTTGGCTAGACACCAAAAATCGCCAGTTGATGGTATCAACTCTAGACAGGCGCCGTTGTTGTCTACCTGGCGATCTAGGGTGAGTGTGTTGTGGTGTGGTGTGGTGTGGGGGTAGTTGGGTGTCGGCGGTCGGCTGGGAGTGGGGTGTGGTGGGATGGGGGTGGAGGGGGTGGGTGGTTCAATTGAAACCAATAATACAAGTTTGACTATTATAGACTAATACAATACTTTAAGAATACTCGGGTGTTATATATATATATATATATATATATATATATATATATATATATATATATATATATATATATATATATATATATATATATATATATATATATATATACACCTGTGCAAAAGTTAAGCACCACCCTATTTTTACGCACATGCGAGGGTATATACATGTGCTATGAAGAAAGCAATAGCATAAACACATTTATGTACCCATCCATCTTAGTGCAAGAGGTAATAATGCAACTAGAGGAATGCTGATTATGATGGTGGGGAAACACTGTATGTTTTTGTTTGAACTTGAAAACGAGGCCTGAATATGGTTACGTTGACACAACTGACAACTATTGCCCTACAGTTGACACACGTGGCTAGATTGTCATTAATGGTGTCTGAAAACGAAGTTTAACATCTGTGCACGAGCTTGAGACTGTCATTATTAATACCGGGTATATCCACCTTGTGCCTGGATGACGGCCTGGACACGACGTCTCATGCTGGTCACCAACCGACTGATACGCCATTGTGGTATTCGTTGCCATTCAAGATGGAGTGCGTCTGTTAATTCCTGTAGGTTCTGCACAGGAGGATCCCTCCTTCTCACCATGTTTCCCAGAATGTCCCAGATATGCTCAATAGGGTTCATGTCAGGGCTCCTTGCTGGCCATGGTAGGGTTTCGATGGCATTCTGGCGGAGGTATTCATGCACAGCTCTAGCACGATGTGGTCGGGCGTTGTCATCCATGAATATAGGGTGGGTTCCAGGTGCATGATTTATAAAATGAGGGACCACAACTCTATCCAGTATGGAATCTTGATATCTTTGTCCATTTAGTGTTCCAGGTACAGTCAACAGATCCAGCTTACAATCAAATGAGATGCACCCCCATATCATAACGGAACCTCCACCAAATGGAACTTTTTCTATGATGTTACGTTGGTCGTACGCCGTGCGTCTGGACCTCCATACACGAGTTCGACCATCTGTGGCATGAAGCAGGAACCGACTTTCATCGGACCAGTGTACCCGTCTCCATGATCTCATGTTCCAGTGTCTTCTTTCGTTGCACCACCTCAGACGCTCCTCTTTGTGGTGTGCAGTGAGGAGAGGACGTCTGACAGGTCTCCTAGCTTTCATGCCAGCAGCATACAGTCTCCTTTTGACGGTAGACATTGACACTCTATTGCGCGTTTCCAATTGCTGGCTGAGCACTCTGCTGTTGGTGAATGGAGATCTCCTAACAAGGCGTACTAGGGCTCGATCATCACGGGAAGTAGTCTTCTTCGGTCTTCCAGATCTAGGCCTGTCCTTCACCTCGTTAGTTTGCCCATGTTTTGCAATCAAACGACTGATTACAGTATGGTTAATGTTCAGCTGTCTGCCAATCTCTCTGCATGACATACCAGTGGTATGCATGCCTATGATTTGCCATTTCACACGATCACTTAACCTTCGTCTTGCCATAGCGGTTCACAATCAAGAGCTAATTCTCTCTGTACAAATAAACCACGGTCATGAACACAACATTCCTAATCTTGTCGCCTAAATCTGTATGTAATGTTCTACACCTCAAACTGGACTTTTACATAACTGAACACGTGTGCTGTTTCCCGCCACGTACGGACATCAAGCGGCGTGAAGTCATGCATGCATGTGCATTTCGTACTTGGAATTATGTCAGCTAACGCGGGGACAAAAAGTATGGCAGCCTAGTTGTACCATCATGTTTCTACGTTCTATTGTTTTTGCTGGTGCTTAACTTTTGCACAGGTGTATATATAAATATATAGCGTGTGTACGTGCGTGCGTGTGTGTCGGTGGGTGGCTGAGTGGGTAAATAGGTAGGGGGGAGGGAGGGAGGTAGGCAGGCAGGCAGGCAGGCAGGCAGGCAGGCAGGCAGGCAGGCAAGCGAGCGAGCAGGCGGGTGGGAGGGCGGGCGGGTGGGATGGCTGGCGGGCAGACGGACGGACGGAAAGACGGACGGACGGACGGACGGACGGACGGACGGACGGATGGACGGACGGACGGACAGATAGACAGATAGACAGATGGCGAGACAGACACAAAGAGAAAGTGATAAATGGATAGCAAACACGAGTTCGTATTAGATTTATAAAACTTTATCTCAAAAATAAATTATATAGCTCGTAACCTTGTTTTCATTTGCTTTATATACATATAGACCTATGAGTATAGCATTATTGTGACATTTATATTTACAGAAAAATATACAATATTTGTGACAATAATGGAACCGATAGCAATAGGGCTAATCAGGCGATCACGTGATGCATAAGTCTTAGCTATGCCCTGTCCATCTCTAGCTAATCTCCGCCAACAATTCGCCCGTATTGAAATCGATCGATCTCTGAACTCACTGACCATCAATTTCCAGCAAACTATACAGGTAAGCTGTTGAAAATTTAGAAACTAATTTGACTGGATGCTGTTGCTGCCTATGGTAGCAATAGTGACAAGTCAAATTAGTTTCGAAATATTCAACATCATGTTTATTAACCACACTTGTGTTAACTTAGCCTTTTAATGTTCGAACTGACCAAAACAACTCGGCAATGGTCTTGATGCCTGTCTATTAGCAGGTCAAGAGAAGAGTATTTTTTGAAAATTAACCACTGGAATGACTGGCTCGGTAACCGAGCCAGTCATTCCACCGGTAAATTTTCAAAAATACTCTTCTTTTAACCTGCAAATGGATGCTGGGTAAGCCAAAGCTTGAATTTTCTTTACCATTACCGCTTTAATGGTCAAGGCGGTCAAAAATTTCAAAGGTAAATTTACAAGAAAAAATAGTATTCTAATATTAAGATTTCTTGAAAAGTGTTGATCATTAAAACGCTTAAATGATATAGGTAGTAATTTTGACGCTTTGGGGCGCTGTTGACACAAAACGGGTTAAATAGTAATGACATTCAATTTATACAGCAACGCTTAGTCCGCCATCAATTAAGCATTCGTGACGAGCTTAGCTACGTCATTCATGACGTGATTGATTATGACGTCATCCTACACGTCACGTCGTTGATTAAGAAGACATATGATTGCCTGGGAAACTGGAATCATCCATTGAGAGACAAAGCAAATTCGGACTAGCATACAGTGTGACAAAAGTCACTGTTTTTCACAACAGATATCGATTGCCCACGCCCCCCCCCACCCCACCCCACACGCACGCACGCACGCACGCACCGACACACCCACCCCCCCCCCCCCACACACACACCCACACCCAAATAATACTATGGTTACTATTAAAATATGTGAAATATTATTATGCAAGTATGCTATATAGCTTCCGGTTACTGCTCTGTCATGTCTGTGTCTCATATCCTGTCACGTGTTATGCCCTCATGACTGGGCCTCAGTGCTAACGTATGGCACTGGCAAAGTGGCATTCCTCCTTGATGATACAGCCAATGATAATGTGAACTATCATTAGCATGCTACTGGTATACACTTTATCAAGTCTCACTTCTTTCTCGGACAATTGATGAATTCTGACACATAGCACAAATGATGTGGATATATTATGATAATCTAATCAACTCAACTGTCATGTCAGTGTCAATCAGAGTGTGAAATAAAGCATCATCAGTCTTTGAATTAGCCCCTCAATGTCTAGCGGATATAGTTATGTACAATCGTGGCTTTCTCCTGTAACAGAAAAACAACAGTACTGTATTCCATGAGGCATATATAAAACCAACAAAATAACATTTTAATTACATAATATATTTATAAAAAGGAAGAACTTAGTGCTTCACTTCAGCAATGGGGTGTATTTATTACGGTTTGTTTTTAATTGTCTACACATGCTATTATGGCTAGTAACATCCACAAAATAGCCATGAATTGTTGCAAGTAATCAATGAAATATTCAAAACTAACTAACATTATGCTTCTTCATAGTGTGATAGGACATATGTGTGCATTGTAGCAGAAATGTCAGAGCTAGATCTACACGAATTTGTCATTATGTTCTATCAAGATAGAAGTAATTCGCTTTATACAAAAAATACAATTTCCAACACGTTCATGTTTTCTCATTTAATTGCAAATTTCTTATTTAGTCACCATCATTTTAAACTCGAGAAAACTCGTCTATAGAGGATCTCGAACGAATTGACATTTCATATCACATTTACCACACGGATTTAGACTATAGTGTCTCATATAGAATGACCAACAGTGTGGTCCTAATGAAATCTTACTAAAAATCACATAAGCAATTGAGGATTCCAGTTTCTCAGGCAATCATAAGACGTCAAATCAACTCCGTGACGCGTTGTATGATGCCATAATCAATTACGCCATGAATAACGTGGTTATGTTCGTCACGAACGCTGAAGGACTAAGCGTTGCTGTACGAGTTATGTCTTCACTATTTTATAAACATGCTGTTTAATATTTTAAAGCTAATTTGACTGGGAACAACAGCACTCAGTAAACTTAGTTTCAAAATATTCAACAGTTTACCTGTATAGTTTTCAGGACTTAAATTATGACGCCATAATCAACTACGTGATGTGTAAAATGACATCATAATGAATGACGTCATGAATGACGTCGATAAGTACGTCACGAACGCATATTTGAAGACGGGATATGCGTTGTTGTATAAATTGTATGTCTTTACTATTTAATAAATATTCTGTTGAATATTTTGAAACTAATTTGACTGGGCAGCAACAGCACCCAGTCAAATTAGTTACAAAATATTCAACAGCGTCCCTGTATAGTTTTCAGGAAACTGATATCTAAGGCATTCGTGGATCGATCAATCCCAACACTGCGAGGCGTTGGCGGAGCTTAGCTTGTGATGGGCGGGGCATAGCTAAACATGGAACGGTCCATTATAAAGAAATTTATTGCCTGATCTCTTTATTATTAGCTAATACTATAGAGGTTTAGCTAAGCTAATTGGGTCTCAAAATAAATTTTGTAAACAATGTCATTAATTTGACCAACCAACCGAGATCCTGCCGAACTGACTGATAGCTCAGCATACCGACGTGTACAAGGTGCGAGTTGTAACGAAGAATAAACACAAGCAAGAACATAATCCCTCCAACATGAGGCTAATATATCTGAAGTCACTTACCACGCCCTCTTGGTCATGTAAATGTGTTGTACTTTCACCGTTACCCCAGCTGAAGAACTCAGCCAACAAGTCACCAGCTGCCATCTGAGATTCAGCTCCTTTGCACAAGATCTAAATAATAAAGAACAAGATATTAAAATATTGCGACCAAACATTAGATGTTTAAACCTTTTCATAAATTAGTCTATTAGTCATTTGCCGAACCTGGAAATGTTCTATCCTGTGAATTTGTTTGATGGATTCATACTACCATTGTGTCCTAGAACAAATTCAGCTGTGTTGCCGAAACAGCAATTTTGGGCAACTCCGGTAATTTGCATAAACCAAAGATGGCCGCTAGTCGCCATTTTGAAAAATTAACTTTTGAACTATTTGACCTAGAATGATGTATAATGAGGTGTGTAGAAGACATTTCTGATGTTATTTTTTAATTCAAGGTCAAGATCAGGTGCTAGAGAGTAAGCGCTTTGAGTAAGGTCAAATTTGACCGCTCAGCGGACAATGAATAGAAACTTCAACTAAATGATATTTCCGTTCATTTAGACACAGGAATGGATAATCAGACACAACTTTACAGCCAGATTTGAAACACTTAATCATGTAGTGTATAGTGCGAAGATAATTAGGAACATTGTCTTAGATG
Source organism: Chaetoderma sp. LZ-2023a (assembly GCA_034401795.1). Classification (NCBI taxonomy): domain Eukaryota; kingdom Metazoa; phylum Mollusca; class Caudofoveata; order Chaetodermatida; family Chaetodermatidae; genus Chaetoderma; species Chaetoderma sp. LZ-2023a. Next base: position 76,202,727 of record CM067362.1, on the reverse strand, counting down.
ACTTTGAAACCAACACATTGCTTTACCTATTTATACGTATTAGTATTTCTTTGAGCCGAATTTTGAGGAGTAATATTCATAACTCTAGATAGAAGGGCGATTTACACAATCTTATGCTATAAGGGAATGAACTTCAGATATTGCCTAATAAGCTTCATCTTTTACTTACTCCAATACATCATCCAGGTAATCAAGGTCAGCTTGCCCTGTGGGTGGGGCTTAGAACACACCTTCCGTATCCTCTGCGTGTCGTAAGAGGTGACTAAAGGAGGTAATGGTGAGGTAACCCTGACAGAAACCTCGAGTGCTGAAGACGGAGGTTCCAGGCCGCACGGCGCACTCTAATAAACCATGGATCCAGGCACTTAACGCTTATGATCATGTCGATAGTCACTTACAGGACTGGCGGTATGATCAGCGAACGAAAAGAAGAAGAAGAAGAAGAAGAAGAAGAAGATCAAGGTCAGCAAAACCATCATCAGTACCCTCTTTACTCTCCTCCTCTACACGCTCCTCATTTACACCCCCTCCTCCTCCTCCTCCTCCTCCTCCTCCTCCTCCTCAACATCATATATCTCGACACACTCCTCGTCTCTGGCTCGAGCTTCTTCTATCATATTGTACGGATTGAAGCAGCCCCATTCGTCAGAGCCGTTGCAGTGCGATATGCTTTGTGACAACCACACACCTTAGTGCTGAATTTCTTACATTGTGCCTTACACTGTCACTGAATCACATACGTCAGCTCTGGTAGAGTTGGGTTACCCAAATGACAAGCGCGGAAAGATTATCCCGCATCTCCCACCCAAATTGAAAGATGTTGGCTGATTCATCTGGTGGGTCTTGGTGGCCTACTACTTTTGACAATATAAATTGCAGATGGACCTGCAGCACACGCAGCAATAGTAGCGGATGTTGGAGGCAGAGCCATGACGTAGGTATTTTTCCTTTTCTTGGTGAAGAGTGTGAAGCGGGAAGACCCCACGGATGTCCCCGGTGGCTGACCATAAAGAGCATTGGAGGGTTTTGCTACCTCCATCAGATCCACTTCCATGGCACCCACCTCGCCCAGCACATAAATCAAACCCGGAAAGTCGCCAGTGAGCAATGTGTTTAGTGCGCTGACCTTGCCTTTGGTACATGGATATGTCGTGTCGCACCCGTTGAGGTGTGCATGCCCAGCAACTCCAGATACTTTGGCCCTAGGTCAGCACATGTGGCGTTGATAACCAACATTGTCCCATCCCATCGCTCCATCTGCACCTTGCACTCCAGCTCCTCCCGACACACCGAATAGACCAGTAGGACAAAGACATATGTGTCGTCGCTACGTACGCGGATCACGCCATTGCCACAGTTGGCAGCCTCAAGGACATTGTGATGTCTGGCTCATCATGACCAAAAACACCATAATCCTGAATATCACGTCACGTTCTCTCCCAGACAGAAGGTACACAACACGCTTGTCAGCCTCTACTCGTTGTTCTTGTTCTTCAGGATTGCATCTCTTTTGTGCAGAGGACTGGTAACGGAGAGATCATAGTCGATGGTAACTTCACAAGCATGCTGCATTCTCTTGTGATCATTAGCAGAGACATGTTGGTACTTGTTGAAGACAATGATTTTCTCAGCAACATCTGGATAGTGACTAAGACGACCCTGGATGGACGCACCCAGATCTGAGGGGCTGCCGCCGTGTGGCCACACAATATGGTAGAAGAGCTGTGAAACATCCACGATGACAGTGCCGGCAAAATGTTGGCGAGATCTTGAGTACACCAATGCGTATAGATAGACCCGCTTGTTGGCTTTGTGGAGCCACCCATGCTCATGTCACTGATCGAGGCAGGCACTGCACACGGCGTGTAGGAAAACAGTTGCCCAAGCTCTATCTGCGGCCGCTGAACAGTTATCAAGAGCAGGAGAAAAAGGTCGATGACTGGCCTGACCTTGTTAACTTTGACCCGCTTCTTGAGAATATCCACCGTCTTGATGGGGATACTAACAGGGTCGTAGAACTCATCGGGGGGACTGGCAATGTACTTGCTTTCCATCTTTTCTCCGAGCCAGACACATTCATCCACTGACAAACAAGCTCAGCAGTAGAGTCATGCCCTTGAGAGGTCACTTGATGGCAATATACTCACCAAACTGGTCAGCAGAGACAGCGTTCCAGGTGAGGTAGTGGGTGTACTGTGCATGACCAGGGAGGAAGAAGTACTTCATCGTGCGCTCCTCTCTCTCTCTCTCTCTCTCTCTCTCTATCTCTCTCTCTCTCTCTCTCTCTCTCTCTCTCTCTCTCTCTCTCTCTCTCTCTCTCTCTCTCTCTCTCTCTATCTCTCTCTCCCTCCCTCCCCCTCCCTCCCTCCCTCAATCAGTCAATCAGTAGACCGAACACATAGGTGCTCGCAGGTTTTAGTACGCCATGGCTCCTGAGTGTCTGCTTGTTGGCACCATTCCACTCCATAGCACCTTGCCCTTGGCTCAGGCTGTTGAGTCAGCCACTGTGTGTCCTCTTAGGCAGCCACAAGACTGACGTGTCGAGTAGACGCCTCAGTGTAGGTAATCTTCATCTTTTTAGATCCAGTATAGTGCATTAGTGTAATGGCCTTGTTATTCCCTACAGAATTAGCCTGCTTGGACGCGAGGCGAGGGATTGCGAGAGTACTGATGCCTGGCTGAGTGCTGCCAGTCTTAATAATCCCATCTGGGTGTTTCTGAAATTATGTTGCCTGGCGTGGGTCTGACGGCGACCATTCGGAGTCAAAACCAGCAAGACGAAGATGTTATACCAGCCAAATACGAGTCTGACTGTTTGACTTAGCACGATCATCTGATGTAGCGTAGCAGCATTGTCACTGACATACTTCACCACTGAGTTTATGAACCGCAGCACCTCATCGTATGACACAGTCAACAATCATCGAGGTCTGATCAGCATGCACAGGGATTGTCCTGAATTCATCATAACAGCGAATATGATATTGTGCTTCAGCTGTAGTTAAATCATGCACACTATTACAATGCATAGCAACTTCCATACCACACACATCATTAGGATTAGCATAATAGTCCAATATAACACACTAGAAAGGCGGAGCACCCGCACCACCCTTTCTCTCACACTGTACTACTCTGTCCCACCTACGTTTAGGATCAACAGGTTCATAAAGTTTAGTGTAAAACAAACATTGGCTTTTTAAATCAAACTCTTTTACTTGTGACCCTCTGATTCTCGCAACTGGTGGTTCATCGCTGCCTAAATTAAACCGCCCTTCCTCTTCTTATTCACAAGGGTTTTAACATGCTTCATCGATGTCAATGTACAACAACAGATTTTATGAGCTCTCCTTGAAAGTCTAAAATAGCCTGCATTCTACTACAGGTCTCAACCGCATGCCCCTAGATTGCACGTTCAATAACTTTCTTGATTCCTCGTAGTTTGAATGCTTGAAGTGCACCTGACCTACTACAGATACCCCTCAAATCAGCCCTTGAAGGGAGCCGGCTGGCCATCTTGAATTTATGCAAATTACAAGAGTTGCCCAAAGTTGTCGATTCGGCAACAAAGCTGAATTTATTCTAGGACGCCATATGAGTACAAATCAACAAAAAGACTTCATAGGATAGAACATTTCTAGGTTGAGTATTGCGTACATATAAACGTCAAATGGCCTAAATTATGCATTTAAACCACTAGACGGATCCAACTATCACTAACATCAAGTAGTTCCAAGTAATAGGCATCTATGTGCAAGCACGTCTCTTAAAGACATTCAGGGACCTTTGTATCCTGCCACGTGTTTCACATATGTGTGCGTTGGGGGTTGTGAGGAGACATGATGGGGCATGATTGTTGTTGGGCATGTGTATGCTGACTTTTTAAGTGCGCACTCAGAAAAGTTCACTTGCATGTGTTGATATGAAATATGCATACCTTGATAGCTTGATCAGGATTGATCGTGATGTTATTAAACACGTAATCGATATGTGTGCCATCTGCGAGCACTTTATGTAACTTCCACCCATTCAGGTTAATGCTCTATAAAACGACAAAGAAATGAATTATTACAGTAGTGTACTAGGATAGGTCCACATAGAAATAGACAGTGTAAAATCGAATGCCAATCTGTTGTAGACAAACGCGGCTTTTATTTCAATAGTTGATAGTTTATGGTTCAAGGAATATAACGATTCAGACGTTTAAATAACAATCTCACAGAGAATGTTACACAAAAACGTCAATTCGTGTGACTTCATTTGATAAGATGCCAGTTGAGGTGCTGTTAATAAAGGTGATGTCACCTGAGATGATATGAGTTGAGATGACGGCAGTAGAGATGATGTCAGTTAAGAGGACGCCAGTAGAGATGATGCCAGTTAAGATGACGCCAGTGCAGATGATGTCAGATAAGGTGACACCAGTAGAGTTGATGTCAGCTAAGGTGACGCCAGTACAGATGATTCCAGTTGAGGTGACGCAAGTGGAGATGATGTCAGTTAAGGTGACGCAAGTGGATATGATACCAGTTGAGATGACGCCAGTAGAGATGATGTCAGATGAGATGACGCCAGTAGAAATGATGTCAGTTGAGGTGTTGCTAGTAGATATGATGTCAGTTGAGGGGACGCCAGTACAAATGATGTCAGCTAAGGTGACGCAAGTAGAGATGGTGTCAGTTAAGGTTACGCCAGTAGAGATGATGTCACGTAAGGTGACGCCGGTAGAGTCGCTGTCGGTTGCGATGATGCCAGTAGAGTTGATGCCGGTTAAAATGACGTCAGTAGAGATCTGTGAGGTGACTAATTGAAGTACGCTTGATTGACAGATCATCCCTATGATTTTAATGTCAGAGGCTACAATTGTATTTCATATATGACAATAGAGGAATCCAGTGTTAACTATGCCCCGCCCATCTCTAGCTAAGCTCCACCCACACGTCTCCCATGTTGAGATTTGATCGTTGAACTGCCTGACATTAGATTTCCAGAAAACTGTACAGGTAGGCTGTTAAATAATTTGAAACTAATTCGACTGGGTGCTGTTGATGCCATAGGCAGCAACAGTACCCAGTAAAATTGGTTTCAAAATATTCAACAGCTTACCTGTAGAGTTTTGTGGAAATTGATAGTCCAAGGAGTTCAGCGATCGAATCCCAACATGGGAGACGTGTGGGTGGAGCTTAGCTAGAGATGGGCGGGACATAGTTAACACGGGAAATGTCCGGTTTTTTCCTACTTCAAAATCATGATACATAATAATGCACCTGGTTGTTTGACAGATGAGAGCCGTGGATTATGTGAGGTTTAAACGTATTTAAAGTCCCAACAATGTACACATTTAATTCAACCCCACAACTCAATTACTCGCAACCCCCATAATCTAAAGCATACCTCTAAGCGCCAAAGTAGGCTGTACTATGTAGAGCATCGTATTATTTCTACGTGAAATTTAAAAGCTCAAACCATGCTTATGAGATGGCGTGTTCACATGATGCTCCTTACCTTAGCTTTGTTTCCACTGCTCATATTTTCAATGATGACATATCGACCATCCAGTGTAGCTTCAAGGAATGCGATTGGACCACGTGATGTTCTCTGGATGGTTGTTCTACGGGTTTGCTCAACCAGTGCAACTGATAAAACGGTAGAAATGTATGTATGGGTCATGAATGTTGATCTGCCGTAAATTTTTATTTGGGTAGTAGTAGTAGTAGTAGTAGTAGTAGTAGTAGTAGTAGTAGTAGTAGTAGTAGTAGTAGTAGTAGTAGTAGTAGTAGTAGTAGTAGTAGTAGTAGTAGTAGTAGTATATTTAATATCAAGAATTAGTTGTGGGAATCATGTGGGAACCCTGTCATGTGCTGGTATATGTACACATTTCTGTATTCAATCTTAGACCACTGACTCGTATTTTTACTTATTGAACACAATGAGTGAATTAAAAGTGGTGTATTGTAAATTCACTCCTGCGCCTTTATATGTTGACCGGCATGCCAATTGGATGTTCGTGTTGACTAAGTCGCCAATTTGATGCTCGTGTGGGAGTGAATATGGAGAAGCGAATTCACTCTTAAACCAATATATATATATATATGGACTACGTTGTCAATTTGATATTTATATCCACTATGTTCCCAATTTCTAAAAATAACTTTCACGTCGACATGAACGTTTTGAAACAAATAACACAGCAGATGTGCGTGCTTGCGTGCGTGCGTGCGTGCGTGCAAGCATTGGCGCGTGCGTGCGCGCGTGCGTGCGTGTGTGTGTGAAAACAGTTTCTGTAACTAACGTTTATCCTTTGCCTCTGCTGTTGTTGCGCTTGACGCTTCGGACAGCAACGCATATCTTCCGGATAACCTTAAAATATAACACAATTCTCTTTAGATCTCAACTTCAGTCTAATCAGATGCCATAAGACATAGTACATTTGCAGATGCTGATGAAAAGCACTTTGTGAACAGATTGTACCAGCAACAAGAACCGTGACTGTCGAACATTCATTCACAACATCCCTATCCTAACATATAGCACGGTATTTGCCAGGCTATGAAGCAAAATAAAACATCTAAAACAACTCTGAGGTAACCAATATTGATAAAACAGGCCAAGCGAATTCATATCCTAGATTGAATACGTCAAATGGCGGTATTCGACAGAGCGAAAAGCTACAATATATTAGTTCAATAGAGTATATTTTTTATTCGACTGGTATTTCCCTCAAAAAATAGAGCACGAAATAAGCCAGGTCCAAAACGTGTGGATTGTTTCGTGAAGTATGTCACGTGATGCAAAATTTGAAAATGCGTGACTTAGGAGCTGAATTCTACCATTATTCAGCATTCATTATGTCTGAAAACAGCGCTGAAAGGTCGATTTTATTTTGAAGATAGTACAATTTAGGCGATTTAGTCGGGTTTTGCACCTTCCATACTGATAGCGCTTTTTCATTAGACTGGTACGTTTGTGTAGAGAACATTTTGTCAACGTCGCCAGTAAATTTACTCTACGGCTTTTCATCAGCATCAGCAATATACTATTTGGAATGTTTTGAAATCAATTTGACTGGGAGCTGTAGCTGCCTAATATTAGAATACATTACTAACTGTAACATGTCTGAGATACTAATAAAAGACAAAGGACAAAGACAACGGAGAAAATAACAATAAGCTACATTAATGCAAAGAAACACACGTGACTACTATCACTTAGGCCGAGTTTAGGCGAAAACTCTCGTAGCTACTAGATGAGCATGTGATCAGTTACCCTTGCGTAAATGAGCACGTGTTTAAATTACATTGATTTCAATGCAAGCACGTGCCTACTCGATTTACCCTTGCTGATAGGTGGGTAGCCTCCAGTAGGTACTACAGTACGTACTCCAGCCGTTTAGGCTCTACTCTAGTAGCTCGAGTAGCTGCCCTACTAAGAGCGTAAACTCGGCCTTATAGTTCAAGCGAGAGTAAACGTAACGTGGCAGAACTAGCACCTGTCGTGTCATAATAAGTCAACCACTGCAACCAATATCGCTTAGTTTTGATTATTTCTGTTTTGTTTTGTTTCAAACTAGTTCCTTCGGGAATGACACAGCGTAAGGCCTGGGTCCATAGTCCGTACACTAACGGGCCGTTGCGCCTAGGTTAAACCTAAACCACGACCAGCACCGTGTGCTTACATTGGACCTTCAACTTTATCCATCCATCATATGACGTCATAATCAACTATGTGAAGTGTAGGATGACGTCATAATCATGAATGACTCGATTTAATCCGTCCAACACGTTGAACGAATTGTATGTCTTTGCTATTTACTAAACATGTTGTTGAATATTTTGAAGCTAATTTGACCGGGTGCTGAAATATTCAACAGCTTACCTGTATAGTTTTAAGGAAATTGATAGTCAGAGAGTTCAGAAATTGATCGATTCCAACACGAGCGTCGTGTGGGTGGATCTTAGGTAGATATGTGCGGGGCATTGCTAAAACTGGAAATGTCCATTACGGAACCTGCTCAAAACGTCTATCATCTCAAGCTGTTATTTTAGACCAGCTTAACGAACCATTTCAATCCTGGTATTAATTTCTAGGCAAAGCCGTTGATTATTTCGAAACCATTGATTTGGTAAGAATTACTCGTGTTCAAAGAATACCACACATGTCTTAAAGGTGCATATTCAGACCAGAATGATTGAAAATAAAATTGTTAAAATTGCATACTTTTATAAGCTTAAACTGTGTGCCCATGTGTCATCGTAGGTTAAGATTTATTTCGTTTCATTGCCTATAGGCTCACAGTGTAAGCCTCTAAACGTGTATAATTTAAACAATTTTATTTTCAGAAATTTTACTGCGAATATGCGCCTTTAATTTTGAAAGCATTCGGTCCTGTGCATCAACAGTTTGCTGTAAAATGGAGAAATCCAATTTTAGCTATGCCCTCCCATATTTAGCTACGCTCCGCCAGCGCTTCGCCCGTGTTTGGATCGAGCGATCTCTGCACTCATTGACTATAAATATCCAGACAACTATACAGGTAAGCTGCTGAACACTTTGAATTTAATTTGACTGGGTGCTGTTGCTGCCTATGGCTCCAATAGCGCCCAGTCAAGTTAGTTGCAAAATATTCAACGACTTGTTTATTAAATAGTAAAGACATACAATTCGTACAACCTAGCGGACTATTAAGCATTTAAGACGGACGAAATCGAGTCATTCATCACGTACTTGATAATTACGTCAGCTTACACGCCACGTAGTTGATTATGACGTCATATGAGTGAGTGAGAAACTGGATTCCTCAATTGCTTCGAAATAGTCAACATAATATTTCTTACAGACCTCTTTCAGGCATCGCAGATTGAAAGATCTGATGATGTGCTCTACCCCCATCCCCAGCCCCACCCCCACCCCACCCACCCTCCACCAACACACAGTTTCTATTAGCTTTATAAGATACAGAATGTGTTTTGTTTTATACCTGCTTTCTTCATTCTCCAACAGTTTCCGATAAGCCACAATTTCCATTTCCATGGTCAGTTTACAGTCCATCAGGACCTGTAACTCGACCAACACAGCCTCGAGTTCACCTCGCAGCTTGCGCATCTCCTCACTAGCGCGCATGCGCTCTATCTCCATTTCTTGCTCCCGATCTTCCAACTGCATCACGCGATCACGAAGGTTCATTTCAAGCTGCGAATTCTAAATTTAAATACGATTATTATAGTTAACTGGTACTGGGCCTATTTTCAAATTTGAAATACACGTTTTCTTTGTTGAATTGTTAAACTTTTGTGAAATATATATATACTACTGAAAACGACTAGAATGCCATTAATACTTTGCGACAAAGTAAGATGATATTTCAAGCAAAAACAGTTGAGAAATTGTGCGGAAAACAAAGCTATGTGACAAAGCTTCTTTGTTGCCCTTAGATATGACATAAATGCATAAGTGCGACATATTTTCACTGGCATTACTAACGGAAAAATCGGACATGTCACTCAAGTATCTGACGTCATACTTAAGTACGTTACTTGTTAACTGACGTTCCAACCAAAATGAGGTAGACCTAGCCCTAGGTCCGTGACGATAGTAGCAATGGTCCGTCACGAGAGTGTCTTAATTGTTTATCTTTGATGAATAAAATGTTAATAAACTTTCTGCTGAATACTATGCAGCAACAGCCACTAGGTAAACTAATATTCAATAGTTTAACTGTGTAGTAATCTGGAAATTAACATTCTGTGAGGTCATGGTTCAAATAGTTAAAGTCGATTCAAGCAGGTGTAAGAAGCGGGCGGAACATAAAGGAAAACTGGTCGAGCTTAGCTAGAAATGGATCCCGGTTTTAGCATTGCACCGCCAATCACTAGCTAACCTCCACCCACGCTTTTGGCCGTGTTGGATCTCTGAATCTTAATTTCCAGAAAAGTTTACAGGTAAGCTGCTGAATATTTTGAAATTAATTTGACTGGGTGCCGTTGCTGCCTATGCATGTTAATTAAATAGTAAAGACATACAATTCGTACAATAACGTTTAGGCCGTCATCAATTAAGCGTTCGCGGCGAACTTATCTACATCATTCATGACCTAATTGATTATGACGTCATCATATACGTCACCTAGTTGATTACGACGTCATACGATTGATGGATAAACCGGAACCGGAATTAGGTCTACCTGATACCTACAATGCAGTAAATCGTGTCTATAGTGGGCATTTGCTCATGAGGTTACAGGATGGTGCTTCTTAAGACTGGTGGTATAGAAACCATCCATCTTATGGAACCATTACTATTACTTTTTCTTTTAAAAGGAAATCAGTACGTACCTTATGAATCTGGTGCAAAAGCTCTTGATGTATTTATCGTATTATATGTTTATGTGTATGGGAGACACGGTTATAAGACGGATGTCTTATCGTGCTTCCATTAGAACAAAAAATAAATTCTGTTTAAACCAAAGCACCAGAGACAAAACACGCAGCCATACAGGCGGTTCCTGGAAAAAAACCCAGGCTAGCGACCAAAAAGGGTGTTCAAAGGTTACACACCTAATGGCTGACCACATGACCTGTTCTCCTATTGCATCATATATCTTCAAAACCATTTTCCTGAAAGCCAAGTCTTACGACCTTCCGCATAAGGGGAATTGTTTGTTAAGTTATGCATTGATTCTCCAATACACCAAACGCTATCATGGTGAATTAACTTATAGTGACATACCCTGGCCTCGAGTTCGTTGATTCTGTTACTGAGATCCAGTACTCGTTCTCTCAGACGTTTCGATTCCTCTTTGGCTGGAGCCATGTCGTAATTCGGAACCTGAGTTGCTCGGATTTCACGGATCTGAATTTTAAAAAAATGTAGAGATAATTTAGACTCAGTTCCATCTACTCCGTTATGACATTCGAGAACCAGTGTTCTTTATTTCAATAGAATCTTTATTATAAGATGTTTATAAGCTATATTATGCGTATACTTTTACGTGTGTTCTTCGTTCTCTTATCCCCCCCCCTTCGTCTTAATTACTGTAGCATACCATACTATCTGAGTTTGTTCTACAATCGACTTATTAGAACAAGTAGCAGATACATTGTTCAAAATAACAGTATGACAGAAGCCAGAAGCATTACATGCTGGCAATTTCACCATTAGTGTCCACGTTAATACACACCGCATTTATGAAGCCTAAGGCAGGTACGTTGCACAAAGAAGATCATATACTTGTGGCAATTTTCCTCACCTGTAGATTCATTCTGGTTTCCAGATACGCCTTAATCTGATCGATTCTTGTGTCATACTCTGTCTGTATCTCTCTAATGGCACCTGTCAACTCTCCATGCCAGTACTCACGCATCTCCAGGTTACTGTCCTTCTGAGTCATCGCCTGTAACTCACGTATCTCCTGTTCATACACGGATGTAGTGAAGGCCAACTCCTCTTCCAGCGACTGACACTTACTGTTCACATTGATGTGTGACGTGGTCTCATTGTCCAAGTCCTGCAAATGAATGAATTATTGAATAGATGGACGGCTGGAGGACAGACGGATGGATGGGCGGACAGGCGGGCGAGCAGGCGGGCGGGTGGGCGGGCTATTGGATGGCTGACCAGCTGGCCAAATGGATAAATGGACGGATGGCCAGGTGCCCATGAACGAACGAATGGGTGGGCGGACGGACGAACGAACGAACGAACGAACGAACGAACGAACGAACGAACGAACGAACGAACGAACGAACGAACGAACGAACGAACGAACGAACGAACGAACGAACGAACGAACGAACGAACGAACGAACGAACGAACGAACGAACGAACGAACGGATGATAACTGTTAGTTAGGTTTATTTACTGTACCAATGTTGCACCTCAATGAAAAAGTTGGACGACTTTTAACCGAAATGTGATCAATGGTCAACATCCACAACCAGTAAACAATTGGGTATCGGCGCACCCATTTACCAACGGCACACGACTCAATAACAAACTTGTTGGATATTGGTACACCTCTTGGTCAATAAAGCAGAAACACTAATCAGTTGCCTATCATCCCAGAATCAACTTACCCGCAGTACTCACTACATTTACTCCAACAAACCGATGGTAGGAATTACAATTCGTTTACAGCTGTGTTCATTAATTGGCTATTGGCATAGTTATGAATGATATTGACTAATGGGCCATATACCATTGAGAAACGGACGTGCTGATAGCCCATTGGCTATTCGCCGATGTGCTGTTGACTATCTGTATTGCCAATAACCAATTTGCTATCGCACTTATGCCATTGACAAACAGATGTGCAGATTGAGACTTGGGTATTATATCATGGTTCACATTTAAACGTAATGTGACCAATGGTCAGCAACTATAACCAGTAACCAATGGACCTTTCTAGTTTTAGTTGTACCCAGTCCATCTCTAACTCCACGACTATCCATTTCCAGAAACTATACAGGTTACCTGTTGAATATTTTGAAACTAATTTGACATGTTGTTGTTGATGTCTATGGCAGGAACAGCGCCCAGTCAAATTGGTTTCAAAATATTCAACAACATGTTTATTAAAAAGCAGACATACAATTCGTACAACAACGCTTAGACCATCATCAATTAAGCGTTCGTGATGCACTTATCTACGTCATTCATGGCGCGATTAATTATGGCGTTATTCTACACGTCGCTTAGTTGATTATGACGTCATATGATGGATGGATAAACTGGAAAGGTCTATTGGATTTTAAATAATTGGCAAGGTTTATCGTTATCACTCTTGGAGCAGGGATTATCTTAAAGAGGAGACGGTGGTTAGCGTACGGGCGTTCGTAACAAACGATCTCCTGGTTCGTGTCTCCGCGTGTGACTAGCCTCGCTATCACTCCTCGTTACCTTTCTCCACTCAGGAGAATAAACCAGTGTAACTAACTAAGTTAGCCGTAAAGACATCATAGAGCGCAATAAAACCAGCCTAGACATGGCCCGAATGGGACTTGGAAATGAATGACTCGATATAAACCGTCCAAACAAATAGCTTAGGAGTATACTTAAGTTGGTATATGACTAATTCTCTATGAATTATTTAAATACCAATTAATAGTTTTGAGGAACTTCTATCTCCACTTACCGTTCTAAGCCTGTTGTTGTCGCCTTGGAGACGTTTGATGTCGTCACGAAGCGCCAAAATCTCGTCGTTAATCGCGAGGTTCTTTTCTTTGAGAGCGTTTATCTCCCCTTCCACGTGACCGCAGTGGACGGCCATGCGCTCAAAGCTGTTCTTGTAATCGTCGAGCAGTCGATATTCACCTTCACGCCTAGAGATTAAATATTAGTAAGCAATGTATTGGACTTATTTGACGGATGCTGCGATGAAGCAACTGTTTCCATTCAGATTAGTTGCAAAACAACAATTAAATAATTACCTGTATGGTTGGTTCAAATTAGGAGATATGCGAGAAGGTGTGTGGCCGTGCAGGTAAGCGAGTGGGCTGGCGAGTTGGTGGTGGACAAACGTCTCGCGACACTATTGAGATAACCATGTCTGCGTGTTTGCGTGCGTGTGTGCGTGGGTGCGCGCGTGTGTTTATGCGTGTGTGCGTGTGTGCGTGCTGGCGTGTGTGTATGTGTGCGTACGTACGTACGTACGTACGTACGTACGTGCGTGCGTGCGTGCGTGCGTGCGTGCGTGCGTGCGTGCGTGCGTGCGTGCGTGTGTTAGACGGTGGGATGGCGGACGGATGTGGTGTGTGTAGGTCAGGCGCAGGAAGAGGCGACACGAGCGAGCGTGTCCGCCAGGAAAACGTGTGTTATACTAATGTTATTTTCAGCAGCCTTGGGTGAGATGTTGGGCCCGAAGATGTGTATCGATGCTTGTGTTCAAACGCCAAGGGTCAATGCCAACGTCATCGAAAATGCGATGAAATCTCCGAAGTGATAATTCACGTTCTATTGAAGGGATTTATACCAACCGTGGGTGATTGGGTGCAATTGTGGAGCATCGCTTTTCAGGTCAAGAGATCATAGTTCAAGGTCAACTAATTAGTGTGATGGCGAGACTCAAAATTATCTGGCATGCATATTGTTTTGTATTTTAACAGATTTAACAAACATGAACTACTTACTCTTGTCTTTCTAGTCTGAGCATATCTTCCAGACTGACCACTTTGACCTCCATCTCTGATTTCTGTCTGGTCAGTTCATCTATGATCTTCCGGGCTTGCTGCAACTCTACGTCATACATCTGACGAATCTTGGACGGTTCAAATAACGCATTCTTTTTCAGTTTATCATTTTCTACAATCAAAGCTTTGTTCTGAGCTTCTAGGAAACGAACTTTCTCGATATAAGATGCTAATCTTTCATTCAAATTCTGCAAATCTTTCTTTTCACGTTCGCGATTTTCTTTGACATCGCTGACATCTCCAGGTCTGGCGAATGATTTGTCGAAGTGCCCGGATGATCGGAGTGATTGACGGTTAGACGGGGATGATGGATAAGAATCACCGACATTGCTTCTCGAGATAACTGTGGCTCTACCTGCCATTACAGGCGAGAAAGTGTTACTTCTCCTCACCGGGACTTCCTTGCTTCCGCGATTTATAGATGTTATTGTCACTTGCATCGCGGACATTTTGTAAAACGTTTAACGAAGATAGAATTGCAACAACAATTTTATTCTGAAGCAAACAACTATCGTTTGAACACCTATGCGAAATGTTCCGGTCGCACTTTTTATTCTACTAAACAAGAAATAATTTATTACTAAGTGAACTATTATTATTTGGGGAGTACTGTGTCGAACATAACATGCATTGCTGATTATATAAGTGTTGGGCGATTACTTGTTGTCACAGAAACATGTTCTCAATTAGGATTTGATCAATTGTATTGTGTCCAGCACGTCATATTATTTAAAAGAGAAGTATATTCCGCTGTACTTGTTTAAACCTGTTAAGTTATTCAAATACACATACATTATAACGACGTTTCTTGCGTCGTCTAGAAAAATTGATTAGTCCTATTGATTTTTATTATTTGTTTCAGAACTTTATTTTTCAGTTGATTATATATAACTCGCTTGCAATCAGGTTTCCGGAGAGGGTGTTTGTAGACGTAAATATAAATTTCGGGTTTCTATATTTGATCCTTTTTCTAGCATTTACCAAGCCTGTGCTGACGACATGTTTGAGCATAACTACACCTCGTGCCAACATTCACTCAAAGTCACTCACAATGATGCTTTTATTAATTAACTATTTAATGGTCAAAATCTTTTAAACACAATTTAAACTTTTACAGGACACGGGAAGACTAGTTTTGTTACCCGCGTCCTTAGACGCCAGATTTAATGCGCGCATGGAGTGCTAGTTGCTGCTGTTGTTGTTGTTGTTGTTGTTGTTGTTGTCGTTGTTGTTGTTGTTGTTGTTGTTGTTGTTGTTGTTGTTGTTGTTGTTGTTGTTGTTCAGACATATTTAATAACTCTGGTTTTGCTGAAGGCATCTTCTCCAACTTTGGCAGGAAGTTTGCCCGTCGAGTTCTGAACACGTATGCCAATGGTGGGTTTAAAAAGTAACAATTTTCAGCAACAGTTGCTAAAATAGACATTTTTACGCGTTCTTCAATGACTCTGGTTCTACTAGTGCAATCTTCCCCAAACTTTTCTGGAAACTTGCCCATGTGATCCAGAATGCGGTTGCGAATTTGGTGGTCAAAGGCTAAAACGCAACAACAACAACAGCTTTCAGCAACATTGTTTTCAAAATAGACATTTTTTAAGGATTTTTCAATAGCTATAATGGAGCGATCTTTTCAGAACTTGTGTTGATGTGTGTCTGTGGCGTCCCGAGGACGTACGCCAATGTTGCGGTCCAACAACAACAGCTTTCAGCGATGCGGGATAATGGACAAATTTGTTCTTGTTACTTTAACACCCGGATGTACATAGATAGCGTTCTGTTGTCCTGCAAATGGGTCGTTCTCCAGGCGACTACAGATGCCGCTTTGACCGATAAGACCATTACACGCGTCAATGCATGTCAAACATTTTTTTTGCTTATGCAGTGTTCATTTGCTGACCAAGCGAAGACTATTATTGGAAAATTAACATTGGAATAATGTGTGGCTCTGTTACGGAGCCAGTCAATCCAGTGGTACGCTTTCAAAAATAACCGTCGTCTCTTGGTCAGTAAACGTACACTGACTAACCCAAAACATGTTCTTGGCCATTAATGGTGTAGGCATGGGCGTTCCTAATTCCTTTTTGGCCGGATTGACCATACGAATAATTCTATAAATAGACGAGGACTATATAATGGCTGAATCCAGTTTTAGTTATTCCCCGCCCATCTCTATCTAAGCTCTAAACACAATTTGCCTGTGTTGCTATCGATCGATCGATCCCTTGACTCTCTGAATTTCAATTCCCAGAAAGCTATACAGGTAAGATATTGAATATTTTGAAACTAGTTTGACTGGGTGCTGTTGCTGCCTATGACAGTAACAGCGCCCGGTCAAATTAGTTTCAAAATATTCAACAGCATGCTTATTAACTACTACTACTACTACTACTACTACTACTACTACTACTACTACTACTACTACTACTACTACTACTACTACTACTACTACTACTACTACTACAGAATACATTAATCATGCATACGCATAAAGCAATGCCATTGAGTTTTAATGTGTGACAGTGCCGCCATATGTATTGCAATATTCTCAATACTTTCCCAGGAGCATAAAACGCTAAGCTTGATACGTATATTTGATGATTAAAACATTCCCGATGAAATTTTCTTTCCTTTGAAGAAGTTATTGATTTGATTGGCGTCTATCGAGTCCCATTCACGCCATATTTAGGCTGGTTTATATTTCAGTCTATTATTGGCAACTTCCCCAGTTTTACACTGGTACCGATTTATACTCCTGGATGGAGAGAGCCAATGAGGAGTCAAGGAGAGTGCGTATATATGACAATCGAGCGGGAATTGACACCCGCCCGCCTGATTGATTACCAGTCGATCATGCAGGTCGTCTCTTTAATGTCTTTCATATGAGAATGAACCGGGTGTTTTTATGCATCCGGGGTCGCATTGTCAAAGTGACGTTTCAAATATGCTACATATGCTACCATTTGTACCATAGGTAACGCTACACCGTAAGGTTAAAAATAGGTGTAATGCACGATAGCAAATGTTGCAAAATAAATCTTTTCCGCCCGTGCGCAAAAAGTGAAAGACACCCTCGGAATCGGTAGCCAGTGATCTTGTAGTGTAGCTTGCTTGAACAAAGTAATAAAACGCTGAATTTCTTACAAGTGATCCAGAACAGAAAATAATTTATTATAGATTTTAAACATTTGACAATGTTGCAATAGCTTTTTGAAACGGAGCAGTGATGTAAAAGTGCGCAAATAGTGACGACACCATAGTAGAATGTTCACTAGTAAACGTCCAATGCAAACCTTCCTTTCTTAGATTCTATCCAATTTTGTCAGGGACACAAAAAATGGCGAGATAAAGGTTTTCGTGGCTGCTGAATACACATTTAATCATTTCAGATCAGAGTGACCAATCTGGCTGTATCCATTTCTAGCTATGCCCCGTCTATTTCTCGCCAAGCTCCGCCCACGTGCAGCGTGTGTTGGGACCGTTTATATACTTTTAACCACGGATTCCCAGAATCCCACTTTCAAGGAAACTGTTGAATATTTCCCAGTCAAATTAGTTTCAAAATATTAAACAGAATGTTTATTATGTTGTAAATCTATCAAAGATATACACTTGGTACACTTCATGACGGACTATCCCATTTTCATGACGCCGCGGTTAAACGCAATAATGGTTATGGCATCAGTTCACTAGTTATGTAATATTATTGATCATGACGTCAGATACGTGATTGACAGATCGGATCCGTGTTTCGTGCCCATCTGCGCTACTTTTTTTAGAAACACTGCTAAAGGTGTTCTTCTCTGAAACCGAGTTGCTGGTTGATCTGAAATTCAAGACTTGGCGGGCATCTTGGATAAAGGCGACTTCTCCAGAACAGCTGTCGATATATAGGTTTTACTGACCGCTGAATACCAATGACACTCTCGAAACAGATTGATGAATCGGGTTGTTCAAGCAAACACGATTAGTCGATTTAGTCGGTGGACATCTTGGATTTTATGATATTTCTAGAAACAAATTTAAAGATCTCTGAAACTGCTTTGGCGATTGACATGAAACTCAAGAGCCGTCCTCTAGTGCAAGCACTGAACGCAGTTCGTTCAAGCTAACCTAATGGACTTTTCCATTTTTATCTAAGTCCCGTCCATCTCTAGCTATGCTCCACCGACACCTCGCTCGTGTTGGGATCGATCGATTGCTGAACTTCCTGACTATCAATTTCCACACAACTATACATGTAAGCTGTTGAGTATTTTGAAACTAATTTCACTGGGTGCTGTTGCTGCCTATTAGTTTCAAAATATTCAACAGCATCTTTATTATATAGTAGAGACATACAATTCGTACAACGTGTCGGACTATTAAGAGTTAAAGACAGGCCTAATAGAATCATTTATGATTATGACGTCATCATGCATACCGCTTATCTGAGTATGACGTCATATGACGTGAAGTCATCGATGGGTACTCTGGAAAGGTGAATTGCTCAATTTGTCAAGCGGTCATCTAATTTTCACGTAAACCTTTTTTTAGAAAGCTCTCCAGTGCTCTGACTGAAACTGGATAAATATGATTGGACGGACAGACGGACGTACGGCTAATGGAATTCAACACAACAAAATTGTCTTTTGTGATCCCATTAGCAGAAAGCGGGAGGACGGTGGAGCGGACGGACGGGTGGGCGGGTGAGCGGACGGGTGCGCGGTCAGACAGACGACTATGATGATACCGATAATGATGAAGATGGTGACAACAATGCTTCATCTGAACCACAATATTTAGATATAAATACAATTATTAAATGCATTCAGGAGAACATTCGTTCAGATATTACTGTATACGTGTAATCGTGCATCCATCATTGTATTAAACACTGAAATTCAAACAGATATATACGAATAAGCCTAAAAGAATAACTATCATCACTATTTACTATATGCAAATACAAAGCCAGGAGAGGACGTCATTGCATAAATATGCTAAGCATGCTACGAGGTGACCTCAAGAAAGCAGGACTCGGTACACTCAAGTCAAGAATGAACTTGAGGAAGCTAAGGATTTCAGCTGAGGACAAGACACATTGGGCAAAAGCGAAGAAGGAATGATTGCAGCTGTAGGATGTCTCTACTACTACTACTACTACTACAGCCGCAGAATACAGTAATCATATATTATGATTAACCAGGCGATATGAATTCATTGCTTATTTGGCTAAACACTGACACAACTGACAGTTTCTGAAACAAAGTAACTTTTTATAGAAAACTTTTAGTATACACCAGAAAGACGAAAAGGTCTCGAAAACACAGTTTCCGAAACGGTAGTATATTTTGAAAATCAATGAGGCATAGCCCCCCCCCACCCGAAACAAAGTTATGGACACGTATTTATCTAATGTAATACGATAACGGAGTATTCGCGTTGGTATTCTGTACTAATATGGCAATAATTACTCTGTTAAGGTAGGTTACTGTGTTATCTGGATATGCTGACGTAATAAATAGAACATTAATCTCCTTCATATACAAACTATCAACCATGTGTAGTAACTCTCTTTTAAAGCTCATTCAAAATAATAGGTTGATAACTTGATAGCAAGTGAGAACTTTGGTCGCTAAAACGTGGTCGCTTATCGCAGGTATGGTTCTATAAGACACATGTGAACGCGGCTGGTAGAGTGGGAGGGGGCGGGGTGAGGGGGGTGAGGGGGGAGGGGTTGTTCAGAAGATGCATTTTCTCGTTTCTGTTAGACAGGAGATCATTTTTTCAGATATTACTGTATACGTGCTTGGTTTATGAAGTGTGTAATACAAATTGTTAAATGATTAACAAAATTATGGTTAACGATGTTGAATATTTTTTACTTCATTGCAGAACGGGTTATAGATGCACAGAATACATGACATAAAATTCTGGACGGAACTGAGAAGTATGGCGAAGACTGCCAGCGGTGTGGCATTGCCCAAACACGCCCTATCAATAACACGAACATTTGAAATAATATGCCATATATCATTGTATTAAAGGTGCATATTCACATCAGAATGCTTGAAAATTAAATTGTTAAAATTATACACTTTTGTAGGCTTAAATTATGTGTCTATATGTAATCTTAACATATGATGATTCCATTCCATATAAATTAATATAATTTTTTAAGTTGCGAAATTGAAATAGAGGCGTGCCTCTCGTGTAGTTATTGTAATAATATTGACAACATTCAATGCGTGCGTAATTCTTGCCATGCATTTTCTTGTCCACTTCATTTTCTGACAAATTTGATGAATTGTGGGCCTATCTTATCTACCTTTCTTGGTATATCGTCTAACACACATGTTTATTCTGTTACTACAGTGTTGTGCCTCCTCACATAAATTCCTTCTCCAATTGAAAGGGGGGGGGGGACATTCTGTGAGAATATGGAGCCAACAGTTCCGTTACTCTGCTAATCCCTACCTTTTAAGGCTGCCTCTGAAAAGAAGAACACAGTAAACACTCTTCACCGAGAACTGAATTCTTAATGGTTCACCATAAGTCATACAATGCAATCCGAATCCTTCCCACATCATCAGCGTTCATTGCCCATTTCTTCGGCACTGACTAGTCTATTCCCGTATTCGTTATTTTGAACCTCGTACTGAGTTAACTGTCGCCTCTACCTTGACATGGCTGAACTCCAGCTTCTCTTCTCGGTCGAACCTGTTCCGACATGTCGCACACTCTAGCAATCACATCTTGTGATTCAATCTACCCTATACTCTATCAATGGCATCTGGTGTTTTCCATTTCTGTCCTGATCTTAGTATGACCACTGTCTCTTAGTTACTGCATATTTTAAAAATAATATATTTCCCTATCTCAGGGTTGGCTAGATTTTCTTTTGGTTATGCACAATTCACCTATCCAGAGTATCCATCCATCATCTGACCTCGTATGACGTCGTAATCAGCTCATCGCCTGTATGACGGCGTCATAATCATTACGTCACAAAGGGTTCCATATAGACCGTCATCAAATCTCAAATGGTCCGACACTTTGTATGAGTTGTATGTCTTTGTAATTCTTTGCTATTTAATAAACATGCTGTTGAATATTTTGAAACTAATTTGACTGGGCGGTACAATTAGTTTCGAAATATTCAACAGCTTACCCATGTAGTTTTTGGAAATTGATAGTCAGGGTGTTCAGAGATCGATCGATTCCAACGCGAGTGAGGTGTGGGTGGAGCTTAGCTAGAGATGGGCGGGGCATAGCTAAAACCGGAGAGGTCCATTACTTTGCTATTTATATCGTATTTATTTCAAATACAGAGTAGAAAATACATCATGTTGTACCGTGTTTTACACTTAGCATCCTAAACTGAAACGGCTTGGAAATTGAAAATAAATATTTTATTAAAATTATTCCTGTGTAACTATTCCTGTTTACTATTTATCTGGATTTCGTAATTAAATGTTGACCATCGACTCGAATGTAGCACATCATTATGTTGATAAGTGCCAACTACTTCCTGGTCTACATGACGAATTTCTGCACAATGCTAGCCTTCTCCTGTGAAAGAAGATAAGAAGAGAAAGCACATTAGCCCCTCTTATGTCAAACAACCCTATTAATGGTCAAGCCGGTTCAAAATGGCCGCGGCAGTGCTCTTGAGGAATGTCAATAGACCTTTCCAGTTTATGCATCCATAATCTGACGTCATATGACGTCATAATCAACCAAGTGACGTGTAAGATAACGTTATAATTAAGTACGGCATGAATGGCTCAGTTTAGTCCATTATAAACGCTTAATCGTCCGACACGTTGTACGAATTGTGGCTTTACCATTTACTAAACATTCAGTTGAATACTTTGAAACTAATTTGACTGGGTGCGGATGCTGCCTATTTAACAGCTTTCCTGTATAGTTTTCTGGAAGTTGATCGTCAAGTAGTTCAGGGATCGCTCGACCTGAACACGAGCGATGGATGGGTTGAGCTTATCTAGAGATGGTCGGGGCGTTGCTAAAACTGGAAATGTCTATTGGCATGCCAAGACTTACCGGGCAAGTCATTCCAGCGATAAAATCTCAAAGCTAGTCTTCTTTTGGTCAGCAAGTGGACACTGACTAAGCCAACAAAGTTTGGTTTTATTGCCCATTAACCATTTAACAATTTGAGAAACAGACATTTTCAGGCTAATAGAATGATATATTTTGTAAATTTATCAAAGGTCTTCTCTTGGCCTGTAAACAAAACTTCAGTGAGCTAACATTCTAAATTTCTAGGCACATCTGTGGCTATTATATGGCGAATTGATTATAAGTCACACTTTTGCGCACATTGACGCGCTGTTGATAGGAAAGGGGTTAAAATAGCCATGATATTATCGATGAGATGCTGAAATTCATTTGGAATACACTAATTTTCAATAACCTCCTACCAGTAAGCTACAATCATGGGTCACCTTAGGTAAAATTCGATTCACGAACCATGGTTATCTACAGTTGAATAGACCTCAATAGAACTTGAACTAGTTATTTATAACCAGCTAGTTAACTATCGTCTCCCCCACCACATACATCCAACACCCACTGCCACCCCACCCAACCCGCCCTCGATTTAGGTCGAATTTTACGCAATATTAAAAATAGCTGATAGCCTTCGTTTACCACTATATACTGGCATGTTTATTAATATTTCAATAAGATGCTATATAGCTGACATACCATGCCCCATCTGCCCCCATTTACCCATGGCCACCAGGGTGTGAATATGTTGCAATCACCTCCTGTTTTTATAATGGCCGTTTCGAAAATAGATAACCTTCCAAAGCTTACCTTTCCTGTTTGATCTTGTAGATAGGCCGTACTGCTTCCATTTCCCCAGCTGAAGAAGTCACCCACCAAGTCACCAGATCCCTTCTGCGACGCTGCTCCTCTGCACCAGATCTAGATGATTTTCAAATATTATAAAAGACTTAAATTTGGTTAGCGCTTCCTGGACATCAGCTATTCTAGATAATTTATCCCTTTCACAACGAAGCCGGCAAAAACTGACCTCTGTAGTGGTGTGTCTGGCCCATTTGCGGGCCAAGAGAAGACTATTTTGACATTTTCCCACTGGAATGATTGGCTCGATAAGCGAGCCGGTTATTCCAGTCGTAAATTTTCAAAAATAATCTTCTCTTGACCTACACATGAACATTCAATAAGCACATATGTTGACATTCCTGAATGAATTTAGATGTTAAAGGGTTAAAGATAAGACCATGTTATATTCCAGAATCTAGTTAATGAGTCTATAGAAGGACCCATTTCACGCTATGCCTTACCCATTGCTAACTTCCTGGAATCGATATAAACCTTTAAAATCTGACTTCCCTGAATCTAACCATCAAGTTAACCTGTTAAATATTTTGAGACTGTTTTGACTGGTGGCTATTGCTGCTTACAACAGCAACAGCGGCCAGTCGAATTGGTTTCAAAATATTTAATCGAATTTTTGTTAAATTGTACACTCATCAGAGACATACTATTCGTATAATTTTGTGACAGGCCTTGCGATTTTGTTAACCGAGCTACGCCATTATGATTGTGGCGTCAGTTAACGCGTGATGTGTTTGGTTATGACGTCAGATACCTGAGTGACATAACGGATCCCTCCATATCAGCCACAAATCACGATTCAATCAGATAACATTAATTGTCGGAGAATTGTTGACGAAAAATGACACGACAAGCCATGCAGTTCATTAACTTCCAAAATAGTTCACATCATAATTAGTAGACGATGTATTACTGAGGTTTTGTGCACCAACTTCATATTATTCCACCAACAAGTCCGTTAGCTAAATGATGGCAGGCATATTTAAAAAATGTATGAAAGACGTGTATTTTCTGACTATACAGAGGTGGCGAAAGCCCTTCAAATGTTACGTGGTCGACTTGAGGTGAGATATGGACGAGATTTAACCCCCACTACAGAAAATGGTAAGTTCGTTGCCATGGTAAAATTTTACGTTGAATATTTTGAAATTAATTTGCCCTGCAGATATTGCTGTCTTAGGCAGCAGCGGCTTCTGCTACCTTGACAGCAGAGGCTTCCAGGCAAATTAATTTCAAATTGTTCAACATCGTTCCTACATTGTCACGTTGGACGTGCGAGTGCGCGCGTATGTGTATGCGCGCGTGCGCGTGAGAGACTTTCTACTAATTAGCCAGATTCCATTTAAATGAACTCAGCAACACATTACATGTTTCATATAATACATTTTGATTGAGTTGAAACTGGAATAATTTGATTCTGTTAATAGACATTAATCGATCTACTTATTCTGGTTTCCCATGCGATTTTAACTACTATTAGACAATTCACCTTTCCAGAGAATCCATCGATGAGTTGACGTCATATAACGTCATAATCAGCTAAGCGGCGTGTAGGATGACTTCATAATCATTACGAGTCTATTAGGCCCGTCTTTAACCATTATTAGTCCGACACGTTGTAAGAATTGTATGTCTGTGTCTCTACTATATAATAAATATATAATGTTGAATATTTTGAAACTAATTTGACTGGTCGCTGTTGCTGCCATAGGCAGCAACAGCGCCCAGTCAAATTAGTTTCAAAATATTCAACAGCTTACCTGTATAGTTTTCGGGAAATTGATAGTCAGGGAGTTCAGAGATCGATCGATCCCAACACGAGCGAGGTATGGGTGAAGTATAGCTATAGATGGGCGGGACATAGCTAAAAATGAAAAGGTTCATACCTTGAGTGATTGATCAGGATTGAGTAAGCGCTTCCCAAAGACGTAATCTACAACGATTCCATGAGCTAGAACCTTGTGGATCTTCCAATTCTCCAGATCAACGGCCTATCAGAAAATTACAAAAAAACAATAAATATACATATATCTCAGAATCGTGCAACTCCTTTAGTCATATATGGAGTTATTATTTTAGTTCACATTTTATGTACTCATGCATATCCTTAGGCCACGATTCCATGTGTTCGTTTGCGGATCATGCAACCGCAATCGCAAATGGACTAGGTTAACGAATTGTTTGCTATAGGACCTACTACTATTTCTGTATTAGCTATTCCACATGTCCGCATACGTTATTTGCTTTCTATTGCGGATCCGCAATCCGTTTTCAAATGCCTCGGAGCTTATTTGCGTAAGCAAAGGAGAAAACAGAGATGGATTTTCCATATTCCAGAATTTTTGATAGTGTAGTGGGCATCTTTACATCGTTCGAGATCAAGGTAAAATGAACGATTTATTTAACTTACTACACTTAAATATCGGAATTTTCTTAAACGGGTGGCTACACGGTTCCAAAATCATATATGATTGATGGATCTTCAACGCATACATGGAATCGGAGGGGGGTGGAGTGGGGGAGTGGTGGGGGGGGACGAATAACTGATGCGCTAACGGATTGCGTATGCGAATTGCGGGCACATGGAACCGTAGCTTTACACGAGTATCGTGCAAATGAAGCACCACATATATTATTGATCAATTTCTGTTTGTATTCTTCATCTTCTCTTCATATTCCATTTCCCAGATGAGCCCCTATCCCACCAACTTACTCACTGCTTTTTGTAACTTTCCCTTTGTCATCAGCTTAATACACTTGCATTGGCTGTATTGGACTGGGCGAAAAGTTAGAGTAAATTGGCTCCTTTGAGTATGTTTTTTATTCGAGTAGTAGTAGGGTTGGAATTAAAATGATACCACCTCCCTCAACTGGCTGCCGTTAGGCGATCCGTGGCCACCACCACCCTCTCAATCCCTGGAGCATAGGGTTGTTGAGACATGCGCCTCTAGATGGAGACCCCCCAGGGATTGAGAGGGCGGTGGGGGCCACCACGGATCGCTGAACGGCGGCCGGTTGAGGGAGGTAGTATAATTTTAATTCCGGCACTACTACTAGTCAAAATGATACCACCTCCCTCGACTGGCAGCCATTCGGCGATCCGTGGCCCCCACTGCCCTCTCAATCCCTGGGGCATAGGGTTATGTGGTCGGTGTATAGAGATGGGAGCTGCGGTTCTCTTGGACATGGAAGGCCATGGCGAATATAAAACTCCCGTGCGGACAGTGTACAGTGAAAGTCGCCAAGAAGGCTAGTCAGACCATGTTCCTCATAACACCTGAGCTACAGTTTCTCGATGTGCTGAATTACCTTGGCCCAGGAGTCTCGTACGAGGTATGGGTCAAAGCTTACGGGTGTACACAGCAGAAGAGCTGGTTCCCGTATGAATGGTTTGACACACATGAGAAGCTCAACTATCCAGGGCTTTCTGGCTACTCAGCATAGACATCTAAGCTCAAGGGTGGCTACCTCCTGACGCGATCAGAGTGGGAACAGTGTAACCAGACATTCAGCGAGCATGGAATGCAGAGATTCGCTGACTGGCTGCGATACTAATACAACCTGGACGTCAGTCCATTCATCGAATCCCTAGAGCGGATGCGGGAGTTCTACACAGAACGAGAAAGAGACATCCTTAAAGACGTGGTGTCTCTCCCAGGTGTGTCACTGCAGTACCTCCTATGTGGAACCGCTCAGCACATGCCAGATGTTAGCCTCTATTCACCGGGCAAGGAAGCCTATGAGATGCTGAAGGGTGCTGTTGTTGGCGGTCCCAGCATCGTGTTCACCAGATACCATGAGGCTGGTGTGACTCGAATCCGCCAGAGTGAGCATGTCTGCCAACGTCTACTCGACTACGACGCAAATACTCTGTACCTGTCAACGATGGCCAAAGAGATGCCATGTGGTAAGGAGACAGTGTGCCATTGGTTCGGTGCCAGTAGTGTAGCTAGCTTTAAGGAGGCTCTCCTAGCAGACAGCTGGTTTGGGTTTGCTGAGGTAGATATAGAGGTCCACAAGGCTCTGTGGGGAAAGTTCGAGGAAATGCCTCCTCTCTTCTATAACCGCGAGATCCCGGTAGAGGCAATCTCTTCTGAGATGCTGGCATATCTAGGGCGAACAGGGAGGAAGCATCCCACCACCCAGAAGCTGGTCGGTGCCCTCTCTGGCAAGAAGCGGCTGCTGTACACACCATGGCCTGGAGATCACTGCGGTATACCGCACCATAGACTATGGGGCCAAGCGCCCATTCGAGTGGTTTGTGGAGAATATTACGGAGGCCCGCCGCTTGGGAGATGTAGATAAGAGCAAAGCACTCTTGGCAGATCTCTTCCAACTCCTCAGCAACAGTGCCTACGGGAAGCTCATCGAGGCCCTAGAACGCCATAGCAACACCAGCTTCACGAAGGATGATCACGTGGTAGACAAGGCCCTGCGTAGTGCATGGTTCGAAGATCTCGAGGAGATCAGTGAGTCATACGAGCTCCAGAGTCGCAAGCCGAGAATCACTATTCGAAGGCCCTTCCAGGTGGATTTAGCCGTTTATGAGCTAGCGAAGCCGCAAATGCTGGAGTTCTACTATGACTTCCTCGATGATTGCTACGTAGCTAGTGACAGCTTTGAGTACCTGCAGATGGACACTAACTCTGCGTATATTGCTATAGCAGGCTCCAACCTCGACGGCGTCATTCACCCTGAGATGCGAGCAGAGTACCAGGCTCATAAGCGGGACTGGCTAGCTTGGGACAAATGGTCTGGGCAGACTCCGGGACTGTTCAAGCTCGAGTTCGAAGGCTGTCGTGGCATCGCTCTCTGCTCCAAATGCTACTACGTGGAGAGCACAGCTGCAAGTAAGTGCTTGGCTAAGGGAATGTCAAAATGGCAGAATGAGGTCTCTTGGCTGAGGTTCTACAGCACCCTACATGGCGGGGTGGGCAGAGCTAAAAACCGAGGCATACGCATGCGCAACCAGGGTATGGTGACGTATGAGCAGGAAAAACTCGGACTCTCTGCTTACTATAATAAGCGCCATGTGCTGCCAGATGGTGTCCATACCGAGCCATCGAGTATCATGTTAGCACGCTAGTTGGTGGTAGCTGTGTGTCTGCAGGAACTAGCTGAAGCTCTTCTACGACAAATGGTCGCCTAGGCACTCTGTGCTGGCGTGCCAGGTAGTACAGTGTAGGCCGCCCCTCCGCCTCCACATACCTGTTAAGCCTGTGAACATCTATCGATCAGTTAGGATCTGTTGCACGCCATCGACCACCTTCCAGCTCACCATCCTCATACAGGTACCAAACCAGAGCATCAGGTGGTAGGCACTTCTCTCCCTTGTTCGCTCCTCTAGATCTGTGACTGGCAACAGCAGAGTGTCTGATAGCCTCTACTGGCTTCTTTCCAATTAGCCTAGTAACCTCGGCATTGGGTCTCTCCACTACAGCAGGCAGCCCTCTCACCCATACTCTATAACGTTCACTTGGCACGGCCATTTCCTGGGCATATTGGTGTGGGAAAAGTCTCTCTGCCAGTGTCTGATTCCACCATTAAACGATAGCCTGGGCACGGTAATGCCCTACCTCGCCTCGCCTAACAGCCACACCGTGTTTCTGCATGAGGGCTGAAGTCTCACCTCTGAGCTCCTTACCCTCATCCACCTGCAACAATTCCGGCCACTGTAGGGGATTACTGAAGCCTCGTAGACACCCTAGAATGCTTGGGACACCTGGCCAGCTGACTTGTCTGTGAGTGGTACTGCCGCCTTGTACCTGCTGGCGATATCGACGATGGTGAGGGCATACTTGTAGGTCTTACGACCAACCGAGTCGTGTGGAAGGAATAGAACATCTGCCTGGTGAACTCTGGTGAACTCTGTTCGGGACAGTTTCCTCGAAATGGGCATGCCTGATGTGCCATGGACGAGGTCTATATATCTGCCGCATCGCCTGGCGGCTGAGCCACTGGCTAACTGTCTCCAATGTGAAGTTGTGGCCCTTGCGACGTGCAGCCTTGAGTAGTTGAGGGGCTCACGGTAATATCCACCAGTCTGATAGTAGAGAAAGACGTTGATAAACTCCCGGATTTCATCACTGACATCCACTCCCGTCCTGTCATGCACGGCCTGGGTGAACTCTAAACAGATGAACAGACGACCGTCATTCATTCAACCATCACTCAAACACCTCTGCACACTGGGGTCTAATCTCTGCTGGATCCTCACTGAACGGTAGTTTATCGACCAACCCTCGGAAGTTAAGGGACTTGCCCAGGTCGTACAGAGATGCCATCCTTATATAGTATGGCTTAAATGTTCGGCAGCCCAGATGGCCGCGAGCACTATGGCAACGTACGATAGCCACGGGCCTGCGACTCCGAAGAATGTACCCACTCCTGAGGCGATGGCTGGTATGGCTTCAGAAATCTTCTCCACTCCATGGAGAGCATTGTTGGCGATCTTGTGGACCGTCTCGCCAGCCTTCGTTGTGAACAGAGTGATCAGAGCCCCAACTGTTGCCAGCAGACAGATAGATCCTTTTACGTAAGTGTGATAGATTCCTTTCGCGCTGTGTACTAGCTTGCGGGCTCTACATCATCATACTCACCACCAACATCGTAGTCTGCATCATAATCCTCCTCATCATAGTCCTCCTCATAGTCCTCATCATCTATATCCTCGACTGGATCAGCCTCTGGTTCATACATCGCTCTGGGGATCCGTCGCTGGGGGCAGCTATATAGTAGCTTTAAACTGTAGTCTATAGCATGGCATCCGCAATCTTGAATGCGGGCGTGTTTGCCTTAGCGAACAGGGGACTCAGCTTCGCCAACAAGAAGGAGGCAGAGGTCGAGTGTGAGCGTCATAACCAGGCGATGGAGAAGCTGTCTAAGGAGAAATTTGAGTACAGCAAAGCACTCAAGCATATGCACCTGAGGGAGGCACGCCGACGACAACTTCGAGCTCAGGCCAACCAGAGCATCAAAGAGGCAGATGAGAGTCTCGATGAGTACTACGAGGCTGTAAAGGTATCTGAGCCAACGCTCGACTATGAAGCATCGACAGGTCAGAAGACAGCAGAGCTTATAGTAGTGGTGGCAGCTGCAGCTGTGATGGCAGGTCTCATGCTCTATGCACTCTCAAGCTGAATACCTGATGTGTTCGACACGCATACCTTAGCATAGCCAAAGTAAAGTACCATCACACCTAATGAGTGAGTCCCAGCTATGAGGTTTCCGATGTTGAAGCTGAGCCAGTTGCCATGATTAGGTGGGATGTCCCTGCCCCCGAGGTGGTGACGACCCTCGAGTGCCGACTCGAGGTAGTCGCTTCCACTGGTTAGGTGTAGAAATGCATATGACTTTGTTATCTGTCTGTAGAGTTGGCAATCACCCAGCTCGCGTACCTCACCAAGAACATTGGTCCCAGCAACCACAAGCTTGAAGTCGTCTAGCGTATCCACCTGCTGGATGACTCCTCCCTTCTGAACCAGGACCGCAACAGTGACACAGACCAATACACGACAATGCAATGTCAGCTCTACCCTTTTGTTAGCTGTGGCTTGGACCTGCTGGTGTTCTCGCTCCACATGCACGATCCGCTGTTTGGAACCCGTTTGCTTCAGGTCCTGGTCATTCTCGTCATGCCAGACATGAAGTCTTGGAGCATTCATCGTCACATGTGGGAGCCGCTCAGTGTACACCCGGAGGAACATCCTATCCTGCATGGCAGCCAGATTCACGTGTGTGTTCTCGAGGAGGGTTAAGAGTGAAACTGCCATGGGCATCTCGACACCTACCTATAGTTCGAATTCTGTGAACCCCTCATTGCACACCACAGCGTAGTACCCCTTTCCCTTCACATAGAAGGTTGGTCCACGAGCCAGCGGACCTAGGACTCGGTACCCATCGTTCACATAGGTGGTGTCCACGGTGCTGTTGCTCTGCACGATCTCCCACCTGTTCAGAACCTGCGGGAGCTCTACCGTCCATTCTGTTGTGCTCTGAAGCTTGAACTCGAGTGTCATGCTCTTGATCTCGTGGATCTGTGCCGAGATTGCAAAGTCGATGTACTTCCCAGCAGCGGACAACGGGTTCTCATCATGTATACTGGGTCGAATGACCATCAGGCAGTCCTTCCGATGATCAGTTCGGTGCGATGTCGCGGGTTCAATGACCCCCATCTGGATGTTGCACATACTGCAGCAGTATATAGAGGTTTTAAACGCCTGCCATGTTCGGTAACCTTCTCCAGCAGATTGTCTATAGGCAGCAGGACAGCCATGGTGTGCACTGTCCCACTGTGACAGGGTCCGAGCACTGCTTCATGACATCAACATTATCCACGAGCGAGCCAAGGTCACACCTCCGTCTGATGCGGAGATACTGGCTGCCATAGAGGAAGTAACACCAGCTCATAGTACAAAAGAACTCCTGACTCGGATACTCTACCGGAAGTTTGACAGCACCCAGGGCAGGGCACTCAACATACCTGTGGCCCAAACCAACAGTCCAGCTATTCTAGCTCCCCAAAGGGCGAGGGTCGAACCCAAAGATCTACTAATGGTCGGGAAGTGGGCTGCCCTAATTAGCCTCCATAGCCAGGAAGAGCGAGACATGCTGGATAGCCTCCAGTCTGGAGCAAATGACTACTTCAGGGAGGAGGTCAGTGCCGCTGTAGCGGAGAGCTATGACACCAGTCATGCAGAATGTACTCAGGAGGAGTTCACTGTTGGCTGCAAGGAGGAGGTCACTGTTGGCAGCAAGGATGGGGTCACTGTTGGTCGCAAGGAGGCTGCTGAGCACATCTTCAACGAAAGAGGGCGCAGGAGATTGGCCAGTAATCTGCCAGCATTTACGAAATTCCCAGATAACCACCAGGACTGCCTCATCAAATCCCCTCGCAAGTCAGATGCTAGGCACGCATGGCTAAAGTGGTTCTTCTGTGAGAAGTTCCAGAAGAAGGGAGTCCCAGATGGTGACCATCAGTGGGTAGGGTTTCAGCGACATTATAAGCAACAGGCTTCTTACGAAACTGACGAAGTTCCTCAAGCTTCTGACGAAGTTCCTCAAGCTTCTGACGAAGGTCCTCAAGCATCTGACGAAGTAGCGGAGGTCCTTCAGCCTTCTGATGAATGAAAACAAAGTTGTGGCAGCTGCAACAGTCTGTCAGCGATGATACGTAGAGCAGGCTAGTTTCCTGGCTGGATTCAGCTTGTAGGTGAAGGTCTGCGCCTTTTCCAGAGATGGCTTGAAGTGTGACAGCTCACCTGTCTCCTTGTTGCTGAAGATGAAGCGGTACAGATCAGCTGCCCTCTGTACACCTGCGATAAAGTCCCCTTTGGTCTCCTTGAGGGTTAGGCTGTCGTATATGGTCTCGAGCAGGGCACGTCCACACTTGGAGCTGAAGTATATCAACCGGGCATTGTGGCGGATGTCCGGTGAGATCTCGCGGGTGTACTTCTGAAAGAGGATGAAGACAGTTATCTTTGTGTGTGGGACGCACCTAGTGATGTTGCTGAGGTAGGTGACTGTCTTCTGGTCCATTGCAGGGTCATCGATAACTAGAACAAGTGGTTCTGTCAGTCGGGCTGCCAGCAGATTCTCCATCTGTGTTTGCAGGTTCTGCGTCTTGGTGATTGGGCCATTGTACCATTGATCATTACTGTCAACCGCCTCAGTGGCGGAGTCAGACACCAGAAGGATGTATTGAGAGAGTAGATATTCGGCCAGGAGAGCGCGCAGCAAGATGTTTCCCCGTGTCCTGATGGGGCAATGGTCATCACCACCTGGCCAGCATCGGCCGGCCTACTGTCGAATGGTACAGACATGCGTGCGGAGGATGGTTAGCACTTGGTCGGCGGTAGCCTCGTCTACAGCTGGGAGACTAAACGGCAGTACTTCCTGCACCAGCTCTTTCGCCTGCAGAGGTGGGAATCCTGCACCTCCGGCGGATACGAAGGATGCGATGGAGGCATCAAGCATGGAATCCCAGCAGCAGTTGAGAAGATAGCACAGAGGGCCTGTGTCAGCATCCACAGTGTCTAGTACATCCAGTATCTGTATGATACATGCACGGGAAGCCATGACAATCCTGTGGTCTTAAACCTGTGTACACCCGCAAGCTTTGACCCATACCTCATACGAGACTCCTCGGCCGAGGTAGTTCAGCACATCGAGAAACCGTTGCTCAGGTGTTATGAGGAACATGGTCTGACTAGCCTTCTTGGCGACTTTCACTGTACCTGTATAGTTTTTTAGTTTTTTGTTTCATGACATTATTACGCTTTACCCGTTACCGAGTACGTCAAGACCTAAATGGTAAACCAACGAACCCTGACTTCTTCACCCCTGGTAGCTGGAGGCTGGCGGTAGCACCTGATTGACCGCCAACAGTGATCTGGCTCAGGCTGAGGGTGCCTATCTTGAGATTCTCTCCAGCCTGTTGGAATGAGCTCCGTGGTTTCAGGAGATCCTTATCCAGGTCATGTGCAAAAGACTCAGCCATAACCGTGATGGCTCCAGCCTCATCGACTCCGAGCATACCGAGCATCGTCGCCCTCTCCTTGATGCCCATCCCCTTGTATACAGTCTTGGCCTTGTTAATGGCCGATTGTCTTACCATATCAGTGTTCCCGATGAAATCCCGGGCTGGGATGGTACCTTGGATCTCCCGTGGGTCTCTCTTCTCATTGAAGTCTAGGAAGGAGATAGGGGCAACAGTGTCCTCTGAACTGAGGTGTGCCTCGCCCAAGTGAGCAAGATCGCCTAGCTCTTTGCTTTCTAGGTCTGTGAGTGACATAGTCATAGTGCCATATACAGACGGCTTAAATCTACTAGTCAATCACCCAGTGAAATAGTTGGGCATAGGAGGACCACGCAGGCAGCCAAGGGAATAGGTGGCAGTGCTCAGGGTACTGGTCCTCTCTGCAGGGGCACGCCTTGTGGGCGGTCCACCATTCCTGGGCATTGGCAAGCCTCAGTCCACGTGCTCGACTATGGACTACACACCACCCTCCCGCACGCCATGCCTCATATGCTACAGGGGGTCTCGTGATCCATCTCTCACTATTCAGAGGTTTTAAACGTAGGCGACGATGATCTCA
Organism: Chaetoderma sp. LZ-2023a; assembly: GCA_034401795.1. Classification (NCBI taxonomy): domain Eukaryota; kingdom Metazoa; phylum Mollusca; class Caudofoveata; order Chaetodermatida; family Chaetodermatidae; genus Chaetoderma; species Chaetoderma sp. LZ-2023a. The sequence continues at coordinate 76,168,582 of CM067362.1, read as the reverse complement.
GCCATTGCACTCATTGCTTGCCCTAGCACCGTGGCCTCCATTACTGTAAAACGTTCACCCATGATCTTGGCGGCAACAGTATAGGAGGAACCACTGATGGCGATCTTTGGGATGGGGTGAGTTATTCCGAGACAGTGCCCAGCCACCCCACTCACGACTGTAGTGAGGACAGCAACAGTGGTGGCAGGAAAACCTAATTTCTCCCTGTCATCTTCACCACGGCCACATTCGCCACCACCTTACTGGCAACATGGACTGCCAGAGGTTTTGCTTTGGTCAGTAACTTCTGTGTCTTGGTTCGCAGCAGATGCTGCACCTTCTGAAAACTCGCCTGGCTCTCGGGCAGTTGCTTCACGATCTGTACCGTTGACGTTGACGCCTACTCGTCGGGGTGTTCGATAGGGGAATCCTGAATAGTCATGTATCAGGTCACCGTACATAACCCCTAGACCACTGTTGTCACCACCATGCCACCGATAGTTTGGATGAGCGCTGAACTCTCTCTGTAGTCTGCTGGCCGCTGAGACGCTATGACTGTTGAGCTGTGGGTCGAAGTCGTTTGTATCAGGCTGGCTTGCACCCAGCTCATGGAGGATTCGTCGCACCATGAAGTACACGTGAAATCTGAGACAGCTGGCGATGAGCACAGCTTCAGGAGTTCCAGAATAGGAGTGAAGCAGGGTGGAACTTACTCCACATCCTGCCGTGGCACACCACACGGCAAAGTTCCACTGCTGATTCCAGTATGAGAGGCTTGGAGCAGCCATCCAAGTATGAGCTTGCTTCGCATCCTTGAAGGTGATGGGGCGGTTGGTCAGCGGTCGTGGGTTGACGGAGAAGCTGGTTCAGGACCGTCCATCCACTATATATCAGACAACAGACCTCTCAGTTCAGTCAAGAGTGTACCAAAGAGGGGTGGTTGGCTCCGGATGACTGTCGTGAGGTTCAGTGGGAAGGTCATCTATACAGGTGTTCTTAACGCGGCCGTACAGTCAGCACACTATTTGTAGTCATCTCGACTCCAGAGACCCGCGAGGCGACCTCGCCATAACATCTCGTTTTTAGCTCCTCCATATCAACCCGCCCACTGGGGCCTTTGAGGTATTGCTGTCGCATTTTAGGTTTCTCTGTGTGTTACAGGGCTTGGACCTTCAATATATGGTGGCACTCTTCATCGGTGACCTGTCCATCATCGAGAGCTTTGCTGACAGCCTCGTCGATAGTCCGTAGCATACTCTGTGCCAGTGTCACGTACTTAGCATGCTTCTCCAGCCTCCCTGTGATCTGCCACTGCCCCACCACCAAGCCAGTTGCCAAGACAGTGGTAGCTAGTGTCACACTACCCAACGGGATGGCGACGATGGCACCCACCCCTGTAGCGAAAGTGGTCACAGCTGCCACACCAGCACTGGCTCCAATCACACCCGCAGCAGTGGTTGTACGTGCGAGGACGTTGTAGGCTGTCTTATATCGCATGCGCATTCTGCTGTACTTTTCTGCCTCATGGACGAGATTCTGCCTGATGGCATCTATCTGCTGGAGTCGCCAGCCGTGTGCTGTACCACCCTCGTCAGTCAGGAAGGGGTATAGTTCTGGTTGCTTCCGCCACTCTGATTTTGCCATATTATACCTGGAGATTAAACCTGCATCACCTGCAGAACCTGCTCATGAGTCATAGAAGGGTTCATTTTGGAGAGCCTGGCGAACCGTGCGAGCTTTTTAGTGTCGAGACAGACGTCTCTTAGAAAGTGGTCATGCAGCACTATGTCAGGTGCCAGTAGCTTTCTGAGACATGACATCTGGAACGTCACTTTATGACCAAGATAGTAGGTCCGCCGCTGGATGGCTTTCTTGGTCTTACACTTCTGCGCCATCTCCTCTTCCCACTGTTTGACATCTGGCCCATCCTCGTCTGCGAAGACACATGGCTCATCATCGTATGTGAAGACATCTGGCTCATCATCGTATGTGAAGACATCTGGCTCATCGTCGTCTGTCAAGACTCCTACGTCCCGCTTACTCTCCTCCAGGAGGACATGCCAGTATCGGGAACCTTCACTGTTCTTTCGCCTCCTTACCTTGCTGGCAGCCTGTTCTTCTTCTTCTTCTTCTTTTCGTTCGCTGATCATACCGCCAGTCCTGTAAGTGACATGATCATAAGCGTTAAGTGCGTGGATCCATGGTTTATTAGAGTGCGCCATGCGGCCTGGAACCTCCGTCTTCAGCACTCGAGGTTTCTGTCAGGGTTACCTCACCCTTACCTCCTTTAGTCGCCTCTTACGACACGCAGAGGATACGGATGGTGTATTCTAAGCCCCACCTACAGGGCAGCTGGCAGCCTGTTGATACCAGCTCTCCCGCTGTAGTCGCTCTCCTTCTTGTTGACAGATCTGTTGCTGTGCGAGCATCTGTTTGTTTAAGGCCATTTGGCAACCCTCTATCGGGTTCATCATCTCGGCAAAGGTCAGATATTCCTGGTGTGATGTCATGTTGTCATCAGGTCAATGAGTAATAAGAGTATAAACTCTAAATGGGCGTCCGATATCCCATCCCTGCTGGCATAGATGTTAATGGAGGGCTGTCAAACAGGTGATTTACAGGTGTGAACAGGCTAGGACTGATAGCTTTCCATAGGTTGCTGTTGGCATCTGGGAGATACTCTATCACGTCCCGGCCGACTTCTACCAGTGAGCTGCTGTGTGCACTTCCCGGAGGTTGATGTAGCACATCAGCGTGTATGTAAGTTGTGCCCCACTGGGGCACCTCGAAGAGGAACCATTCTGCATGGTACTGTACCACCCATCTCCCTCTAGAGAGGATGAGATTACATTCTCACCACCGGAGAGCAGCAGTCAGACAATCGGCATGGTTATATCTCCTGTTTAAAACCCTCCAATAGCGTGCTATGGAACCCATATTTGCTCACTCGACTCGTCTTGCTGACCTGGCAGATGTGTACACGGTTGATGCTGCCAAGGTAGAAGAGAGCGATGGCAAGTCATTCGCCCTACAGTACGAAGCAAACTCAAAGCCATTCTCCCTCCACCCCATTGGTGGTCATGGGCTGGAGCTGCTCACAGACCTCAAGGATGTGTCGAAGGAGTGCCTGGGTCGCAACATAGATGGCCAAAAGATCGTGTTTCGGTACGATTTCCTGAAGAGGAAGTACATCCTCGAGCCGTTGATTGAGGTCTCGGATACAGAGGTGGCAGACATCGACACCCTAAATGATGACCTCAGCTTTCATCTGGTCAAACCCTATTCGAGCAATGCCCCGCTGATGACACATGAGGGTCTGCTATTAACCCTGGCAAAAAACCTGCAGTTCATGTTTGAGAAGAATGAAGTCTGGTATCGCGCTGGACCTGGTTGTGACTGGCAAACATGGTTGCCACTATATAGGCCTCCCGCAGTCATTGACATAGAGGTTACTCCCCTCTCCACTGTTGTGAAAAGGGATGGGACAGTTCGAAAGCTCTATAATCGGGGATCATCCTTCCTCACCTACATAGGTGAAGGTGTCTCCCTGACGAGGGTGGGTCACCAGATAAGGGTTACAGGTGGAACGCTCCTGCTGCGTCGTCCATTCGATGGACCAGAAGAAGCTGTTAACCTCCAGGAGGGCATCCTACAGGTAGATGGTGTGTCACATGTCTCCAAAGCCAAGGGTGCTGTTAAACTGCTTCAGCGAGTCGGACTCACCAGCCCGCAAATGACTCATATAGTCCTAGAGCTACGTTTCTTAGCCGGCGGCAGAGTGAAGCAGCCAGCCCCTGCCCCTGAGGGGATGAAGATCACTATCCCATCTGGACGGAACAGGGCGTGATCTGGCACAGATATTTATCGAGGGGTTCACTCTGTTCAGTTTAACTCTTCATGTATAGCCATGATTCTCATCATTCTGCTCGTGCTGGCGTCTACAGCAGTGGCACAGAGCGCTGAGACTGCTATGATATTGGATGCCAAGAGGGCCCACTTCCGGGATGACCCCCAGTACAATCCTTGCGGAGAAACATTTACAACCGCTTTCACCCACGTGAATAGATTGTGTCTGTCTGCCACTTCTATGGTGTGGAGAGAGTAGGACGTGGTTATCAGCTGGCGACACCTGCTCAGCACCAAATTCTCTGCGTAACATGTGAACATGCCAGAGTCTGCCATGGTGCAAATGCTAATCACTTTAGCATCCTACCAGGTGAGCGTTGTCAAGGTAGATGGAAGACACTATGGGTGGTCCCATCATGCCGATGCGACTCTGGCAGAGACTACGTGTTTGTCTGAGCCTACACAGAATTCACCACGGATATACAGTTCGGACATGTTCTTGACGGACTTGTACCACTTTCATGACGGACCTATACCATTCTGACTGATTTCAGACAATAAGTAACGTTTTTGATTATGACGTCACATAGTAGAGTGACAGATCAGATGCTTCCATTGAAGTTAGGAATCTGATGTTTCAAGTGGGTCATAGGTTTCTGTTTTTTCTATTCTATTAGCAGAATATTCAGATACTTCGTTAAAATTAGTTATTTTCATTGGTTATTAGAATAAATTTTCTGGCATACGAAATTGAATTTAGGAAGAAACGTTATTCACGCTTTCAATTAATCCTTCACCGACGAATACAGGAAAACTGTTAACTATTTTGAAATTAATATGACTGGAAGGCATTGCTTCCTTAGGCAGCAATGCCTTCCAGTTATATTAAATTCAAAATATTCAACAGAATATGCTATAAATCGTAAAAAAAAAAAACCCTTTTTCAGGGATTTGTCGGCGAACAGGTTAAAATAAATAATGTAGCAGTGGAACTTATAAAGAAAGGTTAAACTGATCTTTTGTAAATGCAATTTCTTAAAGCGGCGTCTTACTATGGCATTGATTCCACGGCTCGTGTTTTCAATTATCACGTATCTACCATCGGGTGCAGCTTCCAGGAAGGAAACAGGACCACATGCCATCTTCTGCACAGTTGTTCTGCCAGTGTGTTCAACTATTGAAACTGAAAACGTTATAGTTTTATAACAGTATTTCGAAAAAGCTGGCCATTAATATTAGCTAGCCAAAGAATAATTTCGGAGTTTAACCCCTTAATGGCTATATTCGTTAAAGAAACTTAAAGGTGCATATTCACAGCAGAATGGGTGAAAATTAAATTGTTAAAATTGTATGCTTTTAGGGAGATAAATTGTGTGCCTACATGTAATGAAACGAAAAAAATCTTAACGTATTATGATTTCATCACGTATACATTAATATAATTTTTTTAGTTGTCAACTTGAATTAGAGGCGCGAGTCCCTAATTCAAATTCACAACTGAAAATGCGAAATTTATTTATACGTAATGAAATCATCATACTTTAAGATTTATTGTTTCATTCCATCAAGGGAGACAATTTAAGCCTCTAAAAGTATACAATATTAACAATTTAATTTCCTACCATTCTGCTGTGAATATACACCTTTAAAATATTTGCCTATTGAATGTCCATTTGCAGGCCAAGAGAAGACTACTTTTGAAATCTTACCACTGGGATGACTGGTTCGCTTATCGAGCCAGTCATTTCAGTGGTGAAATTTCAAAAGTAGTTTTCTATTGGCATGCAGATGGACATTCTAGACGACTGTAGATGCTTGTTTTGACGGGCTTTGTCATGAAAGAGTCAATATACATATGATATTAAAGTATAACTAACCCCATCTCATGATATCAATACTGATTATCTAATAGGCCACTTATAAACTATGCATGGAGTTTTAAGCTTTTTATCATCCCGTTAAAGAAAGCTATTCAATCTTTAGTAGCTAAATGTTGGTACATTTCTACAGTCTATCTTCTTCTTCTTCTTTTCGTTCGCTGATCATACCGCCAGTCCTGTAAGTGACTATCGACATGATCATAAGCGTTAAGTGCGTGGATCCATAGTTTGTTAGAGTGCGCCGTGCGCCTGGAATCTCCGTCTTCAGCACTCGAGGTTTCTGTCAGGGTTACCTCACCATTACCTCCTTTAGTCGCCTCTTACGACACGCAGAGGATACGGAAGGTGTATTCTAAGCCCCACCTACAGGGAAAATTCTACAGTCTATGAAGGCTGTCATGATTTACTTTTCACCCAATCCGAGAAAACCTGGCGTGTCTGCCTCGGTATATTCTCTCAGTCATGGAGATTCCATCTATAGCTTGACAATGTGGTATAAAAGCAACCATGCAGGTAAGCTGTTGAATATTTTTGAAACTAATTTGACTGGAAGTTGTTGCTGCCTTAGGCAGCAACAACTTCCAGTCAAATTAATTTCAAAATATTCAACAAGATTAGTATTAGTATACATAACAAGGAATGTATTGCATTGGCACTTACATGACATCACACACAATTGCTAGAGGAGACAAAATGGTGGCGATCACGGTTCAACATTTACAGGATATTACAAATCAGATAATTGTGATACAGATAAGCGCATGTGGCAAGATATAAATGATATGAAATCTATAAACCATAACCTATCCATGTAATGCAACATTTGAGATGGGATTGGCATCCCTTTAAAAGAGACATTATCATTGTAAATACAGCATCAATGACAACATATTGGCAGTGACAGCAGAAACATTAATAACAGCCACATCGAAATAGATTAAGATCATCTAGCTTACATTTATCGGTGACATCTATTCCAGATGCATTTGACACATTCTGTCCACTGGAAGCACCCTGTGAAATACCATAAGTATGAGAAGAACTCTGTGCACTGGAAACACTATGCTTTGTGCTTAATCTGAAATTTTTTAAAAACATCAAATCTTTTATTATAATTCTAGGTAGATAGCTGAGTACTTGGCGATTTGTAGCAAACTTGAAACTCACTGAGCTGTTCATGTTATCTAGAACAATGGACATTTCCAGTTTTAGCTATGCCCTGGCCATTCCTATCTAAGTTCCACCCACGTGTTGGGATCGATCGATCTCTGAACTCCCTCGCTATCAATTTCCTGAAAACTATACAGGTAAGCTGTTGAATATATTGCAACTAATTTGACTTGGTGCTGCTGCTGCCTATGGCAACAGAATATTTATTAAATAATATAATAAAGACATGCAATTCGTACAACAACGCATTATCCGTCTTCAAATATGCGTTCGTGACGTACTTATCTATGTCAGACATGACGTCATAATGACGTCATTCATTATGTTGTAATTTTACACGTCACTTAGTTGATTGTTACGTCATCTGATTGACGGATAAACTGGAAAGTTCCATTGCCCACCTAACATGCAGACTTGTACTGATGATTGTTTGCCTCGGTGTGTTTTCTAAGCATATACTTGTATAATATGGAAGATGCTCCCAAGCTTCTCAAGTAACTCTTCCAGAGTTCAAATTATATAGCAATATTATTATTTTCTGGACAACCACGTTTGCGACCGGATGGAATTTTGAAGAATTTGTTTGTGTAAGTTGATGTGATATTTGTATTCAGTAAACCAATAAGACAATAATTTTTTCCAAGCTGTCATTAACAATATTCCACGCTCATCATTACGAACTAATGTAGCAGTCAGAATTGACAGCTTACGCGATATATTTCTCAGTCTATATGCGTCCCGTCTGTTTGGTGGTCTCATGTGGTCAACAGTCTTATCATAATCATCACCACAAAGTACACAATGCAGCGTGAAGTCAAATGACAGGAATGAAGATCTGAGCGTGTTGATCGACTTAGTAGAAATGTGAACCACGGAAACGCTGCTAGAGTAAAATGCATGCTCGTATGCAGGCCACATATGCACAAACATATGCTTGTCCTTCAACCATCTCAACTATAGCGTTGTATAGGGGCCTACTAATGTTAGCTACGTTAACTAGCCCCTTGCACAGTCAGTGCAGCTCCTTCTCACAGCTTCCTTTCACACAACAGACACAATTTCTCCCTCTGACACACTTCCTAGAAAGACTAATGAAACATTATTTCGATGTTGTATATAAGCACCTCGGTCAATTCAAACAACATAATTGATTTAGATATTTATTCAGTTTCAATAGCTTGCGCTGAAGGAGAAATGTGCGTTTTCAATTTTAGCTAATTTTCCCTTTCCAAAATTAGCGGGCACTATTTATTATCGTATTGAGCTTCCTAACAATGCCAGGAATTGAAAGATTATGTTTCCTGGAAGTTGGCGATATAGTTCTCTCTATTAGTTTGTCTAATAAAAATGTCTTGTTTCCTGGAAATAATTGAAAATCAACAATTGCCATTTAGGGGGCCCCTTTTACTAAAGGTATGACCTCATTTCCGGTATAGCGTCGTTAGCTCACAGTTAATACTCGGGGGGGGGGGGGGGGGGGGGACTTATAGTAGTGTGTTATTTATAGTCACGGGAAGTTATCTGTCAAGTTTAACATTTTCCCTATTTTTCAATCAAAAATCCGGATTTTACTGAACTGCTGCGGTAGAGCAATTGATTCTGTCCTGCTTTAGAAAATACTTGTGACCTATACCTTGTCTCTTCATTCTCTAGCAACTTCCGGTAGGCGACGATCTCCATCTCCATCGTAAGCTTACAGTCCATCAAAATCTGCAGCTCTACCAACACAGCCTCGAGTTCCGATTGCATTCTGCGCACGTCCTCACCCATGCGCACACGCTCGTATTCGATCTCGTGTTCCCGCTCTTCTAGATGCAGGTTTCTGTCACGGAGGTTCATCTCAAGTTGTGCATTCTAAATTTAAGATAGATAGATAGATAGATAGATAGATAGATGTATGTATTTTTATTTTATTGACGCACTGGCAACGTGCGGCTTCAATTTCCGTGTGCTAACTTAGCCGACAGTCATGCACCCATTAGTTTAATTTGTTGATCACCATCTCCCAGTCGGGGGAATCGAACCGCCATTCTGCAACTCCGCATAGCATCATAAACCAGGCATCTTTCCACTGGACCACCGCGCCAAGACTAGTAAGTCAAGGATTGGCCGACCAGCTTTCACATGTCTGATATACTGACACACTGACGATTCATATGGGACTATCTGTGGATGCACCTGCCACAATTCAATTCTAGGCTTTTACGCCTATTGTACTCTGACTCCAGCACGGCTCTGGCAGTATATGTATTTTTATTTTATTGACGCACTGGCAACGTGCGGCTTCAATTTCCATGTGCTAACTTAGCCGACAGTCATGCACCCATTAGTTTAATTTGTTGATCACCATCTCCCGGTCGGGGGATCGAACGGCCATTCTGCAACTCCGCATAGCATCAGCAACCAGGCATCTTTCCACTGGACCACCGCACCAAGACTAGTAAGTCAATGATTGGCCGACCAGCTTTCACATGTCTGATATACTGACACACTAGATAGATAGATTGATAGATAGATAGATAGATGTTTGTATGTCTGTATTTTTATTTTTTATTGACGCACTGGCAACGTGCGGCTTCAATTTCCATGCGCTAACTTAGCCGACAGTGATGCACCCGTTAGTTTAATTTGTTGATCACCATCTCCCGGTCGGGAGATCGAACCGCCATTCTGCAACTCCGCATAGCATCAGCAACCAGGCATCTTTCCACTGGACCACCGCACCAAGACTGAAAGTCAAGGATTGGCCGACCAGCTTTCACATGTCTGATATACTGACACACTGACGATTCATATGGGACTATCTGTGGATGCATCTGTCACAATCAATCCTAGGCTTTTACGCCTATTGTACTCTGACTCCAGCACGGCTCTGGCAGTATATGTATTTTTTATTGACGCACTGGCAACGTGCGGCTTCAATTTCCATGTGCTAACTTAGCCGGCAGTGATGCACCCGTTAGTTTAATTTGTTGATCACCATCTCCCGGTTGTGGGTGGTGGGGTGGTGTGGATGGATGGATGGATGGATGGATGGATGGATGGATGGATAGATAGATAGATAGATAGATAGATAGATAGATAGATAGATAGATAGATAGATAGATAGATAGATAGATAGATAGATAGATATAGACGCAGGCACGCAGGCAGCAGACATGCAGTCTGGCAGGAAAGAAGGCAGGCAGGCAGGAAGACATTCAGCCAGGCAGATAGACTTTGATTCCTGATTTACCAGAATCCCAATTTCAAGGTAGGTATACAGGTAAGCTGCTGAATATTCTGAGACTAATTTGATGGGGTGGGGGGTTTGATGTGGGGCAGCTATCACAGCAACAGCTCCAAGTTAAATTAGTTTCAGAATATTCAACAGAACGGTTACTATTTTGCAAATCCATGAAAGACATACAATTCGTACACATGGCGGACCTTTCGAACTTCATGGCCGAGTTACAGTTCGTCATTATGATTGTGACATCAGCCTACATGTGATATAATCGATTATGACGCAATACACCCGAGCGACAGATCGGATCATTCTATTTACTCGGCGTACCCTTGACTCCGCATCGAAGTCCCTCGAACGAACTTAAAGGAAATTTAATTTAATTCAAGTAACAGGTCATATAGAGTTAATTTATTTGACGAGGTAATTTAATAATAAAGCGTATCTACTCGTAACATACCCTGGCTTCGAGCTCGCTGATTCTGTTACTGAGGTCCAGTACTCGTTCTCTCAGACGTTTCGATTCCTCTTTGACCGGAGCCATGTCGTAAGTCGGAGCTTGTGTCGCTCGAATGTCTCGCACCTGTTAGGAACACATAACAATGCAATGAATAAATTTACAATGTGTTTAGGTCACCCACCGACTAGAAATGTAGACTATTTCCAAATCTACCACTAAGTATAAGTATTTTTAATCACAGAACGACCATATTGAAAATATGTGTACATCTTTATATTGATTTCTGCCACCTTTAATACACTAAAATAAAACTATGAAGTAGTTTAACTAGATTATATCTCATGACGAATGAAATAGCGCGAGAACAATTGTCAAATATAATAAATGTAATGGACCTTTCCAGTTTTAGCCAGGCCCCGCCCATACCTAGCTAAGCTCCACCCACAACACGCTCGTGTTGAGATCGATCTATCCCTGACCTCCCTGACCATTAATTTCCAGAAAGCTATGCGGGGCAGCTGTTGAATACTCTGAAACTAATTTGAATGGGTGTTAGTGCTGCCCATGGCAGCAACAGCACCTAGTCAAATTAGTTTCAAAATATTCACCAGCATGTTATTAAATAGTAAAGATATACAATTGGTACAACGTGTCGGACTATTCAGCGTAAAAGACGGACTAAATCGAGTCATTCATGACGTCATGATTATGACATCATCCTACACGTCACGTAGTTGAGTATGACGTCATATGATAGAGGGATAACCTGAAAAGGTCCATTCAAAGAACGCTGGACTCGGTTTTTCTCGTTGTCACACTGAGTGGAATAGAGTGCGAGTATCAAAGTGATACATCACGTAATACATTACATAATTCACCTACGCGCCCTGATTATGAAACCCGGATACACATAGTATGTTATCATAAATATATTTTTTTTAAAACAACTAATAATTGACCAAAAAAACCGCCGCCGAAGACGACGACGACGACGATGACGACGACTCATTTGGCAACTGTTCCTTGTCCGCAGTCCGAGCCGTCGGCTTCATCGTGTTCATCTTGGTGAGCTGAGTACATAGTCCTGTATTTGTTATGTGTGTACGTAGCATGTAGCATGTAGCCTAGAAGATGATTGCACTTCGTTTGATTGGTTTGGTTGGCGTATAGTTCGGGTTTCTGTTAAACACGTCCCGTTCATACCAGGTTAAAAACAGTATTAATTTCGTTGTTGGGCCAAACTTCTTTTCTTGAAATCTTGATTCTATACGGTTTTGTTTTTCGTGACACCAACGGTCTTATATCCAAGCGTCAGAAAAGAGGAGGGATCGGGGTTGACTGCTCTATATGAAATGAAAAAAGTAAACTTGTTGTGGTGAGATCAACATTATTCGCGAAGCACGTGATCATCGAGGCCTACTCTAACTTAAATTAGTGATCGTCCATTCAGCCGTTATGCCTACGTTGTACCAACCTAACCATGCAGACCTTTCGACCTATGGATCACTCAGTACATTCACGGCACAGCGCCCTTGACTCTAAAGCTTCCTCAGTCATAGATCTAACCATCTATTCTATTGGCATTTCCGTTGCAGATTATTAGAATTCTGACCTTGTAACTTTATCAGCTGGTGTTATGTATAAGTAGAGAGAAGAAAAGAATAGATTAGATGGCATTTCGGTTAATATAGTTAGGTTAGTATATGCATGGGTGGGTGTGGTGGCATGGGAATGTTACACGGACGATCTATCGCTTTCTATATAGTTGCTATCATTCTGTATGGCATTGTGATTTTCTTCGTTTCCCGTTTGTCCGAGTGCCACTTTAAGGAAACCGCAAAATGTGGACGCGGAATAAAATGATTGCACTAGCGGCATCACTGCGCTTTATAGACACTAGTGCGAAGTGGAGTTAATTCAGGCGCTATCTGTGTACGCGTGTCTGGTGCCATCATTATGTGCATAGTATACAAAGCATCAGGGCAGATGTCCGACCGGTGATGCTACCGTATCTAGAGCTGCTCCAAGTTTATGGCAAGGTCATATGAACACACATCTTTCACAAGCATTCCAATGTTATAATTCTAGTACAAACATTTCTTCAGATCCTATCCGTAGACAGAAACTGTCTTGACATATTAAACTCTGTGATTAATTTGGAATTAAGATACTGCAAAGTTTTGAAGTGCACTGGTTTGTAGACTTAAATACGCATTGTGGCCAGAGTGTTGTTGTACTTTAAACTAGCAATAGAACAATCCTTTAGCACAAGGTGTATGCGTCTCTTAAGACTATTTTCAAAGTAACCACACAACTGTCAGTTTCAGAACATTGTCTGTTCATTTGTAGGATCAGGGAGGAATGGTTGGCGCTATAGATATAGCTATTGACCTTTCAATGTGTACCCATCCATCATATGACGACGTAATCATGACGTATTCAATGACTCGAAATAGTCCGTCCTTTGCGCTTAATAGTTCGACATGGTGTACCAATTGTACGTCTTTATCATTTAATGAACATTCAGTTGAATATTTTGAAACTAATTTGACTGGACGCTGTTGCTTCCATTGGCAACAACATCAACCAGTCAAATTAGTTTTAAAACCTTTAACAACTTACCTGTATAATTTACTGGAAATTGATAGTCAGGGAGTTCAGAGATCGATCCATCCCAACACGAGCGAGATGTGGGTGGAGCTTAGCTAGTAATGGTCGGGGAATAGCTAAAACTGGAAAGGTCCGTTGACAGCTTGAACATAGAAGAGGCAGGCAGCTTGAAATATAGTTCTTAGATCGTCATAGGTTTGATTATTGCCAATGGGGAGGTACGTCACAGATTACGAACAGTTTTACGCTATTTTTGTCATTAAGTTACATCCTATAAATTGCTATTACTATTCCTCCAGTTTCTCACCTGCATATTCATTCTGGTTTCCAGACCGGCCTTAATCTGATCGATTCTTGTATCATACTCTGTCTGTATCTCCCTAATGGCACCTGTCAACTCTCCATGCCAGTACTTACGCATCTCCATGTTACTGTCCTTCCGAGTCATCGCCTGCAACTCACGTATCTCCTGTTCATACACGGATGTAGCGAAGGCAAACTCCTCTTCCAGCGTCTGGCACTTACTGTTAACATTGATGTGTGACGTGGTCTCATTATCCAAGTCCTGGAAATGAATAAATGCACGGACAAATGAATGAAAGATTAAGCGAACGAACGAACTGACGGATGCCCGGATGGAGGGCGGGCGGCCCGAGTGGCCGGATGGGCGGGAAGTTGGGCGGGTAGATGCGGGCGGGTGGGCAGTCGAGCGGTGGGCGGGTAGGCAGGCTGACTGGCGGGCCGGGTGGGGATGGATGAACCGACGGATGGACGGCCGGACAGATGGAAAGGCGACCGGCCAGACGGGCGGGTGGGTGGCTGGGTTGATGGTGGGTTTGGGTGGGTGTGTGAGTTAGTTGATGGATGAGTGAGTGAGTGGCTGGGTGGGTTGGTTGGCTGGTGGATGAGAGTGTAGATGGGTGGGTGGATTGGTAAAGGTTGGACATAAGGAAGAAAAGAAGAAAGGAAAGACGGAAAGAAGGAGCAGTGGCCTTGTAAAGAGGTATGGGTGTAAATAAATTCATTCATTGTCGGAAGATATGCGTTTACTCTGGATTTATCATCTTTCACTAACAAGCATTTATCTAATGACAATTATTTATTCTTACCGTTCTGAGTCTATTGTTGTCATCTTGAAGGCGTTTGATTTCCTCTCGGGCCGCGCCTATTTCATTAAAAAGAGCCATGTTTTTCTCCTTCATGCAACTTATGTCACCCTCCATGCGACCACACATATCATACAAGCGCTCAAAGCGCGTCTTGTAATCGTTTGTCAAGCGACATTCCGCCTCCCGTCTGAAAAGCACGAAACGTCCCTTAGCCAACTAAACCATATTATGGAGGCACAACAATTCATTAATCCATTTCCACACTCAATAATATGACGTCATAATCAACTACGTGACGTGTAGGATGACATTCTAATCATACACTGAATAGAGGGAAATGGCCGGGGAATAGCTAGAAAAGGATCAGATTGCTGGAAACAAATTAGAATATCTGTTTTTCGCCGGACCTTAAGCTACTCTTACACATTCATGAAGTTTGCGCCCAACTACTACGAAGTACAGTTCGGGACATGTTGGGATGGTCGCGAGGGTCGGGAGAGGTCGGGAGAAGTTTTAAAATGTTTACCTTCGTGATGGTCGGGGTATTTCGTGACGCTTCCTAGTCAAAATCTGGACACTTCGGTATACTTTGCGACTGTTCGGCTAGTTCGGGGTAGATCGTGGGGCTGGGGTGGAGTGGGGGCGTGGGTGGGGGTGGGGTGTGTGTGGGGTGGGTGGTGTGTGTGTGTGTGTGTGTGTGTGTGTGTGTGTGTGTGTGTGTGTGTGTGTATGTGTGTGTGTGTGTGTGTGTGTGTGTGTGTGGTGGAAGGTCGTGATTTGTCTCGTGGTGCAGTCACGAACTGCCACGAACTCTCACGAAGTACCACAAACTCTCAAGAACTCTTACGATGCTACTACAAACTCTCACGAACCGGCAAGAAATGGTCCGAGCCGGTATGATTTGCCTCACGAGCGCGCAGGCAAATTATATAAAACAGGGACGAGCTGACCAGTTTCTACATTCCACTGCTACACACCAATGCTGTTTATAGTTTTTTCGTGTCCATCCTTCTGGTTAAATCATATGCAATGATTCATACTATTGCCACATAGGTGTATGTATACAAAATCTATGTATACAACTTCACGACCTTTAATGACCTTCGTTCGTAGAAGTTCGTAGTAGTTCGCATCCGTTCGCTAATGTTCGGGATAGTTCGGGACAGATCGTGCGTTGAGTTCGTAGTACTTCATAACAGTTCGTGAAAGTTCGAGACACTTCATGACAGAGGTCAATGACCTCCAAGAAAGGTCCCTAAGTGTCCGAACTTAGGTTCGCGACACATCGCGAGACTTCGGTGCCCACTTCGTGAATGTGTAAGAGCAGCTTTACATAATTTCTGGTTAGAATTATAGCTTTTTATTTTACTTACTCCTGTTTTTCCAGTTTCACAATGTCCTCCAGACTGACCACCCTGACTTCCATCTCTGATTTCTGTCTGGTCAGTTCATCTATGATCTTCCGGGCTTGCTGCAACTCTACGTCATACATCTGACGAATCTTGGACGGTTCAAATAACGCATTCTTCTTCAATTTCTCATTTTCTACAATCAAAGCTTTGTTCTGAGCTTCTAAGAAACGAACTTTCTCGATATAAGATGCTAATCTTTCATTCAAATTCTGCAAATCTTTCTTTTCACGTTCGCGATTTTCTTTGACATCGCTGACATCTCCAGTTACGGCGAATGACTTGTCAAAGTGCCCGGATGAGCGGAGTGATTGTCGGTTCATGGTATAAGAATCACCGACACTACTTCTAGAGATCACTGTGGGTCTTCCACTGATCACTGGGGAAAAAGTGTTGGTTCTTCGGATTGTGATGTCGCTGCTGCCATAACCCGGAGCCTCCTTAATCGTTGAAGTTGACATTGCGATATCTTGTGTTGTCTAATGCTTAAATTTTAAATTCGGATGAAAAATTAAGAGACCAAAATTATTATAATAATCATGGGGGTCAGCTGGATATATCGCTAAGTGTTCACAACAGCCTACCAACGCGATGCTTGTGTAACAGCCGCTTTTATAAGGTGCAAATCTCGTGTTGGTAGCAATGCAAGATTTACTATTCTTAGCCAAATTTTCTTTACTAAGATTGTTTGTCAATTTCTGCTAGTTGATCGTCAACGATTATTATGAATAGCCACTATAATGAACAATAGGCAGTATTTTCCATGTCGTTAATATCTTTTGTGGTCTCTCTAAATCATAAGAAATCGTATTCACGCTAAATTGTGTGCTGTTTACTAATCCAGACCCCAGCGGCCAATTTCTGCGTATGTGCAATACAACTTGGCATGTATTAAATTCAAGTCGGGTACCGTACGAAGCTTATACTTTATTTAGTCATTAATACAATTTCTGAATAATGGCCGGGACCATAGCTGAACAAGGTCCAAGGCCGTATTAACCCTTTTCATTCTAGACAACAAAATATTGATTGCTTATTTTCAAGTGAGGTTAATCACAATCATAGTGAATATTTTGAAGGAAAAAAATGTTGCTGCTGTCTTTGGCAGCAACAGCATCCAGCAAGCTTGTTTTTAATTTATTCAACATGATCTTGCCGTTGCAGAATAAGATTTATGGCTATATATAGTGCAATAATCTGAACAGCTTTCAGGATTAATTCTGCAATCGAAACAGTACAAATCTACACTTGAGTTAGAAAACTTAGACACGTTAAAAATTATTTGTAGCTGTCTTCAGGAATTAGTTACATTATATATAATAATTCTTACGATTTTCTCTATTAATTCCATAAGACGACGTGCCACAATTACGGAATATCTGTTTATCAAACGTCCAGTCCAGGGGCAGTATTCTCAAAAGAGTGGGTAGATTGCACATGTCGTATGGTAAACAACATGGCAATCATAATATCTGCCTTTGACACATATGTCGTAATTACACAATTCCCCGTACTTAGAGCTCTCGTATCCCAATGAATTGAGAAACATATGCACGAGATATGAGATCCTTGCTGGTTTCTGTGCCATTGGCCTAGCACGCAATGTCCTAACTATTGGACGCCCATATTATTTGAGGGTAATAGCGACGTACTGATGGCCCAGTACGTGGGTAGCTGATGGTCAGGGAATGGGCTGACCATTACATTGCTAGGTGGATGCCGATGGACTCCATGGCGTGGTGCTGATATATCAAAAAACAATCTTATCGTCTCCTCAAGATGGTGGAGTTAGGGGCGCAGGGCCTGATGTGAGCGTCTGGCTAATTCGTAAGCGCATGCTGTCCCTATATTACCAAGCTGGCGGTTGGTTCACTTGAGTAGGCCTTTTGGCGGTTCGCCGGCCCAGAGTGGACGGCTCCAGACTTTGGCAATGTTCCCTTGATGTACGCTAAACTCGTATTGCATAAAACCTTAATAACTTCGTAGCTGACAGTAAGAATCTCTAATGCATTGTACATAGCGTGACGCTTGCTCTCTTTACTGATACCAAAAGTCCGAATGATCTAAGCGTGTGCTTCTATCTCTTTTATACCACACGGTGGCAAACCAAAAGTAGGCTGGATTATGATCGAATATGGACATGTTCTTCCTTATTTTGGCAGTGCACCGAGTGTTAGAGGTGCAAAAGTGCCACCATTTTGTCAGTTTGGTGGTGCACCTTTTACGATACGATACGATGCGTTGTGCGTCGGTGGAGAACCTTTTTGGAGGTGCATTGTATTTTGGGGGCCCATTAATTTTTGGCAGTGCAAACCTTTTTCGGGGTGCAACGATTTTGGTGGTGTATGACAATTTTTTGGTGATACGCAATTTGGGCGGTGTACTAGATTTTGGTGGTGCAAAGCTCTTTGGCGGTGAAACAATCTTTTTGCGTTTTTTGGCGGTGCACAATTGTTTGGCTGCGCATTGCAAATTTTGGTGGTGCAACATATTTTTCTGCGTTAATATTAAGTCCAGTGTTGTATAATGCTCTTTGCGCGCATCGCTACATGTTTGATTCAGACGTTATGGTGTTTCGTTCATTGGACGGAACTCATCAGAGGCACACGATTTTCTGCATGATACGGGTGATCTAAGCTGCTACCCGTAAATTGAGGAGGGGTGGGATTGGAAAAGAGTATGTGTGGAGAGGGGGTGTTGGGAGGGGGGCAGGGGGAGTGGTGGTGGCGGGTGTGTGCTGTGAAGAAGCGGATTGTGAACAGCTGAGTGAGCATCATACTAGGTTATTATACCTAACAGTAACTTGTATGGTTTTAGTATGCTGGGAATATCTGTTATGCTGGCTCTAGTATGTGCTCCCAGTGACTTCTCAGCTGTTTGGGAACCCTATTAAGTCTGTAGTTTAATTGTTCTCTAGTGATTGGCAATGTGTAGTGATGGATATGTTTACCACATCATCGGTCCCAGTGATAGTTGCGTCCATTGTGACGCCGTAATAGAGTGTATGTTTTAGAGTTAAATTATGAGTAGGTGGTCAACATTTATCAATAAAATGGTAATAATGACGTAGTGACGGTCAAGCATATGTGTAGCTGGTCGCCAGGCAATGGGTTGACCACTACCATACTAGTTTGATGCTGATGGACTCTATGGCGTGGTGCTGATGTATCCAGTGAAATCCCGTTTGTCTCCTCCAGATGGTGGAGTTAGGGTCAGAATGACCTGACGTGCAAATCTGGCTAATTCTGAAGCCTATTCTGCCTTTATATTAGTGTGCTGGCGATTCGCTTCGGAAGGCTATTTGGTGGTATGCACATCTCTAGTGGATGGGTACGTTCACCGAGTCCACTGTGTGTGCCCAAATGGACTGCAACACCACCACTTCCATCTCTGGCATCTTGATGTTAGCTCAACTCATCTTGTATAAAACCTCATTAACTACGTAGTCCAGAGTGAAAATCTCTAAAGCATTGATAGTTTGACGTTTGTTCTCTTTAGCTAGACTCGGAGAGGACATCGATATGTTGGTCCGTATTTTGGCGGTACAGTGATGGTTGGCTGTACAAACGCTTGGCCATGTTGGCGGCTTGACGACATACTATCGATCTTGACAGTGTATCGTGACTTTTCATAATAATTGAGTGCATTTTCTCTAACAGCAAGTCTGTACATGCAACTGGTCAATTGTCAGCCAGGTCTTGAGGTGAAATCACGTTATAGAGGTATTCACAGTAGTAGCTTGAAAGCGCATATTTCAGCACTGTTCAGTGCAAGTGTACCATTTTCCAGGGAAAAATACCTGGATGTGGGTGTTGTTGCTGTCAATCATATTTTCTCAAAGAAGTTAATACATGTGTACTAAACAATTTTGAAATGTACCCTATCGAGCTACTAGTGTTCAAATATGTAAGTGACATTATATTAAAACCGATCACGCACCTAATCAATGCAGCTTTTATGCACCACCTCCCCATCGACGCTTATCGACGGCACCCTTATCACGCTAGCCAAGCCCAAGAAGCCACACGAACATCACCCCCCCCCCTCGGTCAATCTGCGACCCATTGTGTTCATCAACAGCATACAGAAAATCCTATCCAATGTTACTCTCTGTCGCATGTGAGATAAGATCAATGACTTCCCCGGATCATGTCAACGTGCCTTCAAACGTGGACGCAGCCGCGCAGATATTGTATGGGCTCAATGCATTCTTGTGTCGATAGTCATGTCCAAACACTGGGATTTCCACAAAATGGGCATTGACATATCATCAGCCTTCGACACAATTAAACAGTCACAGATCCTAGATGTACTACACCAGGCCAGTTGCATTTAAGATGAGCTACAACTAGAGAGACTACTGCTTGCAGACACGAAGCTGAGAGCAGGAGTCAAGGCTGTGAATTCTCTAGAGTTTGAGACATCAATCGGCTCCCCACAGGGAGATGGTCTATCCCGTATGCTTTTTACTTGTTACCTTGCTGCAGCGTTGAAATCCGTGTGGGAAAATTCCACAAGACCAAATACCCAGTGTCAACACTGGGTATGCCGCTAGAGATGGAATATGCTGGCATTTCTGCACGCTGCGTCATGGGGAACATAGCTTTCCCGTCCTTCAGGAAGCTATGGATTCGTAGATCAAAGATACCCTTGATAAGGAGGCTACGTTTATTCAATGCACCCTGCGCATCCTGTGGACTTCATAGACGAGGAAAGGAAACCAGTTGACGAACTTCTTCCAATAGCTGCAAGCAAACCAAAAATTGAGAATCTCTTTATGAATGAATCCAAAACAGAGTTCGTCCACATATAACTATCTACAAACTATGAAACTAAAGAAGACGACGATCCACTTCGTGGCGGTGAGCCATGGGGTGAAAAGTAAAATCTTGGGCTCACTGCTTTGTAATACTGCTGCATTTCTGCACGCTGCGTCGTGGGGAACATAGCTTTTTAGGCCTTCTGCAAGCTATGGATTCGTAGATCAATGATGGCCTTGATGAAAAGACCACGTTTATACAATTCAACCTGCGTATCCTTGATGCTGCATAACTGTAACAGCTGGGCAGCTCCAAAGGCAGCTCTAGACAAACACGACACCTGCCATCACAAACACCTACGCACCTACCGATGGCCAGACAGCATAATTTCCAACGATGCACTATACAAGATGTGTAATACGTCGCCGCTGTCTATAAAAGTCGCCCAGAAAAGATGGTCCTTGTTGGCCATGTGCTAAGGATGCCAGAAAACACACCAGAGCGCCTTGGTATTCGCCATACTCAGAGCCAACAAATACAAAGCCAGGAGATGACGTCTTTTGCATAAATCTGATAAGCGTGCTACGAAGTGACCTCAAGAAAGCAGAAATTAGGTACACTCAAGTCAAGAATTGACCTGAGGAAGCGAAAGATTTCGGCTGAAGACAAGATACAGTGGGGAAAAAGCGAAGAGGTACTGATAGCAGCGACATGGTGTTTCTACTACTACAGCAGCAGAATAAAGTAATCATACAATACGTATCTCATATCTCGTGAAAACTTTCCTCTACTTATTGAAACATGAGTACTTTAAGTAAGCTGCGTGAATACGGACCAGGACATTATGGTTCAAGGAACCGCCATAATAATCGGGGATTCAGTTCCTGAAAACACTTTGTTTTGATGTTATTTCAAGATTTATATATCCATACTCCATCAAAATTTAAACAATGTAGAGAAATCTGACACTGCGGACATGCTTGAGGAAATTTACTTTATTGCCAAGATTTCTTTGTAAAATGACGAATGCCCATGCCAAATTAGTCTAAAGTATTCAAATTATTCATTTAATACTTTGTAGCAAGAATAGCCACTGCCTCTGTTTATAGCCCTACAGCATTTTCGAATGTGGGTGGGGTTGGGTAAGGTGCGCTGAGACCAATGGACTGCAAATATTGATTTTAGGATTTTGATTTCTATTACCTTTGTGACTTATAATCGAACCGTTTGCAATATCTGCTCAATAAGCGTTATATCATGCTGCTGAACAGCCCAGCGGTAGAAGTCGAATCATTCTTTTAAATTTTTTTTAAATTAATTTAACTGGGCACTGTTGTTGTCATATATAGCAACAACATCAAGTCAAATTAATTTCAAAATAGTCTGAAAATTGAGATCCGGGAAGTTCTGGATTCGATCGATCCCAGCACGGGAAAAACATGGGTGGATCCTAGTTAAAGATGGGCAGGGCAAAACCTAAGGTTGATCATCCATTGTTTAACGAAGTACATGGTGCCAGATGCAACCAGAGGTTACCATCCGAGGGGCGGGGATTATACATCACACTACAACCCTTATCTGCTTGTCTAAAGTTAAGCAGGATCTACATGTACATACAAGAGATAGTGTTGGCTAAGCAGTACCACTGCTTTAACCCTCAAGAACAACTGGTTCAATCATAGAACATCCTAATTGATAGCACTGTTGATTATGTAATAAGTCAATCATTTGAACACGTTAAAAATATTGCATGACCTGAACATTTATTCATTTATGCGATCTTAAACCACCTTTGTCAACAAAGCACAGTCCTATCACTAGATGTAAGCACCTGCGACAAAGCGAATCTCTGTCATGGGCACACCCGGGGACAATGGCACAAACTGGTATTATGGCTTGGTAGTTTCGCTATGGCTGTGGCCATCCTAGACGTCATTACTCACCACCGAAAAAGGTTACATTAGTGAGGTGTTGCTCGAATCTGGTGCTCCTGCGTCTGTCCTCTCTGGAAGCAATGGAATAAAGTTGCGAGGTTTCACAAGCTGGTGTTTGAGGTTAGTTTGCGACTACATTAGCAGACATTTCAGAAGTGGCTTAATGGAAACCGTGATTTCTCTGCTGACCAGCTGAACAACATAGTTGATGATCGTAGCTCTTCATTTTGGAAAAGGATAGTGAAGGACTCGTAGATGCAATTGAAAGACAAATCACTTAATATAGAAACCTTATTTTGGACGAATTTGATAAGGAGTATGCACTAAATTCGGTGGCTGTAGTTTGGAAATAGTGAATTGCTCTAGTACAGGTGCTGCTACTGTTTATGCAAACTAAGGTAGAGAAGAATTGCGGTAGTTGCATCTTCTTAAATCTTCTGAAAATACGATAACGTGGAATCCATGGATAATCCTCTCTTACTACATACATTATTGTAGATGTGGCTCAGTCTACCTAGAAGTCTTTAAAACTATGCTGGCATGGTCGGTGGTAAGGGAGATATCTCACATACACAAGTGAATCGGCGGATCAAAGAGGGATAAGCATGTGAATTCTCCGCATCGGAGGAACCCAAAGAAGGCTGTAATACACTCTGTTTCCAACATAAAATCTATCTCTCCATTGAACAAACCCTTCTGTAAGCATGCACACATAAGCGACAGTACATTAAAAGTAACAGGATATCTGAGCGAACGAGGTTGCGCATCTTCCCGTTTAACCCCACATATAACAAGTTGCAAGCATGCCAAACCGCCACAGGACGGATGGCAGAAAGGGGTTGAGCTAATAAAATGAAATCGTATTCCACAGAGATATAACCTAATGGTAGAATGTTTGAGCCTCAGATATTTATGACAATGCGACACATAATAATTCAACAGCTGTTCGGACACCGGTGGCATCACTGTATTCCAGCGTACATTGTGCAAAGTAAGAAAAGGCACATACGTATGGTAACCTGATGAATATGCCGTCATTGTTGAAGAAGCCACTGCTTTTCCAATTAATCTTCCTTCCTCAGCCTGGAACTCCACACCACCTCTGAGACTGGTGGGCATGGACGCTTGTTCTTCTGAGCCGCTGGCGCAAGACGTCTGAATCATTCCATCTGAAATCATGAAAGAGCGTCTGAAATGTTATTAGATATACCTGGTACATGTTGCGCATACACAGCAAAATAATTTTTCAACGCGCACCATGTCAAATGTCTCATCAAGTGTATTATGGAGGGCACCTTAGATCTCCTATTATTAATAATAGTGACAGTAGCTAGATTGTCACAGTGAAATAAAATCTTTTTAGAGGACCGCTGCCCCCTATCCCCACCCCCAAAGGAGCGCTGCTACAACAATGGGGTATAATTCTAGGAATGCTATGGAAAGTTTATCATCCACAATTAAGTGGATGTCATCTGGCCACTTTTCACAAAACCATAGGCCCTGGAAATACACCCCATAGCCAATGGTTGATGATGCATCCGTAAATAGTTCCATGTCAGCGGCAGGAGTCAATGATGGATCATGAAACATAGACACCATAGACACCCCATTCCACTGGTCTAAAAGAGTTTCCACATAAATATATCTTCACGGCATTCTGCAGTTAAATGCACGTAGTGATGAAGTTCCTTAACTGAAAATGCTAAAGCCATCACATATGAAACAAACGATCTACCAGCCAGAATGACCCAACTGGCTAAACTCTAATGTCCCAGAAGTTTTAATAGTTCCAATTTAGTGCATGACATACGATGTAAAGAAAGTGTTCAACAATGCTGAAATACTATCGATCTTATTTATGGGAAGACGGGCTTGCATATTGTCAGAGTCTGAGATTATGCCCAAGTACTCTACTGCCATCGTCAGACTTACAATTTTGCGTTGTGCAAGAGGATTATTCAGTCTGTTAAACAGCAAAGTTAAGATGGGCATCATCCCCTCAGCATCAAAATCTGGTTTGTCAATGGTTAGAAAGTCATCCAACAGTTGTAAGATAAAATCAACACCATAATTCTTTGTCGCGATCCAACATATGGCTGAAGAAAGACAGTCAAAAATCCTAGGCCTCGGTCTACACCCAAAGGCGAGACCCCTATAAAAATAATACAAGCCTTCCCATCTGACACAAAATAAATTACTGTGGTGATATGGGAACCAACTTGAAGTCGTCGGTGATGTCCTTTTTACACATTTTCGCCCCTTTCCCACATCGTACAATCTGTCGAATGGCGTCATCTATCTTCACATAAGTCAGAGAGCACTGTTCTTTATCTATCAACTCATTAATGCTACAATGCAAACTGTTAATATGAGGTGACGAGAGGTCGACAATCAGCCTTTTATTCCCAGAATACTTCCCTTCAGCAATCCCTATTGGTGAAACTCTATATACTGGAAAGGGTGGTTTCTGAAATGGGCCCGAAAGATAACCTTTGGCCACTTCTCTGTCAATTAACTGACTCACTATAGCTTTATACTGGAGCGCTGATTGCAGATTCCTGCATTACGTAGTTGGAATATCAGTAGTGTCTACCATAGTATCAAATCCAAAACTAAAGCCATCAATAAGGTATGACACAAAGTTAGACTCTCCATGTCCTTTGGATTTACATTTGCTGCAAATGTGATCATGTATGCATAGTGGCTTGAAACAAACCCAGACTGAATTAAAGTTATTGCATAGCTCTGTGCCTCCTACCATGCATATCTGTCTGAGACGTTCGACTGCCAGCAAGTTAGGACGTGCACCCACATTTACACTGGGTGGAAGAGACAGAACTGATGAAATTTTGTTGCAGAATGCAGTTTCATGCGATGCCTCAGCACAAGAGTTGCAGAATCGCGAACGAGCTCCCACGGTCCCAAGTTGCATTAGATCCCAGTCTCTGATAGACCAGTCCACCTTCAAACTATGCAATTGCAGGGCATTTGCACTCTTAAACGAAAGGTCTTATGATATTCGTAAAATTTGTTCCCATAAGAATTGTAAATTCCCACTATAATCGCCTCGTACTCGTCCAGCTCGTCACGTCTGTCTGGGAAGGTTTGACTCATAATACGCTTGAACCGACCGAAAGCCGTAATAAATTCCCCTAAGGAAAGCGAACGTTTCAACCTATGGTCTTCCCTATTCGAATCTGTGTCATGGGTAGGTACATCATAATAGGGAATTAGTAGAGAAGCGAGATTGACATCCTTACCCTCAACAATCTGTCGTCGCAAGGAAGGAGCCATCAAGTCCATATGCAGCAACTCCTCTGGTGATACAGCAAACCGACGGCCACTGCCAAGATGAAACTGTTGCCTAGACCTATCAAGCTGCTTCCCATGAGAACAGCAGCTACTACTTCCACACGCATGTTCAGTGTCTGGTGGATGGTTAGCACTCTGATATGCGTTGTAGTGTAAATCCAGGGAGGTTGACAGTTGGGGCAAAATTACTCAAAGATTGCTGCATCCCAGCAAGAGTCTGCCCTACGATTGTCCTAAGTGTCCCCCAAATGGCCGAATCTATGGGCGTGGTCAAGTTTGCCGAACTGTTTCGAGATGGAAAGTCCATCTGCAAGTAATTCGCCCCAGGTGAAGCAACATTGTTACTGAATGCATACGGAGCCATAGGCCTAGAAGGGTTAACGTTTCCTTTGTTATACAAACAATCGCGGGTTGCTAAATTAGTATTTGTAGATTCCGTTCTTGGTCCTAGGCCGACGAATTGTGTCGCACTATTTTTTGACAAATTGGTTGCCTTTACATTGTCAACATAAAGTTTACGTGATATTTGCAAGCTAAAAGATCCTGGTGTCACAATTCCCGCATTTTAAAGTTCTGCTCTAAGTTTAGACGAACTCCAATTCATATAATTGTCCACATCTAGCTCTGAGCTCGCCGACGAATTAGTCTTCTATCGCTTCGATTTCCTAGTAGCCATTTTGTCGAAAACACGTTTTACCACAACCGGGTTAGGAGTTAATTACCGAAGGAGAAAGAAAACACCGCGATGCTGGCACACAGTTGATTCCAATGCTGTAGAGATGTCTACTAGTACATGTTAACACTGTATATGTCCAAATATAGTCCTGACCCGGTCGACGAATCGTTCTAATGTCTGTTCAATTTTTGGGTAGCAATTTTGGTGAAAAATACGTTTTACCGAAACCGGGTATTTTTTTTACAGAAACTGAGTGGAACTTTATCACCGAATACGCACTGAAAAGCCTCGGATGCTGATGAGCAGTTTATGACAATATTGTAGTTTATGATAATATTGTAGGAAGGCTACTATGTACTGATGAGAAGTTTATGACAATATTGTAGGCTATGATAATATTGTAGGAAGTCTACTATGTACTGATGAGCAGTTTATGACAATATTGTAGTCTATGATAATATTGTAGGAAGTCTACTACTACACATATGTCAACACTTTGTATGTCCAAATCTAGCTCTGAAACAGACGAAACTCATTCCCGAGCGAGAAACCGAACACCAACGGACAAGAATGCCTATAAATATGTCGATGTTAAAAACGTAGAAATGTCCACTACCACGTGTTAGAACCGTAATGTGTTAGCCAAACCGCAATACTCCATTAGCACTGATATAAATGTCCACTTTATTAGCTAAATAACTTGAGAATTGAGATTAAATTGAGATTATGACTGAATTCTATCGGATGGATTCCGAAACAATGTAGACTGATGTTATGGTCACGTGATGGAATGCTCCAGCAATTTACCGCAGATCTTCTAATTATTGTAGCTTAGACACATTCAGCAGTGACTAGCGATTCGAATACGCTTGCTTATAGATATATCAGTAACTCAGTTGTAAATGGTAATGAGCAAAGGAGTGTAAAAGCAGATCGTTGTTTATTCAGGCAAAATAAGAAAGGACAAAATAACTAAGTAAACGTCATTGGGAACGTTATAATAAATACAAAAGCTTAACACTTTGAACACTGATTTTGCAGAATTTCAATTTCAGGAAGTGCATGCATGTGAGCTATTGAGTATTTTGGAGCTAATTTGACAAGAGCATGTCCCTTCGATAGGCCACGCTCATATTAGCTTCAAAATTATTCAACAGACTAGTTCTGTCATTGTAAGTGATTTTTCGTATTTGGTATTTCGTGTTAAAAGGGTTAATGTATCATACATGTTAGACTAATACTACGTATCTGTGATGGCGATAATCGGTAATGGAGAAATCCTGTTTTAGCTTGGCCCAGCTCATCTCTAGCTAACCTCCACTCACACTTTGTACGTATTTGGATCAATCGGTCCCTGCACTCTCTGAATCTCAATTTCCAGAAAAATATACAGGTAAGCTGTTGAATATTTTGAAACTAATTTGACTGGAAGCGGTTTCTGCCTATGGCAGCATCAGTGCCCCATCAAATTAGTATCAAACTATTCGACATAATTTTTTTTAATAGTAAAGCCATACAATTCGTACAACTTGAGTCCTCCATTTGATACGGTCAAGAAAATTTTGATTTTCTCATAGAAACTGGACATTTTCAGACCAAGAGATTATTTTTGAAAATTTACAAATGTAATCAATCACTGGCTCTGTATCTAGCCAGTTATTCCAACTGTAAATTATCTTTGGCTTTCAAAGGGACATTTCACAAGACCATGCAAAAGCCGTTTTTGTGCAGCTTTATTGCTAAATGGCAACACATGTCGAAATCAGACGTATGCTTTTATAGATCACATACTCCTGCTGCTTTGCAAAGATTTATGACCGATAAAATTAACAATCGTGAAGCGCCCCAATATTTTAGCCTCTAACGATTTTACATTTTATTAATATATACTGAACCAAAAAAGTTTAGCAACACTGAGAATATTACTGTATAAATGTTATTTAACAAAAACAATAAATTGATTCAAATATATTATTTAATTGATAGGTCATTTTCCAATTTGAACAACAGTCTCTTGTTACTGTAATGCTAGCATCGCGCCTTTAACACGACATCATTCAACGGAAGGGTCCAATTTAAATAATGACACTGAGCTGTCAATACCGGTTGTGACCTCCGCGCGCATTAACCACCGCCGTACATCGCTTTCTCCTGCTTCGAATTAAGCACCTGATGTCAAGAAGAGGAATCGCATCCCGTTCCTGGAGCAGTGCAGCTTCCAGCTCCCGCACGTTGTGAAGATGTGGATGGTTCTCACGCACCATACGGCCAAGAATGTCCCACACGTGTTCGATAGGAGACAGGTCCGGTGATCGCTCTGGCCAGTCCAACAACGGAACGTTGTTAGCCTCAAGGAAATTACTGGTGACCCTAGCTGAATGAGGACGGGCGTTGTCTCGCTGGAACATAAAGTCTGCATGATGCTGCATAAAAGGGATGACAACAGGGGCGACAACTTCTTCACAGTAACGTTGAGCCGTTAAATTTCCGTGAATCACAATAAGATCTGATTTGCCATTTTCATGGATTCCAGCCCACACCATGACACTGCCGCCACCGAATCTGTCGTGCTGAATGATGCTGGCTGCATCATACCGTTCTCCTAAACGTCGCCAAACCCGTTGCCTACTATCCGCCACATCCACACAAAACCTCGCCTCATCACTGAACAAAACGTGGCTCCATTGTTGAGCACGCCATCGCTGATGAGTTCTTGCCCATGCAAACCGATTCTCGATGTGCCGGTCTGTAAGCGGAACAGCAACAAGTGGACGACGGGCATGCAGTCCAGCATCATGGAGTCTGTTTCGCACAGTTTGTGCACGCACTGTAGTGCCGGTAGCGGTGTGCAAATTACGGGACAGCCGCGGCGCAGTCTCAAATCTGTGACGTCGTGATGACGTCACTAAGTGGCGGTCTTCTCGTGGTGTTGTTGCTCTCGGTCTGCCAGATCGTGGTTGGTCATTAACATGTCCAGTTTCCTGCTCACGTTGGCGGAGACGGGAAATGGTTGAGGCGTGAACGTTAAAATGTCGAGCAACAGCGCGAACGCTCTGCCCAGCAGCGAGTCTTCCCATTGCTTCATGGCGTTGATTTTTGGGTAGCCCTGGGCGGCGGCCCATGTTCGGTAGGGTAAACTTTTAAGCGTTTTCTGTTAACGTTCGTTATCTGCTTTTGCAATATGGTAAATATTGCCTTCGCTACCCGTCAATGTGGGCCAGTGCATGAAAAATGCATTTTCACATGCAATAAGCGTGCGGCCGAGAAATGCAAGAAATGATTTGCATTTCTTCATGATCAGCGAGACATTACATTGACGAAACATGCCTGCAAATTTGGTTATAAATGGACGCATAGTTGTAATACAACAAACCAAACTTCACTGTTGCTAAACCTTTTTGGCTCAGTATATAATATAGCTCTCCGACCAAAGAGGGATCCCAACAAGTACATGACTATCAGCCTAACCTCAGTTCCATCCAAAGTACTCGAGAGTATAGTGAGGGACAAGTTGATAGACCATATGAAGAAAAGTAAAATAATTACTGAATACCAACATGGGTACCTAGGAGTGGCGGCGGGGAGGGCGGGAGATCAACTGCACCACAAATGCTGGAAGCCATAGATGAATGGGCGAATGCTTTGGATAATAAGAAATCAATTGATGTAATTTACCCCAATTTCACGAAACCGCTAGACTCTGAACCTCAAGAATGATTGCTGATCAAAGCAAAGGCATATGATATCTTTGGGAAACTCCTAGAATCATGTCATTACTAATATAAAGAAAGCAAAGACTAGTGGTTAATACGTACTCGACCGCTTAGTGTTCCTTATATATGTAAATGACATGCAGAGAGAGAGATCAAATCCAGACTCTACTTCTTTACCAGATGATACTAAATAGTTTAGCTCAATTATCAATGCGAGCGATAGTGAAATCCTACAAAGTGCTCTAGAGGTAGTTCAAATGTGAAAAATCCAGGGTCAACCATGATCCCTCAAAACTAGCAAACGACAAAACCATTCATACATCGCATAGGAAAACAAACATTGAGCAGATGGTCACGGTTCACCTCAACTATAAACCAAACGAAGCCCAGGCTAAAGCCAGGAATACCAACCAAAGTAAATACTACGTTGAAGAGCTTCTTGTTACAAAGCTCTCTGCACAACCTAAAACATTGCGACTACGCATTTATCAAAGCAGTCGAAATGAACACCAACGTGAGCAGACAGAATCGCAATAAGATCCTGCGACAAATCTGTGAACTCGCCATAAAAAAGAAGTGGCCTCGCAAACGGGATCACGTCCACCGATCATTGTCGAAAAAATGTTCTCAGCAAGCAAAGCATTAAAATTCAGCACTCCACGATAACAACTTGCTGTACATAACTCTAATGGTCACTTCATCAAAGATCAAAGATCCGTTCACTGACACAGTAAACGAACGTCTTCCCACATCTGAAGGCAAGCCAGGACCCTGCAAAAACCCACAACGGAAACAGACTTGATAAAAAGCTTTAACATCTCTAACCAATGGATATGTATGCGGAACTGACGGCATTAATAACGAACTCCATAAATATGCAGATAATACGGTTAATAGCATCTCGACACAAATCACACACGTCATCGACTCTGTCTTTGAAGAACATTTCCCTATCAATGCTGTAGCAGAAGGTATACTCATCGCACTCCAAAAACCTAAGAAACCACCCGGCCATCTATCCAACCTGAAACAAAAAGTGCTTTTAGACAGCATCCAAAAAAGTCTATCAAATATGACATTATATTGTATGAGCGATAAGATTACGTTATCAGAGATAATATTGACAAATTTACTGGAAACTGGAGTGGATTTAGAGAGGACATAGCTGCACTGGTCTGGGCACAACGCATGTTAACACCAGTACTACAATCAAAGCAATGGAACTTCTACAAGATGGAAATGGACATGTCACGTGCATTTGTTACTATCAAGGGACCACGGTTCCTTAAATTTATCCACCAAGGTGGCTGCGATGATGGCAAACTGCGCCTGTTGAGACTCTTATTGGCAAAGACAAAATTGAATCTTCGCATCAAATCAACGCTTTCTGAACAGTTTGAAACATCAATATGATCATCACAAGATGATGGTGTATTACCAGTGCTTTTCACTTGCTCCCTCGCCGCAGCACTATCATCTGTTCGAGAACACTGCACGGCCAAACCATCCAATCTCAATGATAGGTATGCCACTAGGACTGGAGTATGCAGGTGATGTTGACTTAATCGACGGTGGAAACGGTCTTCTTGATGCTCTACTTCCAATAGCCGCAGAACAGCTAAAATCTGCAAACTTCGTCGTGAATGAAGCCAAATCAGAGTTCATTTATGTATACCTAGCCGACACGAAATAAATGATGACAGGTACCCCTCCTCTGGGCACTGAGAAGTGGAAGAAGAGTAGAATCCTGGGTCCTCTCCTCTGCAGCTCTACTGACATTGGTACTCGCTGTGCAAAAGGAAATTTCGCCTTCCAGTCATGCTGGAAGTTGTGGATTCATGACTCTAAACTTACCGTGAAAGTCAAGATGCAATGATATATGGTACATGTGTTTCCATAATGCTACACAATTGCAACAACTGGGTAGATCCAAAAGCACTCTTGAACAAACTTGATGCACGTCACCGCAAGCATCTGTGAAATATTACAAATCATTCCTGGCCACATAGTCTAATATCAAATGCAGCACTCTACAAAATGTGTAGCACAGAAAAATTATCTGTGAGGGTAGTGCAACAGCGATGGCCTATGTCCGGACATGTTCTTCGAATGGCAGAATACGCGTTTGCTCAGAAAGCATTAGATTTTGCAGTCGTATGTGCCAACAGGTGTTAGATACGGAGAGGACGCCACAACAGGCACAGTAGAGAAGGTTGACGATATCTAGTGTGACATTTCTCCGCGCATAAGATGCTCCATAATCTGACTGACAGATGGGGGATGCTGTCAAATCAACCACACCTGATAGACTGGATTCTGGTCTGACATCAGCACAATGACCATGGCTCTTCAGCTACCGTAGCTGCTTCATTGATATATATCACATTAAATGTTAGTGAAAGTGATTTTGTCAAGAATAAATACGCTTATCCAGTCTATCAGTCAAATCCCGGAACATTATATGCGTGGATAAACAGCATCCCTCAATCTCCAGTGAGAACAATTATTATACGAGTTCGAGTATCATCGTTATGACATAAGTTGGAGACATCAATTGCATATGATAATTCCCTGACAAAGGCTGCTGATCAGATAAACTCAACACAAGAGTCTTGAGTTTGCTGGCAATTGGGATTAGCATTCTCTTAGATAGAAGATGTACATCATCCTTAATGGACAAGCACTCAACAAAGGCATTTAAAAAGATTGGGATTTGTCTGCCCATTTAGTGATTGCATTAATACAGTATTGTATTCATGAAGTTGTTAACTCAACTAGACTCTGCGGCGACCACTCCACAGGCATGTATGGCTTCAGCATGTTTTTGGGGATTGGCTCGATAAAATAATCGATACCATCCAAGATGATTGGTAAAAAGAAGTCAACGGCACATGCCATTGATAACATGAATACCCACTTCAACAGGCATAGAGGCAGTTCATTATATTGGACAAGAGCATGGCTGGTCTCTGTCAAGTTCCTATCTCTAGTAGAGGTAAGAAACCATATCAACAACTTGATTGTGTAGCTGATGGTAGATTCCCTATTCCAACAGATACTGTACTGAGAATAGACAATGCCCACCTCTATGGTAATCACATGGCAAGCGACTGCATGCATTTCAACCAATGGATGGAACCTATCTGCCATGTAGGCTGGTGTCACAATCATAATAACACGTATTGTAATTGTATCAGTGATACTCCAAAAGTATGTCAGGTGTATGAAGTGTAAAATGTTTAAATAAACATTCTGTTAAATATTTTGAAACTAATAGGACTGGGAGCAATTGCTACCTATGTCAAATTAGTTTCAAAATATTCAACATCTCGCCTTATAGTTACCTTGAAATTGGGATTTTGGTAATTTAAGAGTTCAAAATATATAAATCGATTGCAACACACATACACGGTGGGTGGAGCATAGCCAGAAATAGGTGCGGCATAGCTAAAAATAGATCCCTCTATTAACTATGGATACGCATGTGTTCTGGTCATTTCCAGAGATGCTGATGTACTCTTTCCATTGGTGCACGGATGATCTCTGCGATTCTGGGATAGAAGGCAGGGAATAATAACCTACTTAACTTCCACGCTATGGCAGAATCTGACACAACTTTGACTTTCAGTGGCCATGTGGAGAAGCTATGTAAAAAATATTCCAGAAGCAACCATCCCATGCAAGGGAATTTGATCTAGATCGAAGATTTGAAACGGTCGTGTGTTACTTTTGAGGAGCAGCTGATGAGGTGAGCATTGACCACGCTATGTTTCATGTCCTGGCGTACACACGCCGTATCATGAGATGTTGTTACCAACACGGTACTCCTTAAAATGACATGCAGTATTATGCTTATCAGGCAGAGATATTGTTGCAAGGGCGAATGCCGGGAGCGTAGTCGAGAAGAAACAAATACATAAAGAAGTGTCAGTTGTCCTACAAGTTGTCTGGACAGAGTTCGACGCAGGCACATAATCAAGCACTCAGGCACGCACGCACACACACACACTCTCGCACACGCACATGTATACACTCCACAAACCATCTGCCTAGAAAGATTGTGAGCTGT
Source organism: Chaetoderma sp. LZ-2023a (assembly GCA_034401795.1). Lineage (NCBI taxonomy): Eukaryota > Metazoa > Mollusca > Caudofoveata > Chaetodermatida > Chaetodermatidae > Chaetoderma > Chaetoderma sp. LZ-2023a. Next base: position 76,134,429 of record CM067362.1, on the reverse strand, counting down.
GAGCACAAATAAAACTGCAGTAATGTGCGCTGCAAGTCAGTTGGCCAGTATACGCCAAGTCTGCATGCTATCCATCCGGAATGTATTCTTGTGTTTGTGGACTACAGTCAAATTCGAAATGAGAACAATTAAAGAAATATGGAAAACGGCATGCATGTAGCAAAGCGATAATATGTATCAACTTATAACCTACAGCTCTAGATCTTGAGAAAAACGTAAATTTATGTACGGATTCTCTCGTGATTCATGTCGAAGTTAACCCTTTCACGACGAAGCCGGCCAAATCCGACCTCTAGTGGTTTTGACGAATGTCCATTTGCAGTCCAAGAGAATACTATTTTTGAAAGTTTACCACTAGAATGACTGGCTCGGTAACCGAGCCAGTCATTTCAGTGGTAAATTTTCAAAAATAGTATTCTCTTGGACTGCAAATGGACATTTAGTCAGCAAATATTTTGATATTTTGAATAAATTTAGTCATTAAAGGTTTTAATCTGCTGTTAAATTTTTTAATTTTTTAATTTACATGAAGTGTACATGCATACTTTTCTCCTCAATATCTAGCTGGACATGTTATTCCTTGTCAAATACGTATTGCATCATGTTACACCTTCTATTATCAAAGCAATAAGAAAAAGATTTTCCCTGATGACAAAAGGCAGTCAGTCTGCAATTGCTCATGAGACTTGTAATTTTTAACTATGTAACCATTTGTGACCATATAGGACCTTCAATGTCAAACGCTACGAATGCATCGGCCACCCATTTTTCCATCGCTATAAAAATAATCACTTTAGAGATGATGTTAGACATTAATAATAAAAAAATAATATCATAAGTTAAGAAATCAGTGGTTGATTTTATATTAAAAAAACCCTTTACAGCTGACAGACTTGAACGATTTAATGACAACCACATAATTTTAGCCAAATTAAATTGCAGTTGCCGTAGAAATCCACTCCCGGCCTTTTCTGATCTACTATTAGCAACACAACCAAGTGATACCATCAGATCGTGTGATGTATATAACTGAAGAAGAAGAAGAAGAAGAAGAAGAAGAAGTAGAAGAAGAAGAAGAAGAAGAAGAAGAAGAGGAAGAATATGATGCAGAAGAAGAGAAAAAGCAAAGGAAAATAGAAAAATAGAAAAAGGACGAAGATCGTTGCTAGTCTATTATTAGTAACACAACCAAGTGATATCATCATGTCACGTGGTGTATATAGCTGAAGAAGAAGAAAAAGAAAAAGAAAAAGAAGTAGAAGAAGAAAAAGAAGGCAGAGAAGGAGAAGAAGGATCGAAAAGGGAAAAAAGTTGAAAACAACGGAACAACAATATATAAATAGATTTTTATATTTTTAATTTTTTAATAGTATAAAATGATTACATTTATTCACACTAAGATATACAGATAGGCCTAGAAGTATACCTAGTATTGCTAAATCTACATATAATGTTATTACCACAACATAAAGCAATGATCAGATTGACCGACCCCGATAGCAATAGGGCTATCGGATAAACATGGACAGTTGTTAACACACATGCATAATATGACGGGCGATGACTTGAGTGCTGAATAAAAAGTAAACTGAATTGTTCTTTCTTTGACTCTTTCATCAACAAGAAGCAATCGTTTTAAAAAGAAGATTTATTCCACGTAGTTGAACAGCTTTGATATAAACCCCCTTTTTAAAGAGATTGCTTTTTGGTTGATGACAGAGTCAACGACACGTTGTCACTTTGCGATTAGTGGGAGTGAGATAAAATGGACCTTTCCATTTTTAGCTATGCCCCGCCCATCTCTAGCTAAGCTCCACCCACACCTCGCTCGTGTTCGGATCGCTCGATCGCTGAACTCCCTGACTATCGATCACAAGAAAACTATACAGGTAAACTGTTGAATATTTTGAAACTAATTTGACTGCAACAGCACCCAGTCAAATTAGTTTCAAAACAGTCAACATCATGTTTCTTAAATAGCAAAGAATTACAAAGACATACAATTCATACAACGTCTCGGAGTATTTGAGATTTGGTGACGGTCCATATGGAACCCATTGTGACGTAATGATTGTGACGTCATCATACACGCACTGAGATGAGGTCATACGAGGTCAGATGATAGATGGATACGCTGTAAAGGTGAATTAAATGTTTGGGAGATGAATTGTTTTTATAAAATAGAACACTGCTCTGCTACAAGAAGATTTATTAATGCATACACCTGAAAAGCTACCGAAATAAAGTTTCGAAAAGAAGACTTGACGTGATGTATGCTGAAATGTTTCTGAAACAAATCTTGTAAAACAAAGTTGTGAAAATATGCTGGTCTATGCCAGACTTAATGCCAAGGCTTTTTTTACTTATCCGCAATAGAAAGTAGTAAACGATGCCATTAAAGAAAGGTTGTCAGTTAGCGCAGGTATGTTGTCATAGGAACGCATGATGGGTGTGGCGTTGATTGTTTAACCATTTAATCCTCGAATTTATTCAAGAAAATTAAAATTTTCTCATAGAAAATGTCAATGTGCAGACCAAGAGAAGACTATTTTTTAGAATTTAGCACTGGAATGACTGGCTCGGTTATCGAGCCAGTCATTCCAGTGCTAAATTTTCAAAAAGATAGTCTTCTTTAGGTCTGCAAATGGACATTTCTCAAGACCGCTGCAGAAGCCGTTTTTGGCTGATATGAGTGTTGAAGGGTTAAGGAAGCCGCACTTTCGACCATCTTGGTTCGTCATATTTGCCGTTTGAGACCAAAAGCTGTCGACTCCTAGATGTTAGTTCCTAAAGAACGGGTATCAGTTGACCCCAAGCGACAAATAGTAAGTCAGTCAGATTTGAATTCATTTCGATAAAATATAAAACAAAATAGACAAAAATTATTAATAATGGTGATGAATTATCTTGATATTATCAAACTTGAATATAGATATACAGAATACATTACATAAAAAATATAAACAGAAAATATAAATATTCTTTGAACTTCCAGATGTGTCTAACTGGCCGGACATTGCCTATAAGACGTGTACCGCGTTCTATCCTACTATTAGCTAATGTCTAGAAAGCGAAGAGGCATTCAACTTCACTGCTAGGAGTTATTAATGGAATGAATTCGGCACCAACGTTAAATGAAATGACTATGATTTAAAAATAGCATTTGCTGAAAAATTAAGAAATATGTGACAATTTACGTTTTGTGGACAGTATTATTCGTTTGTTCGTAAGTCTTTTCGAACTTTTTCATTCAGTTTATGTTATTGATACTAATTAACAATGAGAAAATGTTATGAACCAAAACTGTGAAACATTGATTAAATTAGGAAAATGTTTAATAAAACGGGAATTGATGAGTTGTGTTAATCACAGAGAAAGATATTCGTTGGGAATGTGTTATAAACCTCTCTTCGAAACACAACTAATATTTTACATCAAAGATTACATAATTTTTGCATATTGTATTTACACACGGTACAACATAAACAACCATAAACTATCACAGATACGCCCAAATAAGTTATCCCTAATACGATTGCTATAAACCTTTCCACTTTGTCAATCCATCCTATGATGTAATAATCAACTACGCGACGTAGCATGACATCATAATGAATGACGTCATGAATGACATCGATAAGTACGTCACGAATCCATATTTGAAGACGGACTATGCGTTGTTGTACCAATTGTTTGTCTTTACTATTTAATAAATATTCTGTTGAATATTCTGAAACTAATTTGACTGGGCGCTGTTGCTGCCATAGGCAGCAACAACACGCAGTCAAATTAGTTACAAAATATTCAACAGTTTAACAGTATAATTTTCAGGAAATTGATAGTCAGGGCATTCGTGGATCGGTCAATCCCAACACGAGCGAGGTGTGGGTCGAGCTTAGCTAGAGGTGAGCGTGGCTTAGCAAAACCTGGAAAGGTCCATTGTGAATAATTATATACATATAGAATTGTTATTTAAATCCTGAGCCAATGGTAATGTTGAATTATTATTCTGCACTTTATACCGAGCTGTAATCTCAGCTATATATGACGTTTGTTCTCGTTACAATGGTCCGGTTTGTCTTGCCATTAATGTCTTGAAACCAAATCAAATGAAGAAGGGATAAGAATGTAAATTCAAATAATTCACTTGAAAATTTATTCAGGCGCTACGATGTATCTTGGTGGTGTGATTAAACTTTGATCATGGACTCGGATATACCATGATATAACGTTGATCTATGTCTTCTGGTTAGTGGTCTACATGACAAATTTCTGAACAATGCTTGCCTTCTCCTGTAAAAGAGAAAGAACACATATTAATAATATAATATAATCAAGAAAATTATTGTTATTTCACACTCATAGCAAACCAGACAGCCTCCCTAACCTTCAAACCTGACAAAATGTGGATTGACTACCAGGAGTCAGATGGAGTTCCGAGACTGTTACACAGACTCCACCTCAGAGATAATTAGAGTCTGGATCCAGTCTCTCTCTTCTTAATGGTGCTGTAAACTCTACCACAATGGATGAATCCGATCTGTCGCTTAGGAATATGACGTCATAATCAATTACGTTTCATGTAAACTGGCGTCACTTTGTCTTTGATGGATTTACTATTGAAGAAACATTCGGTTGAAACTTTTGAAACTAATTTGACTGATTGGCGTTGCTGCAGCGCCCAGTCAAATTAGGTTTAAAATATTCAACAGCTTTCCTGTATAGCTACCTTAATATCCGGATGCTAGGTATTCAGGGTTGGATCGATCCCAACACGGGCAAAGCATTAGCTTAGCTAAAATAGACGGGCATAGCTTGAAATTGATCCCTATATTTTGTGTAAAAAAACTCATACTTTTGTGTGAGAAATAAAATAGGGCGTCGAAATAGTACATGCAGTATGCTATTTTAGTAACTATGGGCAACAATGGTGTCCAGTGCCGATATTAATGCAAGGCAACAAGTGCATTTGTACAGGAGCCACAAAATATAAAGAGCCCCAAAAGTTGCAGAAATTTCTTCTGTGTCTCGGGCCTCTGAATAGCTTCAAGCTACATGCATAGACCCACAGTAAGCTCATAAATTAGTTAAATGTTTCCAAAACAAATCAAAACTATTTTGAACACATTATTAGAAATTTTCTGTTCAATATTCATAAAACACCGTTGCCGTAAACATCTTTTGATTTTGTGTCTGAAACATGTTACGTTATTTCTGAGATGTACTGCATAAGACTGATGTGGCCAAATATCACAGAGTTCCCCAGCGGAATTATGGTTGAAACGGTACCCTAGCTCTCTCGTGATCCTAACGGCTTTTCCGAGGGCCCCGGGTAAGTAACTTTACACAGGACCCGTTAGTCCTAAGGTCTGCGCTGAGGATGGCAGCAGTCGATGATCGCTGCACTGCACTAAATCTGGCCCTTTAGGACAAAATGACACGACATTGCTATAGCCTTATAGCAATAATATTTTAACATTTACATAAGAGAGCGCTATCAGTGTTCAATTATACAGCATTTCCGACTACTTCAAAGCCAAGTCACGCGGAGATTATTACTGGCTAAAATGGCCATAATTCTATTCCAAATAGCGTTTAAAATAAGCAGACAGTGCTTAGAATGGACCTTTCCAGTGTACTGACGTAATATGACGTCATAATCAGCTAAGCTGCGTGTAGGATGACGTCATAATCACTTCGTCATAAATGATTCTATTAGGCCCGTCCATAACTCTTAACATACCGACACGTTCTAAAAATTGTATGTCTCTACTATTTAATAAACATGCTGTTGAATATTTTGAAACTAATTTGACTGGGCGCTGTTGCCGCCATAGGCAGCGACAGCACCCAGTCAAATTAGTTTCAAAATATTCAACAACTTACCTGTATAGTTTTCTGGAAATTGATAGTCAGGGAGTTCAGAGATCGATCGATTCCAATAGGGTCGAGGTGGGTGGAGGAGCTTATTTAGAGATGGGTGGTGCATGGCTAAAATGGAATGGTCCATTACTGCTCGTATTAAATATAGAATGTGAAGTGTTTTGATATAAAAAAAACCAGATCACCTACCTGTCCCTCGGGATCTTGTAGATACGTTGTACTACTTCCGTTGCCCCAGCTGAAGAAGTCACCCAATAAATCACCAAGACCCATCTGCGACTCAGCTCCTTTGCACCAGATCTAGATGGAAGAAAATTATAAACCATTACATGGATGTTAAATTTCATATTGATGTAATGTCATGATACAATCCAGATACGAGTCGGAAATGATAAGCATTTTAAATCGTGCATTTAGTATAAGGATGGCCAGCTAATGTGAATCTATGCTTGTGAATAGTCCATGTGATTGCATAATAATACCTACCCCTTTGAATCCTCAATTCCCTGAATTTCAGGTTCACGGCAATTTCACAGGTAAGCTGCTGATATTTTTGAAACTAATTTGACTTGAATATTCAACAGGTTACGTCTGGCATGGTAGATTGTTTTTCGTGTTTGGGCTTTCGGGTTCTACGATTTTCTACGATTTCAGCCGCTTTCAACACCAGTTCTTTTAAAACGGTTTTTGACCTCATGCAAACTCTTCATTTTGTGCAAGGAATGAAGTAGCGTTTTCGAGCCTTAAACTGAAAATCTCATTTCCAAAGCAACCAGGTAAACTGATAAATATTTTGAAACTTACTCGATTGAAAACTGCTGCCATACCTATGGCGGCAACACGATTCAATCAAATATCCAAATATTCACCAAAATCATCAAAAATCATGTCGATCATAAAAGACTGTGACCTGTGTCTTCTGTGGCGTTCAAATGATTCGAATGATTGTAATGGGTGTAGGTTAGACTAATCAAATAGTTATAATGTTATCAATTAAGTCCTTTGATAAGGACTTCACACATTTAGGCTATAATGAGCTTCCGAGGATGGTAAAATCCTATGACCAAGAATCATTATTAATGTGGCAAAATTCTTAAAGCATTGAGTCTTGATAAGATGAAGTCAGTTTAGTTGCAAAGGTAAATAATACAAGTAGAACTGTCAGTCCAGTTCTTCTAGCTAAGCGCCGCCCACTTTGTGTGCGTGTTGAAATCGAGTTGAAACTTAAATACCCGAATGCCCAGAATCTAAATTTCAAGGTAACTATACATGTAAACTGTTTAAATTAATTTGAGTTGAGGCTCTATAGCAGAAGGTGTATTAAATTCACCTTGGAATTTAGATTCTCGGAATTCGCGTTTCAAAGTTTCAAATCAATTCCAACATGTATAGAAAACGAGGCGGAGCTTAGCAAGAAATGGGCGGAGCACTTCTAGAAATGGAACCCTGTATTTCATAGTAAAATTTAATATCGTGTCGTAAGATGGCGCTATTCTTTACCTATACCACGCATCTCAAAGAACCACAGTAGTATGACAACCAAACCCGTACACCCGGTATAAAGATTTTGCAGTACATTGCTTCCAAAGATAAATAAGTTAGCGTAAATGCTTATATTGGGTTCAACATCGACATCAAGAAAGCAGGATTAGGTACACTCATGTCAAGAATGGACCTGAGGAAGCTAAGGATTTTGGCTGAGGACAAGACACAGTGGGCAAAAGCGAAGAAGGACTGATTGCAGCTGTAGGATGTTTCTACTACTACAGCCGCAGAATACAATAATCATACATACATACATACATACGTCAATAAAATAAAAATACATATACTGCCAGAGCCGTGCTGGAGTCAGAGTACAATAGGCGTAAAAGCCTAGGATTGATTGTGACAGATGCATCCACAGATAGTCCCATATGAATCGTCAGTGTGTCAGTATATCAGACATGTGAAAGCTGGTCCGCCAATCCTTGACTTTTAGTCTTGGTGCGGTGGTCCAGTGGAAAGATGCCAGGTTGCTGATGCTATGCGGAGTTGCAGAATGGCGGTTCGATCCCCCGACCGGGAGATGGTGATCAACAAATTAAACTAACGGGTGCATCACTGTCGGCTAAGTTAGCACATGGAAATTGAAGCCGCACGTTGCCAGTGCGTCAATAAAATAAAAATACATACATACATACATACATACATACATACCTTAAGAGATTGATCAGGACTGATTGACATCTCCTCAAACACGTAGTCCACAACGGTTCCATCGAGTAGAACTTTATGGATCTTCCAATCCTTCAGTTCAACGGCCTGTAAGAAATTAATAATATACACTCAATCAATTATATACTTATTGTCGATAGGTGTATAGATGTTTGATTTTTCTACAACGCGCACACCCAAACGTCACCCAGTTTGTAAAAATTGCTGACTACTTATTGCGTAAACCAAAAATGGGTCGATTGGGCAGCAAGCCTCTTACAATGCACAACCTAATGACCAATCAACTATGTGACGTGTAGGATGACGCCATAATCAATTACAACATGAATGACTCGATTTAGTCAGTCTTAAACGCTTTATAGTCCGGCACGCTGTACGAATTATATGCCTTTACTATTTAATAAACACTCTGTTGTATATTTTGAAACAAATCTGACTGAGCGATGTTGCTGCCATAGGCAGCAACAGCACCCTGTCAAATTAGTTTCAAAATATCCAAACGCTTACTTGTATAGGCTATATAGATACTATTTCTTCTACAACGTGCACACCACAGCCTTTAACCAGTTTGTAAAAATTTGCTGACTGCTTATTGCATAAACAAACAATTGATCTCCATGCCTCTTATTGTAACCTAACCTCATGGCTGTATCCGACTGGGACTTTTCCGTAGAATAAATTTACTCGCGCAGTTGCCAAAATGCTCTCTACGCAAACGTACCAGTCGAATAAAAAAAACCTACCAGTATTGAAGGTGCAGAAACCGTCTAAATCGCCTAAATTTTACTATCTTGAAAATAAAATCCACGTTTCAGCGCTTGTTTTCAGACATGTGAATGCTGAATAATCATAGAATTCAGCTCCTACGTCTTCCTAAGTCCCGAATTTTCATATTTTACATCACGTGACATACATCACGAAACATGCCACACGTTTCGGCCCCGCTTGTTTCGTGCTCTATTTTCCCCCGGAAAATACCAGTCCAATAAAAAATATACTCTATGAAGCGAATATACTCGAACTTTTCGGCTAGTCGAATACAGCCAATGACGTGTAGGCCCTGCCATTAAAGCAACGATTACCAAATGGTAATTTACGCCGTTTTATGAGAGTAAATACTGGTATACAAAGAATGCCACTGAGAGCGATTCCTGTCATTAACGAGAACATATTAAAGCATCGCTATTGTCAGACTGACACCATCTACAGTACAGCTTAGATACCCTCCTGTTAATTACATAATTCACAATTTGTTCAATGTTTTTTAGATGAAATACAATTCACTAAAGTAATATACTTTGTATATTGTAAAAAGTAATAACTTTGTATATTGTAAAAAGTAATATACTTTGTATATTGTAAATAGCTGTGAACTAGGCCTGCTTGGGAGAGTCCGCGTCTCCTCTGACCCTGAACCGACCAATTGACAGATATTTGAATAGACAGATGGGCCAGGATTCTGGCATGTCAGGTCAGTATTCCGGCCTGTCAGTCTATCAAAATATCGGTAAAGGGGTTGGTTCCGGGTCATTGACTCGGACTAACTTAGGAGTGATTAGATGCATCATTCATAACTAGGAAGTTTGAGGACGTTCCTTACCCTTGCTTTGTTGCCACGGCTTGTGTTTTCAATGATGACGTATCTGCCATCTGGGGCAGCTTCCAGGAAAGCAACGGGACCACGTGACGTCCTCTGTACGGTTGTTCTACCGGTTTGCTCAACCAGTGCAACTGAAAAAAACAATTTTACAATAAACAAGATACATTTAACATTACATTAAACACTATCCTCGCGACATTGATAGCGTTGTCAGAAATGTCAGAGATTTGACGGGCAGGCAGGCAGCCATGCAAGCAAACAGACAGACATGCAGGCGGAAAGCAGGTAGGCAGGCAGACAGGCAGCCAGGCAGGATGACAGACCGATAGACGGACAGACCGACAGTCAGACAGACCGTGAGTCGCAACTAAAAATTAAATAGCCGCAGCACTTAGTGGGTGAGGTGGAGTTGAGCAAGGCTGGATCCTCCAGCCCACTGACTACAGACTAACTTACTGCCTTCAGCCACGCATGGCATACTTTCATCATTACGTCATTTCTACTTGGGAATTCTTGATTTTGTTTCTTGACTGCTATTTGTTGTTTGTATAAAAAAAACCGCGTAGCCATGGAAGGGTTTTAAAATGTCACCGTGATGAGTAAACAATGTGTGCAGTATGTCGAGGATATAAATAGAGTAATGATTTATACCAGTCTGTAGCATTTTGTGTTTTTAATTTAATGTCGATTATTGAAGAAAATTATAAGAATTGATTATTAGTATATATTAACACTTAAATACGGGCATCTCTTGGTTGGATGTTTTTGCTGCATTATGTTGCTCATCATATTTTATGAATTGCAAACGGTCCGGGATAATTTTTGAAACTTTTGCTCAAAGTAAGCTGCGGTCGTTTTAACATATCAGCGATGTGTGTTATTGTTTACCAAAGTACTTCAGGACAATTTTTGAAACTGTCTCCGATAGTATAGTAAAATATTAAGAGGCGGTGGCGGTATTTACTAATGTTTGCTGCACTGTTGACAAAACGTTCACGTTTAAATTCTCCCGTTTAATCGGCTTGATAAAAATTACCAGGGCATGTTCATAAACATGTCATAATAATGCACACATGTAGGCCTATGACGTTTATTGTATTTGTACATATTTTTATTAAGCATATATAATTTGAATCTCATTATTTATGATAATAATTTCATTTGAAGTCTGCTTATTGTTTTGTGTATTACATGAGTTGTCAACCTTTTATCTTTTGTTAGAATTTGAAGGTTTTCCGCACGGTCATGTTATCAGAAAAGTAGTAGTAGTAGTAGTAGTAGTAGTAGTAGTAGTAGTAGCAGCAGCAGCAGCAGCAGCAGCAGCAGCAGTAGTAGTAGCAGTAGTAGTAGTAGTAGTAGTAGTAGTAGTAGTAGTAGTAGTAGTAGTAGTAGTAGTAGGAGTAGTAGCAGCAGCAGAAGTAGTAGTAGTAGTAGTAGTAGTAGTAGTAGTAGTAGTTGTAGTAGTAGTAGTAGTAGTAGTAGTAGTAGTAGTAGTAGTAGTAGTAGTAGTAGTAGTAGTGGTAGTAGTAGTAGTAGTAGTAGTAGTAGTAGTAGTGGTGGTGGTGGTAGTAGTAGTAGTAGTAGTAGTAGTAGTAGTAGTAGTAGTAGTAGTAGTAGTAGTAGTAGTATCAGTAGTAGTAGTAGTAGTAGTAGTAGTAGTAGTAGTAGTAGTAGTAGTAGTAGTAGTAGTAGTAGTAGTAGTAGTAGTAGTAGGATGAGGAGGAGGAGGAGGAGGAGGAAACAACAACATTAATTCGGGATAGAATCATCGGACTTACGTTTATCTTTGCCATCCGTTGACATGGTAGATTCACATGATGCGCTTTGTTTTCCGTACAATCTGAAAAGGCAACAGGAAAGAAATGTTATATTTTAGTTATGTGGATGCCATGCCTTGACTGATTTGTCTCAAATTTGAAACGTGTATGAATAGAATGAATTCTAAGTAATGGCAAACATTCAATCCATCTCTGCCCATGCATTCAAAAGATAGGTTTATCCTCAATAATAGTTTCTTCAAGTAGAAGGCAATTCATCTTTCCAGATTATCCACCCATCATATGACGTCATAACCAACTACGTGATGTGTAGAATGACATCATAATGAACGACGTCATGAATGATGTCGATAGGTACGTCACGAACGCATATTTGAAGACAGTCTATGCGTTGTTGTACAAATTGTATGCCTTTACTATTTAATAAATATTCTATTGGATATTTTGAAACTAATTTGACTAGGCGCTGTTGCTGCCATAGGAAGCAACAGCACCAAGTCAAATTAGTTACAAAATATTCAACAGCTCCCCTGTATAGTTTTCAGGAAATTGATAGTTAGGGAATTCGGGGATCTATCAATCCCAACATGGCGAGGTGTGGGTGGAGCTTAGCTAGTAATGGGCGGGGCATAGCTAAAAATGGAAAGGTCAATTGTTTAGGGAGCAGCGCATACTCGATCTTCAAAGTAGTTTCAGAATATTTAATAACCTCGCTGTTTTGTGCCGATGAGATTGAGATGCAAGCTATGGGATTCTGGTCAAATCCTTTTCAACGTTTTATATGTCGGTGGGCTGGTTGTCGTGTAATAGTATTGCAATTTAACAAACAGTTTCAGCCTACCTTGTTTCTTCACTCTCCAGAAGCTTCCTGTAGGCGGCGATCTCCATCTCCATCGTGAGCTTACAGTCCATCAGAATCTGTAGCTCTATCAACACAGCCTCGAGTTCGGATTGCAGTCTGCGCATGTCCTCGCCCATACGCACACGCTCGCATTCGATCTCGTGTTCACGCTCTTCAAGATGCATGTTTCTGTCACGGAGGTTCATCTCAAGTTGTGCGTTCTGAAATTTGGAAGATAGATATATAGATAGATATATAGATAGATAGATAGATAGATAGATAGATAGATAGATAGATAGATAGATAGATGGATGGATGGATGGATGGATGGATGGATGGATGGATGGATAGATAGATAGATATATAGATAGATAGATAGATAGATAGATAGAGAGATAGATAGATAGATAGATAGATAGATAGATAGATAGATAGATAGATAGATAGATAGATAGATAGATATGATGGATGGGTGGGTGGGTGAGTTGGTGGGTGGGTGGGTGGATAGCTAGCTTTTGAAGATTAACTCAATGTAACAATTCCCATTACAACCTCCCATTTACTCCATCTCGGAAATTCATAGAACTGGCGTAACATGATCTGCACTATAATGCAACCTTCATGAAGATTGGTTAAATTAACTTATTTGCCAAGTTAACGAAATGTTAAAGTATTTTGTAGTGACATACTCTGGCCTCCACTTCGTTGATTCTGTTACTGAGATCCAGTACTCGCTCCCTCAGACGTTTTGATTCCTCTTTGACTGGAGCCATATCATAGGTTGGAACCTGAGTTGCTCGGATTTCACGGACCTGAAAGCAAAAAACGGACAATGTAGGATTCCAGTTCATCCATCAATCATATCACGCCATAATCAACTACGTGACGTGTAGGTTGACGTCATAATGAATTACGTCATGGTTTACTCGATTTAGCGTAAGTCACTTGCTATCTGACGTCACAATCAAATGACTTATGTCAAACACGAATGGGGCAACGAACCGACAGCAACCGTCTGAAGCGTAGTTTTTTGGAGAATTAAATTTAATACAAATTATGTTGGAGATTTTTAATGTGAGCTGCTGTTGCCATATACAGCAAAAGCTCCTAGGCATATTAGTCTCAAAATATTCAACAGCGTATCTATATAGTTACCTTGAAATTGAGCCCATTAGAATTTTTAGTACAAATTGTGGGAACCTGTTCAAACGCGCCTGTAAAATGGGCGTGTCTTAGCTCGGTGCATGGGAAAAGAATGGAGCTCAAATACATCTAGTTGTAATCGGCAATAAAACCAACTCATTATTTATTTTGACTATGGCATCGGATACTTGAGTTAGAGATTGGGTCCTTCTATTAAACATTGGATTAAAAAGACTACAAATCGGTAAGGCAAAGTCTCAATCGCATAATCTTTAACCAGCAGTTCATATAAATCCCACGTTAAATATTACAAATACTGGTTGTTACGTCACATCCCCTGCGGAGGTATTAATAGTTATCTAATTTCTCACCTGCATATTCATTCTGGTTTCGAGATCTGCCTTAATCTGGTCTAATCTGGTATCATATTCTGTCTGTATCTCTCTAATGGCGCCCGTCAACTCGCCATGCCAGTACTCACGCATCTCCAGGTTACTGTCCTTCTGAGTCATCGCATGTAACTCACGTATCTCCTGTTCGTACACGGATGTAGTGAAGGCCAACTCCTCTTCCAGCGACTGGCACTTACTGTTCACATTGATATGTGACGTAGTCTCATTGTCCAAGTCCTGCAAATAAATGAATGACCGAATGATTGAACAAATGCATGAACGAATACATTAAGAAATCAACCAACGAACGGACGATTGGGTGGCCGACCAACAAACCGACCGACTGACACCCCTACCGACCAACCAACCGACCATCTCACCGATCGATTGATCATCCGAGTGACTGGCTGACTGACCGATTGATCAAACGAACGAATAAACAAGTGGACAAAGGAAAGAACAAACGAATGAACGAACGAACCACCAACCGACTGACCATCCCACTGGCCATCCGATAGGCCGACTGATCATCCCATTGACTGACAGACCAAATGATCAAACAAATGATTGATCATCCGACTAAGTGATCAAATGGACGAACGAACGGGTGAACGAAGGGTTAAAGAATGTGGAAGGAATTCTGATGGAATTAGAAATAAACGAGTAGGGACAGGATGAAAGACTGATGAAGAAATGAGGATGGAATGGGGCGGAATAAGGAATGATCGGTGTGGGGGATAAAGCAAGGAGAGTAAATAAGAACGGAAGTGGGTTGAATAAGAGGTGTGAATGAGATGTATCGAGAAAGGTGTGGAAGGCGGAATAAAGGAAAGGGAAATGCCAGGAATGAAGGGATTGGGATGAGGGAAGGCGTGAGCGATGGCGAAATGACTAAAAAAAATTAAAATTAAGTGAAAGTTGGAAAAGAAAGAGGAAACCAATAGATAATGTGAGGAAATGGGAGATGGAAGGAGTTGAGGAATGAAAGCATGAACGGGTGAATAAGTCAATGCATTGGATAAGGTTACGGTTGATCCATAGATGGATCGTAAAGCAAAATCATACACTGTTCCGAAAAATGAGAGAAAATTACATAATCTCCTTTTGATTTTCCTTCCAAGATAAATGTGGATGAAATGTCAATTATATTTCTTCTTGATTTGAAAAGACATGTTTCAATACAGGTAAGAATGACAGATATACGAATGCTGTAAGAAAGCTGTCTGAATAATAAAGATAGTACGACACTGCTGGTATGGTATTGGAACACACAGGCCAAGATATACGCCGTGCATATGGGGATGAGGTGGGGCATCAGGATCGTATGATACACAGAAGAAATTCTATGTAGAATATATCGATAAGATGCTGAGCATGGTGCTGTTGGGATAGACACAATCCATCTAATTCATATTATATGACATTGACAAGAGAGTCGAGATGTCCAGGTTTGATTACAATCACAAAATGATCGGCTTTGTGATACATGAAATTGTATCCTCGTATAATCGTCTGAAATATCTAACTAATAGTACGTATTGCTCGCGTGCTCCCAAAGACGGGATACAATCAAAATGATAAATCCCACGAATTACGAGGCGAAATTGATACCTGTCAGAAGATGGGTACAGCATCCAGGCAAACATGGTTACTACCAACGTAGGAATTTATCACGAGAGGCCGAATGAAACATTGAACTAAAGATGCCGATGAAGCATATGGTGGAGACTCAACTTATTTTAACACAGGAAATAGGACCATGAAATGCTCATGGTGATGATTGCTAAAAAGAATATAGTCGAAACTACAATGACGATGATAACGAATACGATAATGAGTAAGCAGGTTATTCATTTCTGATTTTTCTTAGCTTAAAATATGTTTTTAGAAGCATGACAGTTGTTACTTCTAGTAATTCACCTTGCCAGAGTATCCATCGATGATCTGACGTCATATGACGTCATGCTCAGTTAAGCGGTGCGTAGGATGACGTCATAATCATTACATCATAAATGATTCTATTTGGCCCGTCTTTAACTCTTAATAGTCCGACACGTTGTACGAATTGTATGTCTCTACTATTTAATAACGGACGCTTAATTGATGGCGGATTAAGCACTGTTGTACGAATTGTATGTCTTTACACTGTTGAATAGTTTGAAACTAATTTGACTGGGCGCTGTTGCTGGCCTAGCGCCCAGTCAAATTATTTTCAAATTATTAAACAACTTACCCGTACAGTTCTCTAGAAATTAATCGGCAGGGAGTTCAGGCATCGATCGATCCCAACGCGGGCGAACCGTGGGTGGAGCCTAGCTAAAAATGGGCGGGCATAGCTAAAACTGGATTCCTTCATTCAATCTTGATTTTTTTTTGTAGCGTCAAAAGGTTTTTTCAAGCAGCATGGTACGTGTTCCGTCTAAGAATTGTGTTGCTAATCGTGGATAGAATCACCGGTTTCGAAATGTATATCGGTCAATCATTCTTCCATCTTCTGATTTAAACCCTCTTATAGCAATGTAGGTACTAAAAGCTTTCTAGATATGGACTAATTGTATTTAGAAAGACATACGTAAGCTTACCATTCTAAGTCGGTTGTTGTCGTTTTGGAGACGTTTGATGTCGTCACGAAGCGCCAAAATCTCGTCATTAATCGCGAGGTTCTTTTCTTTGAGCGCATTTATCTCCCCTTCCACGTGACCGCAGTGATCGGCCATGCGCTCAAAACGATTCTTGTAATCCTGACATAGTCGATATTCTCCTTCACGTCTAAAGAAAATGAGAGAATTACAATTTATTGTACAATTTTGACACGTTTCTACGTGAGCGTATGTGCGTGCGTGCGTGCGTGCGTGCGTGCGTACGTACGTACGTACGTACGTACGTACGTACGTACGTGCGTGCGTGCGTGCGTGCGTGCGTGCGTGCGTGCGTGCGAGAGAGAGGGAGAGAGGATGGTGGGGGCGTTAGGGAGTGGCTGAAGGAGAGAGACAGGTGGGGCAGGGTGATGTCCAAGTGGATGGGATCGAGGTGGAGGAGGATTGAGTGAGGGAGATAGACGAATGGAGAGATGTGATGGGTGGGTGGAGTGATGTCATAATCAAAAGCTACCGCTTGTGGGAGTTAGACAACTAAGAGCCTACAAATACCGGATTTCAATTAAGGATATTTTAAAGATAATTCGACGTGCTTTAACTACTTACTCTTGTCTTTCTAGTCTGAGCATATCTTCCAGACTGACCCCCTTGACGTCCATCTCTGATTTTTGTCTGGTCAGTTCATCTATGATCTTCCGGGCTTGCTGCAACTCTACGTCATACATCTGACGAATCTTGGACGGTTCAAATAACGCATTCTTCTTCAATTTCTCATTTTCTACAATCAAAGCTTTGTTCTGAGCTTCTAAGAAACGAACTTTCTCGATATAAGATGCTAATCTTTCATTCAAATTCTGCAAATCTTTCTTTTCACGTTCTCGATTTTCTTTGACATCGATGACGCCTTTTGGTCCAGTTCTGGATAGTGACATGTCCCAGTTCCCGGATGAGCGGAGTGATTGTCGGTTCATGGAATAAGAATCTCCGACACTACTCCTAGAGATCACTGTAGCTCTCCCGCTCATCACAGGCGAGAACGTGTTGCTTCTGCGCATCGGGATATCTTTGCTCATCGACACATCCTTGTATCCGTAACTTTTCGAAGTTATTGTGACTTGAGGCGCAGCCATTTGTCTCCCGTATAACTTTTGAGTAAACTTAACAACAAATGTACACCGACTAATTTACAAAAAACTAAAGAATTACAACCGAATTTAATTCCAAATCGACCAAGATACTGTGAAGAAACAAAATGTCAGGAATTGTACTGTGCCGCCGTTTATATATTGCCCATCTCGTGTTTACTTGCTACCATAGGAAATAATTCCACAGCCGATGATTGGTCAGACATGGTAAATGCTAATTATTTCTCTGACCAAAGCACTCATTGTGTGTCGGGGCGGGGTGGGGGTGTGGGGGTTGGGTGTCCGGCAGTTTATTAATCAGACTTGTTGGATCGTATTTTCGCTGGAGATTTATTGATAAGTGGGCATTTTGCGCACTTCGTCCTGAATGTCATTTCCATTGAGCTTGTTTCAAGTGGAAGCATGAACACTGTTGAATATTTTTCTTCAATTTGACTGAAAGTCGTTGCTGTAATCAGCATTATCGACTCGTAGCAAAATTGTTTTAATATTTTCAGCAACGTTTTCAACTATGTCGTGAAGTAACTATCTTTATTTCTCGGGTATATCGAATGAAATTAGTTACCTAATCAGAATTCGTAGCATCTACCTGCTATAAAATCTAGGAATAGCCAAATCATGTCATTTGACGAGCCCTGCTCACGCAATATGTATATAATAATAATAGCCACTATATTACTAACATCATAGGACTACTTTGAAAAAACCGTGACTAGACGTTCCCGCTATCGTATTACTGGGTATGGCAGCAACTAACGTTAGTCAAATTATTTACAAAATTAATACACATATCGCCTAATTAACTATCAGTAATTCAGCAGTTTGAGATTGCAGGATTCAATTGGTTAATCGGCAATCGAATCTCGGCATTTAACAATGGAAATTATGGTATTACGGAACCGAACCGGTTGCCGGTCTGGCATCCGAGCAGGTTTGAGCCTCGAAAAACACGCCATCGGCCAATTACTATTGTTAAACAATTTGACAACCATACCAGCTGGACAATGGTCAGAGCTTAGGCTAAGCTCTACAGTACTACTAAAAATAACTTAATATTCCACTGTTGAATATTTTAACTATAATTGGATTGGAAGACATTGCTGCCTAAGGCACCAATGTCGTCCAATCCAATTATAGCTAAAATATCCAGCAGACCACTTCATATATCGTTTTCAAAATTGTACTAACGAACATGTTTCTGTTTTTATTTTGGATGCATAAAAGATTATTTCTAAGATGTACTGTACGCGACAACAACACGATTACCACCCATCGCTATTTTCAATATTGCGTGATTTTGTGTACCGCTTAACTCGCGCTAATGACCATTGCGTGTTTGAACATATTCCCGAAGCTTACCCTTCATAATGTTTGCTTTGACAAGTAAATCTCTTGATATATTATATATCAATATATAAATTATAGGTTTGTTAAATAGCCTGAGTGAATAAAGGAAACTGAAACTGAACTGATACGGCTCACAGAATTATGAAAAACTCTATTTTACCCGTACCTAAGGGGTGCTAATAGTGGGTTTTGTACTTCCATACACCGGTGGTTTTCTTTATTCGTATGACCGCGCGTCATCTGCATATACACGTCATATGGGTTAAATTGTAAGTGGTTTGGAATGATGATCGGTACCATAAAACAATCTGATTTCGCCAGATTTCATTTGATTTTTTATATGTATACGAGTTGCATCCTCCGATTCTAACTGTAATATTGGTGTTTGGAGTTATTGGTGTCAACCGACCCGGGGCGACCATCTCTCTGGCTTTATCAGGGAAATGCGGATTTTTAACAGGCCTCAAGATTTCCGGACGTCGTGTGAAATATCAGGATTTTTTTTCATCCACCTTAAAAAAAATAATTTTAAAGCAAGATCGCTAATAATATTAACTGCTAAGTGTTAATAAATAAAGTATGTTTAATTAGTGGTATGTTCATGCCTTTGCAAATTGTAATAGACAAGTTATTGCTTAAATTGATTATTTGTATGCATTTCTGCGTTCTTACATATGCAAACATTGGAAGAGACAAATCGCACGCTATGACCAAGAAGGGCAAAATACGCGCGGGCGCACGTGTCCAAACTTATTTTCCGGACAAAAAAAATCGCGACAAGCTGGTCGCCAGGTGACTAAGATAACGATATTTTGAATAAGATCAGCTGTTTATGCAATGGAATATGAGTAATTTTCTATGGATGAACAAATAACTCCGATCTGGGAGTAATTTCACCACTCAAGAAATTTTAAGATGAGTGATCAAATTAACTATACTATACTGAATGAATCATCGCCATTTTTATTGAGTTTTAGAAACACTGAACACATCGGAATTCAACAATATAACTATTATTAATTAATCATGCAGCTAAAAGCAACATAAATTGTCACTTAACAGTATCGTTATCGCAGTGGGAATAAAGTGTGAATAAAGTTAAATGTGTATTTATCGCAAGCTCACGGCTTGATTATCGCATTCCAACAGTTCAGTCATCGCGTGTGAGACACAGAGAATGAGTCATTATAGATGAATCAAGTTTATCGATCATATGAAGTCATAAACAACACGGTCACACGTAGGCTGATGTTATAATCAATTACGTCATGACTAACGCGACTTAATCCGTCATAAACGCTTCATAATCCGTCAAGTACGAATTGTATGTATTTACTACTTAATAAACATTCTGTTGAATATTTTGAAACTAATTTGACTGGGCGCTGTTGCTGCCATTAGCAGCAACAGGAACCAGTCAAGTTAGTTTCAAAATAGTCAGCAGCTGACGTGTATAGTTTTCTGGAAATCGAGATTCAGGAAGTGCAGGCATCGATCATTCCCAACACGGACAAAACGTGTGTGGAGCTTAATTAGAGATGGGCGTGGCATAGCCAAAACTGTATTCGTCCATTGTAATTACATCCACAATACCAGTAGAGGCATTGGCGATTATGTACCCAATCGTATCCAGTGTAAGTGAAATACGACGTAGTCCATTGTGCACAAATGTCACCCTTCTCCACATCATCGTCCACATTATCAGCCCAATCAACTGCAGAGCTGATGTAAGAACCGCTAAGGCCTGATGTTCCTAGATGATCTTCAACCTCGCTTGAAGAAAGGGTCTCGGTGGCCTATCCTACTAAGTCCCCACCAGCATTAGCCACGCGTTGGTTTGGTCGGTGTTGCTGGGGGTTGTCCATCAACTTGTTTCTTTGAGTAGATCAGTAACCCACCTTTTATTGACCTATCTAGAAAACGGGATCCGATCTGTCACTCAAGTCTGTGACATCATAATAAATTTTTTCACTAGTAAGCTGACGTCGCAATCAGAATGACGTAGTTCCGTCATGAATATCGAAAAGCTCGCGACGAAAGCGTACCTATGTTATGTCCTTGATAAATTTTCAACTTAATAAACATACTGTTGAATATTTTGAAACTGTTCTGACGGCGGGTGTTGGGGGGGGGGTTGCTGTTGCTGTCATGTGCAGCAAGAACTTCAGTCAAATTAGTCTTAAAATATTCAAAAGTTTACCTGTATGGTTACCTTGGAATATTGGGAATTCAGGTCTTAAAGTTTCAAATAGATTCCAACAAGGATAAAAGTGGGTTGAGCTAGAAATGGGAGCGACACAGCTAGAAATGGGTGGGGCACAGTTAGAAATGGGTGGGCCACAGCTAGAAATGGGTGGGGCACAGCTAGAAATGGGTGGGGCACAGCTAGAAATGGGAGCGACACAGCTAGAAATGGGAGCGACACAGCTAGAAATGGGTGGGGTACAGCTAGAAATGGGTGGGGCACAGCTAGAAATGGGAGCGACACAGCTAGAAATGGGTGGGGCACAGCTAGAAATGGCAGCGACACAGCTAGAAATGGGTGAGGCACAGCTAGAAATGTGCACAGCATACCTAGAAATGGGCACAGCATACCTAGAAATGGGCACAGCATACCTAGAAATGGGCACAGCATACCTAGAAATGGGCACAGCATACCTAGAAATGGGCACAGCATACCTAGAAAGGGGCGCAGCATAGCTAAAAATGACACATCATAGCTATAAAGAGGAACAGAATAGCTAGAAATTGGCACAGCATAGCTAGAAAGAAGCGGGACATAGCTTGACATGGGCACGACATAGCTAGAAATTGGAGCTGCATAGCTAGAAATGGGCACAGCATAGCTAGAAATGGACACGGCATAGCTAAAAGTTGGCATGGCATAGCTAGGAATGGGCACAGTGTAGCTAGAAATGAGCGTGGCATAGCTAGAAATGGGAGCGACACAGCTGTAATGAGGGGAGCAAAGCTAGAAATGGACACAGCATAGCTAGAAAAGAATAGAGCATAGCTAGAAAGGGGTGCTGCATAGCTAGAAATTGGCACAGCATAGCTAGAAATGGGAACAGCATAGCTAGAATTGGGCACGGCATAGCTAGAAATGGGCACAACATAGCTAGAAATTGGCACAGCATAGCTAGAAATGGGAACAGCGTAGCTAGAAATGGGCACAACATAGCTAGAAATTGGCACAGCATAGCTAGAAATGGGAACAGCGTAGCTAGAAATGGGCACAACATAGCTAGAAATTGGAGCTGCATAGCTAGAAATGGGCACAGCATAGCTAGAAATGGACACGGCATAGCTAAAAGTTGGCATGGCATAGCTAGGAATGGGCATAGTGTAGCTAGAAATGAGCGTGGCATAGCTAGAAATGGGAGCGACACAGCTGTAATGAGGGGAGTACAGCTAGAAATGGACACATCATAGCTAGAAAAAGATAGAGCATAGCTAGAAAGGGGCGCGGCATAGCTAGAAATTGGCACAGCATAGCTAGAAATGGGAACAGCGTAGCTAGAATTGGGCACGGCATAGCTAGAAATGGGCACAACATAGCTAGAAATTGGCACAACATAGCTAGAAATGGGCACAACATAGCTAGAAATGGGTACAGCATAGTTAGAAATGGGCACAGCATAGCTAGAAATGGGCATATCATAGCTAGAAATTGGCACAGCATAGCTAGAAATTGGCACAACATAGTTAGAAAGGGGCGCGGCATAGCTAGAAATGGGAGCTTCATAGCTAGAAATGGGCACAGCATAGCTAGAAATGAGCACGGCATAGTTAGAAATGGGTAGAGCATAGCTAGAAAGGGGCGCGGCATAGCTAGAAATGGGAACAGCGTAGCTAGAAATGGGCATGGCATAGATAGAAATGGGCACAACATAGCTGGAAATGGGCACAACATAGCTAGAAATGGGCACTGCGTGGCTAGAAATGGGAACAACATAGCTAGAAATGGGCACAACATAGCTAGAAATGGGCACAGCATAGCTAGAAATTGGCACAGCGCCAATAGAAATGGGCACGACATAGCTAGAAATGGGAACATCTTAGCTGGAAATAGGCACAACATAACTAGAAATGGGAACAACATAGCTAGAAATTGGCACAGCATAGCTAGTAGAAATGGGCACAGCATAGCTAAAAATGAGCACAGTATAGCTAAGAATGAGCACAGTATAGCTAAAAATGTGCATAGAATAGCTATAGATGTGCACAGTATAGCTAGAAATTGGCGCCGCATAGCTAGAAAGTGGCACAACATAGCTAGAAATGGGCGTGGCATAGCTAGAAATTGGAGCTGCATAGCTAAAAATGTGCACAACACAGCTAGAAATGGGCGTGACATAGCTAGAAATGGGCGCGGCATAGCCAGAAATGGGCACATCATAGCTAGAGATGGGCACAGCAAAGCTAGAAATTGGCACAACATAGTTAGAAAGGTGTGGCATTAGAGCATGTAGAGGACGAGTCAAGACAGTGATGTCTGCAGGGTTAGATGTCTGTACGGTTAGATGTCTGCACGGTTAGATGTCTGCACGGTTAGATGTATGCACGGTTAGATGCCCCCCCCCCCGGGTTCGATGTATGCAGGGTTAGATGTCTGCAGGGTTAGATGTATGCAGGGTTATATGTCTGCAGGGTTAGATGTCTGCAGGGTTAGATGTATGCACGATTAGATATGTGCAGGGTTAGATGTCTGCACGGTTAGATGTATGCAGGGTTAGATGTATGCAGGGTTAGATGTCTGCAGGGTTAGATGTATGCAGGGCTAGATGTATGCAGGGTTAGATGTATGCACGATTTGATGTCTGCAGGGTTAGGTGTATGCAGGGTTAGATCTCTGCAGGGTTAGATGTCTGCAGGGTTAGATGTCTGCATGGTTAGATGTATGCAGGGTTAGATGTCTGCAGGGTTAGATGTCTGCAGGGATAGATGTATGCAGGGTTAGATGTATGCAGGGTTAGATGTATGCAGGGTTAGATGTATGCAGGGTTAGATGTATGCAGGGTTAGATGTGTGCAGGGTTAGATCTCTGCAGGGTTAGATGTATGCAGGGTTAGATGTATGCAGGGTTAGATGTATGCAGGGTTAGATCTCTGCAGGGTTAGATGTATGCAGGGTTAGATGTATGCAGGTTTAGATGTATGCAGGGTTAGATCTCTGCAGGGCTAGATGTATGCAGGGTTAGATGTATGCACGATTTGATGTCTGCAGGGTTAGGTGTATGCAGGGTTAGATCTCTGCAGGGTTAGATGTCTGCAGGGTTAGATGTCTGCAGGGTTAGATGTGTGCAGGGTTAGATGCCTGCATGGTTAGATGTCTGCATGGTTAGATGTATGCAGGGTTAGATGTATGCAGGGTTAGATGTCTGCAGGGTTAGATGTATGCAGGGTTAGATGTATGCAGGGTTAGATGTATGCAGGGTTAGATGTATGCAGGGTTAGATGTATGCAGGGTTAGATGTATGCAGGGTTAGATGTATGCAGGATTAGATGTATGCAGGGTTAGATGTATGCAGGGTTAGATGTATGCAGGGTTAGATGTATGCAGGGTTAGATGTATGCAGGGTTAGATGTATGCAGGGTTAGATCTCTGCAGGGTTAGATGTGTGCAGGGTTAGATGTATGCAGGGTTAGATGTATGCAGGGTTAGATGTCTGCAGGGTTAGATGTCTGCAGGAGTAGATGTCTGCAGGATTAGGTGTCTGCAGGGTTAGATGTCTGTACGGTGAGATGTCTGTATGGTTAGATGTATGCAGGGTTAGATGTCTGCAGGGTTAGATGTCTGCACGATTAGATGTCTGCAGGGTTAGATGTCTGCAGGGTTAGATGTATGCATGGTTAGATGTATGCAGGGTTAGATGTCTGCAGGGTTAAATGTCTGTACGGTTAGATGTATGCACGATTAGATGTATGCAGGGTTAGATGTATGCACGATTTGATGTCTGCAGGGTTAGATGTCTGCAGGGTTAGATGTCTGCACGATTAGATGTCTGCAGGATTAGATGTCTGTACGGTTAGATCTATGCACGATTTGATGTATGCAGGGTTAGATGTGTGCAGGGTTAGATGTATGCAGGGTTAGATGTATGCAGGGTTAGATGTATGCAGGGTTAGATCTCCGCATGGTTAGATGTATGCAGGGTTAGATGTCTGCAGGGTTAGATGTCTGCAGGGTTAGATGTCTGCAGGGTTAGATGTATGCAGGGTTAGATGTCTGCAGGGTTAGATGTATGCAGGGTTAGATGTCTGCAGGGTTAGATGTCTGCAGGGTTAGATGTATGCAGGGTTAGATGTATGCACGATTTGATGTCTGCAGGGTTAGATGTTTGCAGGGTTAGATGTCTGCAGGGTTAGATGTATGCAGGGTTAGATGTCTGCAGGGTTAGATGTCTGCAGGGTTAGATGTATGCAGGGTTAGATGTATGCATGGTTAGATGTATGCAGGGTTAGATGTCTGCAGGGTTAAATGTCTGCACGGTTAGATGTATGCACGATTAGATGTATGCAGGGTTAGATGTATGCACGATTTGATGTCTGCAGGATTAGATGTCTGCAGGGTTAGATGTCTGCACGATTAGATGTCTGCAGGATTAGATGTCTGTACGGTTAGATCTATGCACGATTTGATGTATGCAGGGTTAGATGTGTGCAGGGTTAGATGTATGCAGGGTTAGATGTCTGCAGGGTTAGATGTATGCAGGGTTAGATGTATGCAGGGTTAGATGTATGCAGGGTTAGATGTCTGCAGGGTTAGATGTCTGCATGGTTAGATGTATGCAGGGTTAGATGTCTGCAGGGTTAGATGTATGCAGGGTTAGATGTCTGCAGGGTTAGATGTCTGTACGATTAGATATATGCACGATTAGATGTATGCAGGGTTAGATGTCTGCAGGGTTAGATGTCTGCAGGGTTAGATGTATGCAGGGTTAGATGTATGCAGGGTTAGATGTCTGCAGGGTTAGATGTATGCAGGGTTAGATGTATGCAGGGTTAGATGTCTGCAGGGTTAGATGTATGTACGGTTAGATGTATGCACGATTAGATGTATGCACGATTTGATGTATGCATGGTTAGATGTCTGCAGGGTTAGATGTATGCAGGGTTAGATGTATGCAGGGTTAGATGTATGCAGGGTTAGATGTCTGCAGGGTTAGATGTATGCAGGGTTAGATGTCTGCACGGTTAGATGTCTGCACGGTTAGATGTATGCAGGGTTAGATGTATGCAGGGTTAGATGTCTGCATGGTTAGATGTCTGCACGGTTAGATATATGCAGGGTTAGATGTCTGCAGGGTTAGATGTCTGCAGGGTTGGATGTCTGCAGGGTTAGATGTATGCAGGGCTAGATGTCTGCAGGGTTATATGTCTGCAGGGTTATATGTCTGCAGGGTTAGATGTCTGCACGGTTAGATGTATGCAGGTTTAGATGTATGCAGGTTTAGATGTCTGTACGGTTAGATGTCTGCAGGGTTATATGTCTGCAGTGTTAGATGTCTGCAGGGTTAGATGTCTGCACGGTTAGATGTCTGCAGGGTTAGATGTCTGCAGGGTTATATGTCTGCAGGGTTAGATGTCTGCAGGGTTAGATGCTGCACGGTTAGATGTCTGCAGGGTTAGATGTCTGCACGGTTAGATGTCTGCAGGGTTAGAGATAGTAGTCGGATCCCTATAGAGGGATGGTCTATTTCTGTGCTTTTCACGTGCTACCTTGCGGCAGCCTTGAGGTTTGTGCGGGAGAATTCCACAAAACCAAAGCCCTTGTGTCCATACTAGTTATGCCGCTAGAGATGGAATATGCTGACGAAGTGGGCTTCATAGACAAGGAAAAGAAGTCCCTTGACGAATTACTCCCGATAGCTACATGCAAACTAAAAATGAGAATCTCATTATGAATGAATCCAAAACAGTCCTCACACACATACACCTATCGACAAAGCATGAAGCTAAAGCGAATGGCGATCGACCTCGTGGCGGCTAACAGTGGAGGAAAAGCTAAATCCTGGGCTCACTGATCTGCCGTCCTTCTCGCACCGCTGTACGATGCGTCATGAGAAACATAGCTTTCCAGTCTTTCTCAGAGCTGTGGATTAGTAGATCAAGGGCGCCCTGAACAAAAAAAACTGCATTTGTACAACGCTACACGCGTGTTCTTGATACTGCACAACTGTAACAGCGGGACAAGTCCAACGGGAGCAGTCGAAAAACTTGGCGTCTGCCACCACACACATATCCACACCGTCACTGAACACCGATGGACCGGCCGGACCACATAACTTCCAATAATAGTGTATACAAGATGTACAATACATTTCCACTGTCCATAACGGCCTCCCAGCGAATGTCGTCCAAGTTTGGCCATGTCCTAACGATGACAGAAGACACAGCCGTACAGACACCCTTGGGAGCCGGAAAATATAAGCCAGAAGAGTGGCTTCAAGAAAGCAGGACTCGGTACACTCAGGCGAAGAATGAAAACGGGGAAACAAAAAAGATTGTGGCCGAAGTCAAGACATGGTGATTAAAGGGCAAGTAGGACTGATTGCAAGACTATCATGGATAAGTATAAGACTTTATGGCACAATGTGTACTGAACGTAAGATCGAACACTAATTTATAGAATCTACTGTACATGTGGGGCCCAACATTGGCCGCACAGACTGTCATCTCATGTCGATCAATCAAGGCTTGATAATTGAGGGATCCAATCTTTCACTCAAGTATCTGACATCATAATCAGATACACGAAGCCACGATCAAATGACGTAAGTCCCTCACAATGGTAACAATAATCCACCACGAACAGCTCTGAATTGCATATGTCTTTGATTGATTTAGCATTTTAAAACATTCTGTTGAATATTTTATAACTAATTTGACTTGGAGCTCTTGCTGCCCCCAGTCAGATTAGATTCAAAATATGCATCAAATATGGACACAGTTTAGGTATAAATGGGCGTGGCATAGCTAGAAATAGATCCTTGTCTTCGGTGTTACGGTTGCCTTAGTCACGGGGTGCTGGACTAATGACGGAAAAGTAGTGGTAAACTATAGGTCGGTTACATCCATCATATGACGTCATAATCAACTACGTGACGTGTAGACTGACGTCATAATCATAACGGCATGACTGATTCGAAATAGTCCGTCTTTAGCGCTTAAAAGTCCGACACGTTGTACGAATTGTATGTTTTTGCCATTTAATAAGCATTATGTTGAATATTTTGAAATTAATTTGACTGATTGCTATTGGCACCATAGGCCGCAACACCGTCCAGTCTAATGAGTTTCAAAATATTCAACAGTATACCTGTATAGTTTCCTGGAAATTGATAGTCAGGGAGTTCAGGGACCGATCGATCGCAACACGAACGAGGTGTGGATGGAGCTTAGGTACAGATAGGCGGAGCATAGCTAAAACTGGAAAGGGCAAACGTAGGTATGAACTCATACTTGTTCGAAATAAGTGTTCCAAAAGCTACTCTGTGCATATTATTCTCTCTTAAAATGTTTGACGATATCATACAGTATAATTCTGACAAACGCAAAACCAATTAGCAGAATGACTTTGACAGCGACTGGCTCAAACATGATACGACGTACGGTGTGCCAACATAACTATGTACACATCGTATTTATCACAATTTGAAAAGATTTATCATAAGATGGAATCGTGTGCATGGTGGAATAGTACGGGTGAATATGGAGGAAAATCCCGGTCGTGACAGACGGATCCTTTTCTAGCTGCGCCCCATCCATTTCTAGAAACGTTCCGTCAGCGTTTTATCGGTGTTGTACAGCTAGGTACTCCATAGAATGCTGGTGCTTTTTAAAATGACATGGAGCTGACCAGATAGATGTTAGCAACACATTTTTTGGACTATGAAGAAGGTTGTTTATCCACTTAGATTGCATATGGGGGTTAACATGAAAATACGATTTTGTTATTTTCTTTAAAGGGTGAATGGAAGACGTGAAAATACAATTGCTCATTAGAATGCTGGTCGAAAATTCGGCCAATATTGTTGAGGAAACGTAATAAATCAAACCAAAATTGGACATGGCTGAATATTTTGACACTAATAAAATAAAAATAATTATGTTTCTGTCACTATTTCCCTTGATATTACCAAAATGCCGGTGTGCTGCCCCTCAATACACATTTCTTTACACAAATCATGTCTGCTATCTCGTTCCATAGCCCATTGGCAGCCAACGTATGTAAAGGTTTGCTTCGGAAAGAACGTAAAAGAGCAAAATAAACCAACACAAATTAAAATGGTTAATTTTGCTTTTACAGCAGCAGTCTTTGTATTATGTTCAGATAAATTCAAAATGAAACCAACACTTAGCATGATAATGGACCTTTCCATTTTTAGCTATGCCCCGCCCATCTCTAGCTAAGCTCCACCCACACCTCGCCGTGTTTGGATTGATCGATCCCCGAATGCCCTAGCCATCAATTTCCTGAAAACTATACAGGGAAGCTGTTGAATATTTTGTAACTAATTAGACTGGGTGCTGTTGCTGCCATAGGCAGCAACAGCGCCGAGTCAAATTAGTTTCAAAATATTCAACAGAATATTTATTAAATAGTAAAAGCAAACAATTTGTACAACAGCCCATAGACCGTCTTCAAATATGCGTTCGTGACGTACTTATCGACATCATTCATGACGTCATTCATTATGATGTCATTGCACACATCATGCATGACGTCATATGATGGGTGGGTACTCTGGAAAGGACCATTGTGCCGAGAGTACGTTGTCATCACTCAAGAACCAATTACAGAATATATCAATGAAAAAGTACATTAGATAAGTGATGCTGTACCATATTGCATTGAGGCCAATTGCAGATGTTAACACCGCATTTCAAACAAGGAACTACCTCTTGATCAAACATACAGACTGCCATTCTCTTAGCTACCATCCATAGAAATTTCCAATAGAAATTAACACCACGTGTCCGTTTTCGCCGAAGTGCTAAAGCGATACATCTGTTTCTTTTGAAAATTCGGCTGATTAACATTTACAGGAATAACTATTTGTCATCAAATAACATGGAAACTTCCAGACAAAAATTGGGCATTTTGGATTTTTAGCTTGCCTATGCACATGGTCTATCTGAGTAGTTCAATGGAAAATGCCTGAACGGTTTTTTTGTTTACTCTTTTTAATTGGGCAAGAGAATTTTGAGTGGCACCTACCTGTAATCAATTTATATACGTTGAATACTGAATTCACATAATCTTAATTACATTGTAACTATAGAGGTAAGCTGTTGAATATTTTGACACTAAGTTGACTGAGTGCTGTTTCTGCCTGTGGCAGCAACATCACTAAGTCAAATTAGTTTCAAAATATTCAACATAATGTTTATTAAACTATAAATTCATCAAAGACTTTTATAACGGACTTTCCGATGTTCATGATGGAATTATACGACATAATATTTGTGACGTCAGCTCAATAGTCACGTGATTGATTATGACGCAACTACTCGAGTGACAGATCATATCCTCCCATACATGGATTTGATTTTGACGTCATAATACACAGTAGACGAATATTATTATGACACCATCTACATGGCGTAGTAATATTAGAGCTCGATGGCAAAATATGAATTTTAGTGGCAGTTATTAAATTGAGACTAAGATCCTGGAATAACCTTCTTTATTCGCTTCTCAAGCAATGGAAATAATTTGATTGAATTTGCCATGTGCCGAAGAACGCAAAGATCAAGTCAACCATGAAACAAGTATGATCGAAAGCTACCAGGCCTACATCATAAACCAGAAACAGCCCGACTCACATTATTTCAAAATAGTACAATGTTTTACATCGAAAAGAATGTCTGATATTTGCTATGTATTGTTGAAAAGGGCACGTGTGCAATATCGATGTCAGCGCGTGCTTAGTTGCTTATTTACACGAGTATCTCATCTTTCATTCTATATAGCATTCCAGACAAGCCAGAATACCACGTATGTGATCAAATATTGAAAATAATATAGAATACCGAGTGCAATAGGCATATACTCATACACGTATGCTACATGCATATACGCCTTCTAAGATTTATATATTATATTGTATATGCGATATCTTCGCGAATATCATCGACCCACGCAGTTCTACTCATATAATTCTCAGGAGTAGATGAATAGAACCACGAGAAGACGCAATTGACGAACTATAGCTAACACAAAGATTAATTTCCAGCTATGCCCCACCAATTTCTAGCTATGCTCCGCCAATTTCTAGTTATGCCCCGCCAATATGTAGCTAATCTCTGCTCAATTTAAATACTTTGAATCCTGAATTCACAGAATCTCAATTTCAAGGTAAATATAGAGGTAAGCTGTATTGTGTAATGTAAGCTGAAACTAATTTGACTGGGTGTTGTTGCTGCGTATGGCAGCAACAACGCCCTGGCAAATTAGTCACAAAATATTCAACAGAATGTTGATTAAATAGCAACAACATATAATTCGTAAATTTGACGGACTAGTCAATGTTCACGACGCAGCTAGATACGTCATATTATGCATTTTGATTGTGACGACAGTCTACATATGACGTAATTGATTATGACTTGAGTGACAGGTCGGATCCATCCATAATAGTTGATCGGTTTTTTCTGCCGAATGCGCCATGTAGTGACTAGCGCTTTATATGATAAATTACTTTCCACGTTGAGCATGTTGTTGAAACTTTAGGGTATAATGCAGACAATGGACCTTTACATTTAGCTATGCCCCGCCCATCACTAGCTAAGCTCCACCCACACTCGCTCGTGTTGGGATTGATCGATCCCCGAATACCACAACTATCAGTTTCCTGAAACTATACAGGGAAGCTGTTGAATATTGTGTAACTAATTTGACTGGGTGCTGTTGCTGCCTATCACGTAATGATTGTGACGTCATCATACACGTTCTGGGCTGATTATGACGTCATACGAGGTCAGCTGATGGATGGACACTGGAAAGGTGAATTTAATAAGCTTTGGTTCTACAAGCTAGTAATCAGTCTGTTCTGAAATGCAAAATATGTGGACGGTATACGGACAGGTGAATGGACCGATCAAATATATGATATGGTTCTGCAAACGGCATAATCAGAGGATCAATGACGTTTCATTAATATGATCTAAATGGCATTTTAATTATCCAAAAAAATGCCGAAATCTGCAAAAAATATATAGATGTCTTGCAAAATGTAGGGACGGACGAACAGATGGGTGAACTGATACATAAAATAGGAGGCTTCTTTCAAAACATATAACCAACTTGTGAAGTTGGATTAAATATACTCCGTATAGAACCTGCCCTATCCAACGATAATCAAATGGATGGATCCGATCTGTCAATCAAGTATATGACGTCATACTCAATTGCTTCACACGCTGGCGTAACAATACATAGCGACGTATCTAGCTCCGTCATTAACATTGACAATTCCGTATGATCTACAAATTGTATGATTTCGGTAGATTTCCCATTTATAAGCATTCTGTTGAATATTTTGAAACTAATTTGACTGGGCACTATTCCTGCTATAGGCAGCAAAAGCACCTAGTCACATTAGTTTCGAAATTAGTTTCAAAATATTCAACGGCTTACCCCTATAGTTACCTTGAAATTGGGACTCTGATAATTCAGGATTCAGCATATATACATCGATTCCACAACGCGTAAAGCTGGGTGGGGCTTCGCTAGAAATGGGCGGGACATAGCTAGAAATAGATCCTTCCATTAGCATCATGAATTCAGTCCAATCTAAGAAGTCTATGGAGTGGATATTCTGAAAAAGTTGCGATCAACAAGCAACTATTCCATTTTAATTAGCAATAGTTCACCAGTCAAACATATTCCACGGCAGCCTTTCACTCCTCACTCAGGTCCTGACACCACATGTATAGTCTGATCACTCTCGTGGGTGCTTGAATTTCGGTTGGTAGAGGTTTACCTAATCACTGTTTTAAAACAGTCTCGCATGCTTGGTCTGGTCATTATTATTCAAAATATTTAACTCATGAGTGAATTGCATTATTGAACGTTTATTACACATTTAATGTCACACATTAAAATAACTGAACATTTATACAATTTATTGCTAGCCTTTGGACATAGCATTAAAAACTAATTATGTGAACTTACAATATCAAAGGCAAGAATAAATATGATTATAATTACAACATAATTAAAATTAAACTAAATCTAGCTAAATAACAACATTCAAAACAACATAAACGTAACTTATGATACATTTTATGAAAAGATTAGTAAATGCGTTTTTTACAAATTCTCTTAGTGAAAACAAAAATTAAAAGGAAATAAATTACTATTTAAATTATTTACAATTGAAATAAATTAATGTAAGTACAACTATAACAGTATCCAAAAATATGTAATAAATATTAATAAATAATAAAATAAATAGGAATATTCTAACACTTAGGCCGTGTTCACACTAGAGAGTATATCCGGGGTAACGCCATACATCAGTATGGCGTTATTCTGGAGTAATTCGCTAGTGTGAACACGCGTAACACACTGACCTTATTGTATTGTCTGGATATTCACATTTCATCATCTATAATTATAAACTTGTCTTTATTCATATGACGCCATGTGTTTCGTATGACGTCACGTAAACAAGTGTATATGAATATAGCTATGTTATAATGTTATTCACATAGTATGCATATCCAGACAATCCAATACAGTCCTGGGCAAGTGGCAGCTAGAACAATTGAGACAGAGGCGTGCCCCACCGCCCTGATGAAAGTTGTTTGTCACGTTGCTTATAGTATACCACCGATGTCACAGTTTGCATCTAATTTGGCAAAGTCTTGCATTTATATACATGTAACACAATCACATTATCTGATTACAAAATCAATGTAATTAGAAAGACATGATACAAAACAATCACATAGCAAACAACAACAACAACAACAACAACAACAACAACAACAACAACAACAACAACAACAATAACACGCATTACATTAAGTAAATATTCACATCCAAATACACCAGCAAAAACAAGTAAAATTTAATGTAAATAATTTAATAGTGAGCATGCAAACAATAATAATAATAATAATAATAATAATAATAATAATAATAATAATAATAATAATAATAATAATAACAACAGATTACCAGAAATCGCTTATTCTAACCGAAGATACCCTAGGATAAATCTACCCTGAGCTATTCTAATTTGAAGTTTAAAATACATTTTAAGCCAAGTTAGAATTTTAGGGTAGAGTAATTAGCACCAACCAAATGAGATAACAACGGAAAGAATGAGGGATCACCAAAATCACAAATAACCATACATTTGCATATAATTCTAAAACAGTGATGGAATAGTTTACATACGCTGATTTTCATGGACCCTATTTATAACATTAAAAGAGTAGATTGAACTGAACTACACCTGATATTAACATCAAATATATTATTTTAATCTATTGTCTTAGTCTTATCTTGAGTAAACAAAATTATCTTACATAAAATTCAATTGGCACAATGTCTCGAGATTTATAAATCAACACTTTCTTTTTACAACTATTTTACCATAACTTTTATATGCCATTTACTTCCAATCCTATGTTCTTCTGGTGTCTGTATATTTGGATGAGATGTTTGCATTAACTGGAGATTCCTGATATACAACTTCGCATATATTTGCTAACCGGAGAGGTCAGCCGCCTCCTTGGAGACGCACAGGTTAGGACAATACAATAAAGTCAATGCGTTAGGCTGAACTTCATTGATTCCTACTTTATAGCCTTAAACGCTCGCTAAAGTGGAACATAGGCTAAACCATAGGAAACATGATTTGTGATTTTCAAAATTTATATCAGTTCTTTAATGCAGAAACATATATTGGTTATCTGATATACAAAGCTCCCATCCTTTCACCCATAATAGCATCAAGATTTTAAACCATCGTTCCTACACATAATGGTGTGTGATTTTAATTGGTATGATATTAAAATGTCCATTTTAACCAAAGCTACCCTAGGATATTTCTGCCTCGGTGATCCTAACTTAAGAGCTAATAAATTTAGATTAAATTAGAAGTTTAGAGGTAGAGAAATTAGCACTTCCAAATGAGATATCTATAGTTAAAATGAAAATATGCCATCTTTTCTAGACTTATTGAAAGGTTACGAAAAATCGTATGCTTAATATTTGGCAGCAAATGCATATTGTTAAACAATAATACTATTGTGATCATATTATATGAAAACCCCTATAGAGGTATACACACTTGTGGTAGATATAAATTTGCTAAAGCGTGTCTACATTAAATATAACAGTGTTAATAATATAATATAATCTTAATTGCATAGTCGGTGGAAGATGTTTCAAGATGAAAGAGTTGGGCATCATATCTGGCTGCACTTTTATATAAAATGGATGATGTTAACAAAATGTAAAAATTGGATATTGGCAATATTATTACATATTAATGCAGACAAATAAAGATTTCAAAATGTCCATTTTAGCCTAAGCTACCCTAGGATAAATCTACCCCAATCATTTTAACCAAAATCTAATTTTATTTAGATTAAATTATAACTTCATGGGAGAGATGAATTAGCACTACCCAAATGAGATAGCTATGGATAAATAGGAAATAGATAATATTTAGTAATGGGATCATGGATTATTTAATCAGGAATAAAGTAGTTCAATAACAATATATTCATCTGATACTATGGTTTGACAGTAATGGTCTGCTTTATAGATGTTTTGTTAAGATTATACTGTACTATGAATCAGTCTGTGATGTTACTTCTCTGGCATATTAGATTGTAAACGCAAAAACAAATATATGTTGAAGACAGGCATGTTCTACACTTATCAAACAATTTGAAATAATCACATGGTACCAAATTCGGTTCCGCATGGCCGGAAATGTTGCAAACAATCGTTCTCGATCGAATTTTAACTATAAATTTTTATTGCACCGTTTCTTTACCATGAAAAGGGAAACTTCTTATTTGACTAAATTAGCATCTCTGAATGGAGAGACTGTGAGTAACTGGATGAATGTAGACATTAAAGTCAGATTATACTAGATGATTCTACAAATCTCTGATAATTTGAAACCATAGGCACCAGATTTACAAATACTGTATTAACTATATGGCATTGTGTTGATGACATTGAAATTAATTTAACTGGAAACTTCTGCTTTCTAAGAAGTCATTATCCTCAGATCACTTCCCTTCAGGTAAATGAAGCCTTGAAATGTTAATGTTGAAAGGGTTAACAATATAATAAGAGAATAATATCAGAAATAGTACTGTAAAATAGTCTGATTGAATAAATATATGTCTATTTAAACCAAAGAAACCCTAGGATAAATCCACTCCAAATTGGTTATATAAAGGCTAATGGTCGTGACTGTAATTATTCATTTAAAATCTAGAACAAAGATTTTATATTCTTTTGAGATATATGTGAGAGTCAGAGATGTGATAATTAGTACTTTTCATACAGATTCAAAGATTAAATATTTATTAAGTTTTAAAGATGTAATAAAGATTTCATTGCATCAAAATTAAGCATTATTTTGGAGAAACTACACACGTTGTCCATTTTAGCCAAAGCTACCCTAGGATAAATCTAACCACCGCAGTTTCAAATTAAGAGCTAATTAATTAAGATTGATTTGGAACATTAGTGGTAGAGAAAATAGCACTTCCAAATGAGATATCTATGGATAAAATGAAACTATTACATTCCTATCTATGAAATATATCCTGGAAATACAGATTACTGGGCCAGTAATGGACCAATACCGGGCCAATATGTTACGATATTAGCCCAGTAATGGCCCAGGAACCTGTATTATTATGGTAAGATTAGTAAAACTGTGTTACTCTTGCAAACAACATACATCACATTCACATGTGATTATAGAATAGGAAAAAATGCTAGTATTAAGTGATTTCATCGACAAAGTATCATTGTACGAAAACAACCTTTCAATAAGAGCTAGAAATTATGAACACCAACCAGTAGTATATCTCTATATGCAATAGCAGGATACAACTGGAATATATGTAATATATTTTGAAAATCTAATTAATTTAGTTTAATCAATACTTTTTATGAATACGGAAATTAACTTCGATAAGAATATGGAAACTATAACGAGAAAAGTTGATATAAATTTGTAAATATTAAATATGGATGTAAAGGTATTAGAAACGAGATATTGGCATTGTTGTTTTGATCATTGTTGAAAGTCGTCATATGTTTGACTGAATATAATAAATAAATAAATAATAATAATAATAATAATAATAATAATAATAATAATAATAATAATAATAATAATAATTTTAAAACAATTTATATTAGAATGTATCAAAAATAAAAGATGTAGAACAGTAACCCTTTGACGACGAAGCCGGCCAAAACTGGCCTCTGTAGTGGTCTTGGGGAATGTCCATTTACAGGCTAAGAGAAGAATATTTTTGAAAATTTACGACTGGAATGACTGGCTCGATAACCGATCCAGTCATTCCAGTGGTAAATTTTCAAAGATATTCTTCTCTTGGCCTGCTAAGGGACATTCAATAAGTAATTTTCTTTAATTTTTAATGAAATTTAGTCATTAAAGGGTTAAACATACATGCATGCACATGCACACATATCTATCTATGTGCGCATGCACGTACATAAAATATATATCACAGATAATGTTTGGTAAACACATACGCACTCACGCACGCACGCACGCACGCACGCACGCACGCACGCGTGCACGCACACACACGCGTGCACATACACATAAGATATCACCGCAAACAAAGACTTACATGAAAATTCAATGTTATTATATATCACAGATAATGCTTTTGAAAGACAAACAAGCCACATTGACTCATGTAATCTATCTATCTATCTATCTATCTATCTATCACAGATAAAGCTTTTAAAACATACACAAGCCACACAAACGCGTATAACAGACGAATGGATGAATAAATGAACAAACACACGAAAGAACGAAGGCATTACTAATTTGTACATTTCATACAGATTCAATGATTAAATCTTTATCAATTTTAAGTCAAAATGATGTCATAATAGCAAAATTAAGAGAATGCAGATTAGGTAAGAACAGAAGGCACGAAAGCTCATAATAGGTCTATGCCCAGGTTATGGTTATAATATATTTGAAATGCCTTGTAAAGTAGATTGAAATTAATAATAATTATCCTGGACAAAGATGATAAGCTGTCCATTTTATCCAAAGTTACCCTAGGATAAATCTAACCACCGCAGTTTCAAATCAAGAGCTAATTAATTAAGATTGAGTTGGAACATTAGTGGTAGAGAAATTAGCACTTCCAAATGAGATATCTATGGATAAAATGAAACTACTACATTCCCATGTATGGGATATGTATATCCAGGAAATGTAGGTAACTTGGCAATGATTGGGCCAATGCCGGACCAATATGCGATGATAGAGTAAGAGGAAAATATTCATATTAAATAATCTCATCAGCTATCAATCAACATGCAAAAACAACCTTTCAATAACAGCTACAAATGATGAAAACCAATCAGTGTTATAAAGCATATTGTTTGCTGTAATATCTCTCAATGCAATAGCAGGATAAAAAGTAATAAAATAAGTATAGTTTGCAAATTTAATTAATCATAGTTTAAATTAGAAAATTAAATATAGCATTTAAGATTCAAGATTCAAAATTATTTATTCCATACTTATTATATAGGATATATACATCACATTCGGGCAGTCCATCGAAGGCAGAGCCTATGAATCGATGGACCCCCTACACATAAAACAAGACATTACAATATATAAGTTGACAGCTGATATAAACATCTGTAATATAATAATAACGCCTGTATAGGCGTAAGCACATGACGGAACAACATATATGTGTGTACCATTTTGTTCTAGAGTGTTCTACATATAAACGATCTTCATAATATTTTGTAATTGTCTTCCATCTAGGATGTTTATTGTAGATACAGGGATTTTAATATGGTACAGTGGGAGTGGGGTGGGAGGGGATGGGAGGAGGGGGAGGGGGTGCTCAACAATAACATAGCAGTATTAGAGTGAGAAAGTTGTTGGTGGATATGACTGTAGACAAAGTATTTTGTTTGAGGTAGACTATCGACATCCGATATGTTCACTGAGAGTATATTAATTGGATACAATTTTTTTAAATATTACATGTTAATGCATGTGATAAATGTATTAGAAACCAAGATATTGTCCCTCGTTTCAAGCCCTTCACGACGAAGCCGGCCAAAACCGGCCTCTGTAGTGGTCTTAGGGAATGTCCATTTGCAGGGCAAGAGAAGACTATTTTTAAAATCTTACCACTGGAATGACTGGCTCGATAACCGAGCCAGTCATTCCGGTGGTAAATTTTCAAAAATATTCTTCTCTTGACCTGCAAACGGACAGTCAATAAGTAAATATTTTAATTTTTTGAACAAATTTAGTCATTAAAGGGTTAACAGATGATGATTTTTGGCACACAACTATTTGAAAGTGGTAATATATTTGACTGAAAATGAGTTGTTGGAGATTATGTGTCTGGTTCTACTATTAATGCTGATGGTATGGTTTTGTATGCATAGTCTACATGACATAGATTAATAATAATAATTTATAATATAATATAATTATAATGATTTATAGAAAAACGTATCACACATAAAGATGTAAAACATTAGAGATACATGCAAGCGCATGCGCACCCATCCCTCTGCGCCCGCATGTACATAAAATATATATCACAGATAATGCTTTGGTAACCACATACACAGGCACGCACGCATGTAAAGGCACACACGCACGTACACATGTACAGACACGCGCACACGCACGCATGCACGCACACGCACATGCACGCACGCAGACACCTATGCACTCATGCACATACACATAAGATATCACAGCAAGCAAAGACTTATTCAAAGTTTAAATATCACAGA
The DNA here is from genome assembly GCA_034401795.1 of Chaetoderma sp. LZ-2023a. NCBI lineage: Eukaryota > Metazoa > Mollusca > Caudofoveata > Chaetodermatida > Chaetodermatidae > Chaetoderma > Chaetoderma sp. LZ-2023a. Next base: position 76,094,441 of record CM067362.1, on the reverse strand, counting down.
TAATGCTTTGGTAACCACATACACAGGCACGCACGCATGTAAAGGCACACACGCACGTACACATGTACAGACACGCGCACACGCACGCATGCACGCACCCGCACATGCACGCACGCAGCCACCTATGCACTCATGCACATACACATAAGATATCACAGCAAGCAAAGATAATGCTTTTAAAAGACAAACAATCCACACAGGCATACATGTATTCTAAGACGGATAAAGCTTTTAAAACATGCATAAGCGACACATTCACACATATAACAGACGAACGAACGAAGGAAGGAACGAACGAATTATTAATCTGCACATTTCATACAGATTCACCGATTAAATAGTTATCAAGTTTCAAACATTAAATAAAGATTTCATTGACATCAAAATTAACAATTGCATTGGAGAAGGTAAGGTGTCCATTTTAGCCAAAGCTACCCTAGGATAAATCTAACCACTGCAGTTTCAAATTAAGAGCTAATTAATTAAGATAGATTTGAAACATTAGTGGTAGAGAAATTAGCACTTCCAAATGAGATATCAATGGATAAAATGAAACTATTGCATATCCTGAAACCCCAGAGTACTGGGCCAATACAGGGACAGTACGTCTCGGCATTGGCCCTGAACTGGCCCAGTAACCTGCGTTAACAGGGTAAAATAAGTAAAACTGTGTATGCCTGTGTCGCCATAGCAAGAGAATATACGTGTAGTGATAGAGTAAGAGCAGAATAAGCAGTATTAACCCTTACCACACTCATGTCAATATTCTATCCTTTACTGTGTCAATAGCAATGAAACTAGCGAACATTTTTCACCAAGTTTTGCCATCTACGACAGCAACATCTTCCACCAAATTTGTTGAAAAAATTAACACCAGTTCATCTTTCAATTTAATTTAGAAATTTCAAATTTTTAACATCGGAGTGGTAAGTGTTAAGTGATCTCAGCGGCAACCAATAATCATACGAAAACAACCATTCAATAAGAGCGAGAAATGATGAAGGTCAACCAGGCTTAAGCATTTAATTACTAAATTTGATTTTAAAAATCCAAATATTTGCTTATGGAATGTTCATTTGCAGACCAAGAGAAGACTATTTTTGAGAATTTACCACTGGAATGACTGGCTCGGTTATCGAGCCAGTGATTCCAGAGGTAAATTTTCAAAAATAGTCTTCCAATGGCTTGCAAATGGAAATTCCTTATGACCACTGCATAGGGTGTTGGCCGAATTCGTCAAGAAAGGGTGAAAAAGCATATGTTTTGCTGTAACTTAGTTTTACACCTGTAATTAATTTTTGGCTAATCTAACCAATGTGATTATGAATAGGTAAATTAACTTCAATAAAAATTATGGAAATTATAGCGAGCAAGGTGGATTGAAATTTGCAACGTTTAAATGTGAATATAAATGTGTTAAAATGTGTTAGTAGATTGACTGGATGCACGAAGCTATGTGGTAATATGTTTGACTGAAAATTAGTTACTGGAAATTATGCGTATGGTTCTGATAATGATGCTGATATTATGGTTTTGTTTGCATAGTCTACATGCTATAGAATAATAATAATAATAATAATAATAATAATAATAATAATAATAATAATAATAATAATAACATCATAATAATAATAATAATAATAATAATAATAATAATAATAATAATAATAATAATAATAATAATTTAAACTTATGTATATCAAAACTTATCACGGATAAAGCTTCTAAAACAGTAAACATACATCCACGCACATGCACACCCATCTATGCGTGCATGCATGTACATAACATATACACCTGTGCAAAAGTTAAGCACCAGCAAAAACAATAGAACGTAGAAACATGATGGTACAACTAGGCTGCCATACTTTTTGTCCCCGCGTTAGCTGACATAATTCCAAGTACGAAATGCACATGCATGCATGACATCATGCCGCTTGATGTCCGTGCGTGGCGGGAAACAGCACACGTGTTCAGTTATGTAAAAGTCCAGTTTGAGGTATAGAACATTACATACAGATTTAGGCGACAAGATTAGGAATTTTGTGTTCATGACCGTGGTTTATTTGTACAGAGAGAATTAGCTCTTGATTGTGAACCGCTATGGCAAGACGAAGGTTAAGTGATCGTGTGAAATGGCAAATCATAGGCATGCATACCACTGGTATGTCATGCAGAGAGATTGGCAGACAGCTGAACATTAACCATACTGTAATCAGTCGTTTGATTGCAAAACATGGGCAAACTAACGAGGTGAAGGACAGGCCTAGATCTGGAAGACCGAAGAAGACTACTGCCCGTGATGATCGAGTCCTAGTACGCCTTGTTAGGAGATCTCCATTCACCAACAGCAGAGTGCTCAGCCAGCAATGGGAAACGCGCAATAGAGTGTCAATGTCTACCGTCAAAAGGAGACTGTATGCTGCTGGCATGAAAGCTAGGAGACCTGTCAGACGTCCTATCCTCACTGCACACCACAAAGAGGAGCGTCTGAGGTGGTGCAACGAAAGAAGACACTGGAACGTGAGATCCTGGAGACGGGTACACTGGTCCGATGAAAGTCGGTTCCTGCTTCATGCCACAGATGGTCGAACTCGTGTATGGAGGTCCAGACGCACGGCGTACGACCAACGTAACATCATGGAAGAAGTTCCATTTGGTGGAGGTTCCGTTATGATATGGGGGTGCATCTCATTTGATTGTAAGCTGGATCTGTTGACTGTACCTGGAACACTAAATGGACAAAGATATCAAGATTCCATACTTGATAGAGTTGTGGTCCCTCATTTTGTAAATCATGCACCTGGAACCCACCCTATATTCATGGATGACAACGCCCGACCACATCGTGCTAGAGCTGTGCATGAATACCTCCGCCAGAATGCCATCGAAACCCTACCATGGCCAGCAAGGAGCCCTGACATGAACCCTATTGAGCATATCTGGGACATTCTGAGAAACATGGTGAGAAGGAGGGATCCTCCTGTGCAGAACCTACAGGAATTAACAGACGCACTCCATCTTGAATGGCAACGAATACCACAATGGCGTATCAGTCGGTTGGTGACCAGCATGAGACGTCGTGTCCAGGCCGTCATCCAGGCACAAGGTGGATATACCCGGTATTAATAATGACAGTCTCAAACTCGTGCACAGATGTTAAACTTCGTTTTCAGACACCATTAATGACAATCTAGCCACGTGTGTCAACTGTAGGGCAATAGTTGTCAGTTGTGTCAACGTAACCATATTCAGGCCTCGTTTTCAGGTTCAAACAAAAACATACAGTGTTTCCCCACCATCATAATCAGCATTCCTCTAGTTGCATTATTACCTCTTGCACTAAGATGGATGGGTACATAAATGTTTATGCTATTGCTTTCTTCATAGCACATGAATATACCCTCGCATGTGCGTAAAAATAGGGTGGTGCTTAACTTTTGCACAGGTGTATATATATCACAGCTAATGCTTTGGTAAACACACGCGCACACGCTCACACACACACACACGCACACACGCACACATCCGTTCGCGCGCACGCACGCACACCGATACACATAAGATATCACAACAAGCAACGACCCACATTAAAATTCAAAGTTTAAATATCACAGGTAAAGCTTTTAAAACATGCACAAATCACACGCACACGTGTAATCAATATATCACAAATACAGTTTTTTAAACATACACAAGTCACACGCACACGTGTAATCTAACTATCACAGAGAAGGCTTTAAAACAGGCACAAGCCACACGCGCACATGCAATCTATATACATGTTCAGGCGCATGCTAAAATAACAGACAACAAACAAACACACAAACAACACCAATTATAAAAATATCACAGAAAAATATAAAGCTTACCATAACACACACTCTCACGCAAACACACATAAACGCCGAGAATATGTACACCTTCACGTATGCGCGTATGCATGAACAAGTGCGCACGTGCATGGAGACATGCATGTATGCAAATGCATGCATAGGCACGTGACGAAATATCACAGATAATGCTTTTACAGATTAGGTTAATACGGGAAAGCATATAGGCAGATATGCTAGAAAAATGACACATTACGAACACTTATAACATAAGTGTTAACCTTTGAACCCTGAATTCCTAGCATCTCAATCTCAATGTAACTCTAGTGGTAAGCTGTTGAATATTTTGAAACTAATTTGAGAGGAACTGGTTGCTGCTATAAACAGTAACAGCTCCTAGTAAATTTAGTTTCAAAATACTCAACAGATTATTTATTAAACTCTAAAATATGTTTTGGTGCTTCGTATTTCAAGTTCAAAGGGTTAATAAATAATTACTATAATAATACAGTACAACTCAGAAATAACTTTTAATGTTCCCAAAAAATAAAACATAATGGTGAATATTTTGAACATGTTTGGATTGGAAGGTATTGTTACATAAAGGAAGCAATGTTTTCCCATCCATTGATGTTCAAAATATTCAACAAAACTTATTAAGTAACATGTTTCTGTCTTTGTTTCGAGAACACGCTAACTCATTTCTGGCAAAAATATGTAAATAGAACAAAATTAACATCAGAAAAAAATAATTTAATAAAATATTAGGCTAGTTAAGTAACAGTTATCAGTCTACAAGGTGGTCTATTTTAAGACTCATTTTATCAGATTTTGGTCAGCTTAAGCATATAAGTGTGCTTCATCAGGATGAAGGGCATTTATGTGCCCAGGCTCGTCGAAATCTTACAAAAGTAGTCTTAACCCGTATACAAGTAATTTGGCAAAACTCGCCAACTCATTTCCATGTACATGATGGCTGGCGGTCATTAGAGAAATAGTGTTGTTGTAAGCAGTTGCTGTTTTAAACAACAAGCAAACTTCCAGCAAATATTTTTCCAAAATGTACACCAGTCTTTCTTCAACCGCCACATTACAAATTGGATTTCTGAAATCCGAAAGATCAGAGGGTAATATGCAGTTTGAATCATATTATCAATAAATAATTTCTATCTTACATTGGATGGTCCTTTGTCTCATGAGAGGTTTAAAAGCAGGTGTCGTAATTACATTGATTGTTCCTCGGTCAGGTGTGAGATTGTATCGATGTAATAATGGACTGACTTTGTGAACTGACTTTTCTGTTGTTCTGTAGCTATTCGGGACAGGGTTGCATTCTGGCGACTCAAACTACAAAGTGAATCTCTGTACGATGCTCGCCTTTTCCTGAAATAAAATAAAAATGACATAATTAACCTAGGTAAAGTTAAATCTCTTCGAGAGGCCACGTGAATGTTGAGATAGCCCAGAACACATGACAATGGACTTTTCCAGTTTATCTTTCAATCATATGACGTTATAATCAACTTCGACCACGCGACGTGGAAGATGACGTCATAATCAATGGCGTCATGAATGACGTAGATATGTCCGTCAGGAACACATAATTGATGACGGAATAAGCATTTCTGTATGAATTGTATGTCTTTACTATTTAATAAACATGATGTTGAATACTTTGAAACTAATTTAACTGGGTGCTCTTGCTGCCATAGGCAGTTAGCTTCAAATTAGTTTCAAAATATTCAACAGCCAACCTGTAGTTTTCTGAAAATTGAGATGCAAGGACTGCAGGGATCGATCGATCCCAACACGAGGAAAGCGTCGGTGAAACTTAGCTAGAGACGGGGCATAGATATAACTGGGTTTCTCTATTCGCATGATTGCTTTGATATTGATTCAGTACGGGCCTGGACGTTAGACATAGCATTAAGTGAAATACTTGCAAAAAAATTTGCGACCATGTCAGACTTACCGAGCCTTTATAATCCTGTAAATACGCGGTGTTGCTGCTGCTCCCCCAGGTAAAGAAGTCCGCTTGCAGATCACCCTCAGCTTTCTGCTCCTCTGCACCTTGGCTCCAGATCTAAACAATACAACCAATAATCACATGTTTATATATGACATAGATAATAAAGCCTTTCAATTGATTATAGATTTATACAGTCAATCTAGCTACAAAGAAATAAAACTATGTTCTTTTCTTGTCAACAATACAAGAAGGTTGCTAAGTTCTTTGAAATCAATTTGTAAATGAGCCGTGGGTACGCATTCTCTCCATCCTACTAGCATACGCCCACTCACATCGTTAGAGAGCATCTAACATTAGACCTACCTTAATGGCTTGTTGTGGGCTGATTGTGATGTCGTCGAACATATATTGTACTTTGTAGCCACTTGGGAGTATTTTGGAGCCATCAGCGAGTACCTTGGCACTGTCAGTGAGCACTTTGACGATCGTCCAGTCTTTAAGCGAGATGACCTGTGGATTGAACCACAATATCAACTTAGATAATATTGACAAGGATCCAGTTTATCCATTAATCATGACGTCATAATCAAATACGTGCCGCGTAGGCTAACGTTATAATCAATTGCGTAAAAAATGACTCGATTTAGTCAGTCTTAAACGCTTAATAGTCCATCAGGTTGTATGAATTGTATGTCTTTGCTATTTAATAAACATTCTGTTAAATATGCCTGCCCCCAGTCAAATTAGTTTCAACATATTCAACAGCTTACCTGTATAGTTTTTTTCTGGAAACTGAGATTCAGAGTGCAAGAATCGATCGATCCTGACACAGGCAAAGCGTGTGTGGAGCTTAGCTAAAGATGGTCGGGGCATAGCTAAAAATTAGTTCCTCCATTGCATTGTGGGCAAATACTTCCCTTTCGTTTAAAAAAACAACATTCGGAGAATACGTATTTTAGAAGACAATGATTGTTATCAGCTAATACGGTATGATAATGACTATACTTCTTAATGATCCACGAGCTCGTGACACAAAAGCAGTGTCTGATAGCGACTAATTTATATAAAAGGCAACTAATTTTAGTAAATGGAATGTGAATCTAAGACAGTATACTACTGTAGTGAGCCTTTAAGTAAACGCCTACCATATTCTTCATGCTATGTGTACCCACTTACTATACACGCCAACCCCCCGTGATGCATTGCGATTGCATTTCCAGTTAGGAAGCAATGGCAAATCAAATTTAAATATTCGATAGAACCCTTTACAATATAACGAAATTGTGAAGTCTGGGTTTATGGTTTCCCAGATATAATACAATTCTTCCTAGTTTTCGTACAACTATGTATGGATAAGATACAACATAGAAGCCGCATATCGATATGCCCCAATCTTTTCTCAATGATATATAGCGATATGGGCAAAGGCAATATAATATTGTACAATCCTAGGTGAGAAAGATTGTATACCTCCGCTTTACCTTGGCTTTCTCTCCATGACTTGTATTTTCTATTGTGATAAAACTGCCATCAGGAGCCGCCTCTGCGAACGCTATTGGGCCACGTGATGTTCTCTGGACAGTCGTTCGTCCTGTTTGCTCTACCAGCTCAACTGGAATATGGAACAATAAACAATATATAGGATATCATGGTTACATTGCATCATGGGACATTTTAAAGGTCACGAAGGTAATTATGTTGTGGATGATTGCAAAAACTACAGTATGGCATGTTTTTGTGTTGTACACTGCAATGAATACATTATGAGAGGACACATTCTGCCATCCTGTGTAAAGGGATATGATCTGTCACTCAAGTACATGACGTCATAATCAATTATGTCACGTGTGGGTTGATCACACAATCATAACCATGTATTATAAGTATGTCGGTATGTTCGAAAAGCCTGTCAAGTGTACAAAATGTTTGTCTTTGATTTTAAAAAGAGTTTTAACAATATTCCGTTGAATATTTTGAAACTAAATTGATTGGAAGATGTTGCTGACACTGGGATTCTCACAATTCAGGATTCAAGGTATATAAATCGATTCCAACACGCGCAAAATATTGGGCAGGCTTAGCTATAAATGGACGGCGTATAGCTGAAAACGGATCCCTCTGTTATTAACTCTATGAAGATCTATGATAAATTACTGGATCATTTAAAGACGCATTGCATTGTGATAGGCTATCACATAGACTATGATATGAAGGGTTATATTTACTGTATGGCGTCATAGAGACTGCGAAATGTTAGATTATCTCATCGGAAGAAAAGAAATGTTGTGTTAGCTCAACTTACATTATCTTTGAGAACATTGCAAACGTGACGAGAAGATATATTTGAATTAGATTGATTGTACGGATGATAAAATCAAGAAGAAGAAGAAGAAAAAGAAGAAGAAGAAGAAGAATTGAATAGAAAAGTAGACGTAGCTATAGAATACGAAGAAGGCTGGGAAACGCAAAGAATTTAGAGAAGGCAAAGAAGATAGAGGATGGAAGGAGATAGATGAAAAGAAAGAAGAAGACCAAAAAAGGAAAAGGAGAATGATATGGAGGAAGAGAAGATGGAGGACGAGGAGGAGGAAAGGAGAAGGGGGGAGAGGAAGAGGAGGAGGATTGTGGTGGTGGTGGTGGTGGTGGTGGTGGTGGTGGTGGTGGTGGTGGTGGTGGTGGTGGTGGTGGTGGTGGTGGTGGTGGTGGTGAAAGAAATTTATAGGATATGGCATCACTTACGTTTACTTTTCATTTCAGGTGGAGATTCAGGCTCGCACTTCACGGTGCCAGTATCTGGTCTGCAAAACCTACAAATAACAAGTAAAATCTAACTATGACGGCATTTATGTGAAGCATTGTCTGACTCAACTACATTGTTAATTGTAAACTGGCGACCATGAACGTGTTCAATCTTGTGATTATCTCCTCTGGTGTGTTTAATTTAGTCACTCTTTGTGGAATGCTTGTCACGAATCGCTTTCTGAATTGCTTGAGCCACGCCTACACCATACCAAGCATGTTCGATGTCAGGAGATTCTTGCTGATAATGCAGGTTGCTGGGCCGGTGCTGGATAAATACCGGGCCGTATTGGCCCGATATTGGTCCATTACCCGCCCTGGTATGGTTGCAGGATAGTTTGCATAGACATAGCGAAACATGTGATGAGCATTTATAAAACTCGAAATTTCTTGTTTGAAAGTTATATGTCAACCATTATTTAACTTATTCATTAACCTTTAGCTGCTTTTTTCGTACCCGCTCTTGTCAGTCTACAGCAATTATTAAATTCTAGTCTGATGCTGTTATTTACAGGTGAGCGCATAGTATAATAACTTGATCTGACTTTCGTTTAACAAACAGTTTCAACCTACCGATATTCCTCATTCTCCAGTAACTTCCGGTAGGCGGCAATCTCCATCTCCATTGTGAGCTTACAGTCCATCAGAATCTGCAGCTCTACCAACACAGCCTCGAGTTCATTTTGCAATCTGCGCACGTCCTCACCCATGCGCACACGCTCGGATTCTATCTCCTGTTCCCTGTCTTCGAGTTGCATATTTCGGTCGCGAAGTGTCATATCCATTTGAGAATTCTGAAAGTCAGAGTGTAATATGCTTGTGAAATGAAGGACACAGCGATAATATAAGTTTAAAATCATGAATAAATGGGAATTGTATGGAAATATACTATTTCTCAATTAGAATAAGTTAGGCGGGTCGTGTTTGTCTTGATGATAAGTGAAATATTTTTTAAATAAAGTTATTGATATTGGTAAAGTTTCCATTTTATTTATATCATCTCAAATACAAATACGGTTAATCCTAAAGCATAGGCTTCCCACCTGCGAATCAAGTGTAGAGGTCTTTATATTATTAACGGTTTTTGTATCTCAATTTTAAAACTGCTATGCTAGAAAGTTGTTGATTCTTTTAAAATAATTTGACTGTGGCCTGTCAACATCTTCCAGTCACATTGGCTTCAAAATATTCAACAGAATATTACATACAGTGCAGCTAAGATATAACTTATCATTTTCCAAAAAAACTAAATAAAACATACTACGGCCGTGTTCTCTCTAGAGTCTTATTCCGGAATAACGCCATACGTCAGTATGGCGTTATTCCTGATTAAATCTCTAGTGAGAACACGGCCTAAGACAGCAATGCCTTCCAATCCAATTATGTTCAGAATATTCAACTGAATATTTATTACTAACTAACATATTGCTGTCTTGGTTTTGAAATCACGTTAATTTATTTATGGGCTGTATTGTACATCATAACAAATGTATCATTTCTGGTTTCCAAGGGTTAAAGTGTTACGGAAGGTTACGCCCATGTCAGTAAATGGACTTTATTACATATAAAATACTACAAAATGCCTATTCTCCTAAATTTGAGTTGGACGCTTTTAAATTAGTTGCCAAAGATGAACGCAGGGCTATGGACAACAGATATTTTAAAGGTTGTCTCACCTTCGCTTCTAGTTCGTTTATTCTGGAGCTGAGGTCCAATACTCGGCCCCTGAGTCGCTTTGTCTCCTCCTTAATCGGCGCCATGTCACATGGAGGCGCTTGCGTGGCGCGAATCTCTCTCACCTGAAACCCGAGAAGAAATATAAGACATTGAATTATTTTTTTCAATGCTCCTGTGCATGTACATTGTGAGAGATTTACATGTCATGTGCATGTACATTGTGAGAGATTTACATATGTCCTGTGCATGTACATTGTGAGAGATGTACATATGTCACAATATATTCAAGCAACGAATAACTGATTTCCAGTCTATTCATTTTTCAACATTTTTATTACAGTTGAACATGTCTACAAGAGACACTGGTTAGTAACAAATTGTCAATAAAAACAGGCAGTCAATTGACCTTTCCATTTTATCCATTATCTGACGTCATATGACGTCATAATCAACTATGCGACGTGTAGGATGACGTCATAATTAATTATGGTATGAATGACTCGGTTTAGTTCGTCTTTAACGCTTAATAGTCCGACACGTTATACGAATTGTATGGCTTTATCATTTAATAGTATTCTGTTGACTATTTTGAAACTAATTTGACTGGGCGATGTTGCTGCCATATGCGGCAACAGCGCCCAGTCAAATTAGTTTCAAAATATGTAACAGCTTATCTGTATAATTTCCTGGAAATTGATAGTCAGCGAGTTCAGTGATTGATCGATCCCAACACAATCGATGTGTGGATGAATATTAGCTAGAGATAGGAGGGGCGTGGCTAAAACAGGAAATGTGAATTAATACACTTCATTTGCTGTAGTGATTGGTCTTTTGGGCGCCACGTGGTAGTGGTTCAACATCTGTCTTAACCCTTTAGTGGTCAAAACTGGTCAGAAAAATAGAAGTCTTTTCAGGAGAAAAGTAAAGTACATGAGCGGGGACGGGATAAATGCATTGTACCATTGGTAGAAATGAAATAATAAAACTATAGATAGAGTTTGGTTACTATAAGCCTGAGAGTTTAGCTGTAGCTGGGCTAAAAGTTAACCCGTAACTCAATGTAAGCGCAGGGCTTAAACAGAAATAATAAAGTCACGGAGATGAAATTAAAGAGGGAAATGTTATAAATGCATTGTAGGCTAGTATTGATAGAAATGCAACAAAAAGCTATAGATAAAGTTCGGTTACCATATAAATAGACGCCGAGGTATTGACATACGCTGTTCTGTTCTTAGAACAAGCGAGCTAAACGTACATTAGAAGCTACCTGTATTGTTCTACTATTCTCACCTGCATATTCATTCTGGTTTCGAGATCCGCCTTAATCTGGTCCAATCTGGTATCATACTCTGTCTGTATCTCTCTAATGGCGCCCGTCAACTCGCCATGCCAGTACTCACGCATCTCCAGGTTACTGTCCTTCTGAGTCATCGCATGTAACTCACGTATCTCCTGTTCATACACGGAGCACAGGAACGATAACTCCTCTTCCAATGACTGGCATTTGGTGGACACGTTTATGTGTGACATAGTCTCGTTGTCCAGGTCCTGAAGATTGAAAAAAGCATATAAATAAATAAAAGTAACACAGAGATAAATGACGATACGATTTGGGCAGACATACCATCGAATGAAAATCCTAATCGTTGATAAGTGGATGAATGAATATATTGATAAGCTATTTTTACAAGGGACAAGCGACTTTAAATTTAAGATAAGTTTTCCAGCCGATCTGCGTGCCTGCCTGACTGATCGACTGTCTGTCTGTCTGTCCGCCCACCCACAACTTCGCCCGCCCGCCTGCCTGTCTTCCGGTGTTGACCAGTTTAGACAAAGTCGCTTACGGAATAACGCGGCCGAGAGTGCAAACTACCTTGTTTCTTCTAAAGAAAGTATTTCTTTGTCTGAAAATGACATTGAAATAGTGTTTTTAACATAAGGCTGAATGGTCAGTTCTTCGTCACTTATCTGTTAGCGAGCAAACAAACCCAGATAACGCAGGTTACCGGGCCGGTACTGGACCAATACCCGTCCGTACTGACCCAGTACCGGTACAGTGACTTGCGTTATCAGAGGTTGTTCATATTGTTCCCAAACGATCTTGCTAGTCTAATACAGCAACAGCTTTTTGCACTGCCATTGTAGAAATGGATACCAGTAGATGTTTCTGAAGATTTGTGCTAGAAGCGTCAATCTTCGTTTATAGAGAAGTACTGTAAAACCTGTCGTAAACGACCACCTTATATGACGAAGATAATGGATGAAACCCTGAAATTCTTGGATCTCAATTTCCAGAAAACTATACCCGCAAGCCGGTGAATATTTTGAAACTAATTTAAATGGCTGCTGCTGCTTTAGTTTCAAAATATTCAACAGAATGGTTATTAAAATAGTAAAGACGTACAATTCGTACAATTTGGCGGACTATTAACCGTTTATGGCGGACATAGCTATGTCATTCATGACGTAATTGATTGTGACGTCAACCTATATGTGACGTAATTCATTATGATGTCATATATTTGACTGACGGAGTTGATTCCTCTATTAGTCACTATACACAGGTGGTCTCTTCATACAAGTCACTTGCTATGACGTTGTGAGGCAAAATATTGTGTGTCTTTAAGACATGACATATTCAGACCACCTGTCTAAAAGAATAACGATGCTTTAGATCCAAAGAGAGTTGGTCCTGTGAGCATCAGGTTTGACAGTATTTTCAGGGATCGAATGACAGTTATTTCCCCTTACCGTTCGGAGTCGGTTGTTGTCCTCTTGAAGACGTTTGATATCTTCCCGTGTCGCACCTATCTCGTTGCTAAGTGCCGCGTTTTTTTCTCTCAGGCAACTTATTCCACTTTCCAGGTGGCCGTATTGATCAGCCATGCTCTCAAAGCGGCTCTTGTAGTCCTGTGTCATGCGAGATTCGCCATCACGTCTGAAATATATATGGGGAGTGGGGGGGGATTATTTAAAGAGAATAAACCGAAAAAATCATCTATTGACGTCGTGGGATGATTCCAAATGTGATCATGGGCAATGTACTGCCCGCCCCACCCCACCCAACCCTTGTGTATGTCCAGTTAGGATGGGTTGGTGCGGAGGGTTTCCCAATCGCGGAACGAATATCGGAATATCGTTGACGCACCCGACAGCATAAATGCATTTATGAAATCTATCAAGTTTAGCGTATATATGGTGAAAACAATAGAAGATACACAATAAATCGATTTGTAATTTGCCTGCAGAATCACGTGCTGCAGAAACAGTGCTTTGTGGCCGAAAATCACGGTTGGAATGTATGTGCGCGAAACCCCTCAGGGCAAGGGGCGTGTCCATACTAGAAAAAAGAATTTGGGGGTGCTATCATGTTATTCCCCTACCAAATTTTGAGAGCTGCCGTTTCAGTCCGTTTTAATAATAAATTCTGTCTATATCGTTGTTTATTGGCAATCCAAATAAACCGTGATGCATACTGAATTAGTTACTGAATTGTGGTGGGTGGAGGGGTATCCCACGGCGTTGTTACTGGGTGTTGATCCTGTCAAGGGCAACAACAGCTTCCAGTCAAATTAGATTCAAAATATTCAACAGAATGTTTGTTAAATTGTAAATTCATGAACGATGACGTATTTGATTGTAACTTGCAATGGATTGTGACGTCAGATAATTGAAAGATCGGATCATTCAATTAGAAAGCCATCAACTTGCTACATCTACAGCGACATCATGTGATAAGAGGGCCGTTATAAATACGCCTTCTAGAGGGTCTAGTTTTAATCCATAACATTCAAAACTCTCAAATGTAAAACAGTCGTACAGTAAAGTTGTTGGATATTTTGAAATTAATTTTACTGGAAGCTGTTGCTGCCGTAGGAAGCAACAGCTCCCTGCCAAATTAGTTTCAAATATCCAAGGGAATAACCCATACGTCATAAAGAATGTATCTGTATTTGATTTGTCCGTAATGATGCACAATAAGATGGTCAAATAAGACAGATTTTAAATGAATATTTGAGAATTCATGTGCCGACCATCTTGAAATCCATTACATGTCTGGTAGCCATTAATTTAGCTAAAATGAGTGGTCCATATATTTGAGAATTATCACCAGAATATGCCTGTTATTCAGAAATAAAGTTTGTTTTAATAGATACAGCATATTCATTCCGTTAACATTATCACCAAACAAAACACGAAAACTGGAAAATGTTGTCAATATTTTGAAAATAAAACCTCTAAATTAAGCATTCATTTTAATTTTCAAGAAATGGTGCTGGCGGAATAAATGATGAAATGTACGGATGAATTATTGAAAGTATAAAATAAAATAATTTTTACTCACTCCTGCTTTTCAAATCTGAGCATATCTTCCAGACTGACCACCTTGACCTCCATCTCTGATTTCTGTCTGGTCAGTTCATCTATGATCTTCCGGGCTTGCTGCAACTCTACGTCATACATCTGACGAATCTTGGACGGTTCAAATAACGCATTCTTCTTCAATTTCTCATTTTCTACAATCAAAGCTTTGTTCTGAGCTTCTAAGAAACGAACTTTCTCGATATAAGATGCTAATCTTTCATTTAAATTCTGCAAATCTTTCTTTTCACGTTCACGATTTTCTTTGACATCGCTGACATCACTATTTCTGGCGAAACACATGGAACTGTCAAAGTGTCCGGATGAGCGGAGTGATTGACGGTTAGAAACAAAAGCTGGATAAGAATCACCGACACTGCTTCTAGAGATCACTGTAGCTCTACCCGCCATTACAGGCGTGAAAGTGTTACTTCTCCTCATCGTAATTTGCTCAGTTTTGGAACACATTTCCAGAAATATTTCTACAAATTCTCTTTAGCACACAAACTATCTAACCGACAAAATAAAATAAACTGTTTTACAACGTTAGTTCCAACTTGCACCAATATACTTTACTTGCACCAAAGATTGCACCAACGCTAAGCTGATGAAACACCTCACGAAGCGTAACGATCTACTGACACGACATTGCAAACACGCGTTTTTAAATATCAGATTTTCAGGTATCTTCACAGAAACCGAAAAGTAACGTTACTCTGAAATTGATTGGCTATTTTAATAACATCATTTAACTTGTTAATAACAATCTACCTTGGAAACGACGAAGCATGTTCGTAAACCTGTACGGACGTATTCACGTGCGAATTATATATTACAATAAGCCTTTTATGGGGCACTAGGGATTGTGCGGAAGTTATTGAGCCGTATTCATCTATCGCAGATACAATGACCACCACCCCCACCCCCATTCACTGCTTTATTGGTTATGAATGGGTCAGATCAGCGTGACGTCATTGCTTCATGAACGGGTCGACATGTTTGCGGTAGCTTTGCTATGGAACTAATCCTCGCATGAGACCGGAGCAAAGCTTTGTTGGACAATTGAATTAACTGACCACTCGGACAATCAGAAATTAACCATTGTCAATGTGAAATTATACCGGAGAAACGGGTTTGAAGAAGCGAACTATGAATTTGTAAACCAGACGAAAATGCTAAAAGCAATTTAAATGAAAGTTACTACTGATTACGGCAACAATTACATTCAGACAAATTTCTTGCAAAATACCATATGATAATTTAATAAAATTATGTACTAAATATAGCATTTGGAACGAAATTGGTTTATTAGTGAAGAAATGTTTGACCAGACATAACACTTTCAACGTTACAAACTAGATTCGAGAGACTTTCTGAGAAATTTCTCATTGTATATTTGACTGAGGACGTTCTGTTGCGTCGCATGTCAGCAACAGCTTTCACTCAATTTCGACTCAAAATGTTCTACACGCATTTTAGTCAAGATTGAACTATTGTTGTTTTAGGAGTTAAGACATAACTCGTGAATAAACGAACATGTTTGAGCACATGCGCGTGCCAAACTAAATCTAGCGGTATTATTCGTGTTTTATTATGATTCAACAATAATACCAAAATACATGCCGTGTCAAGCAAAACACATTTCATGTAATGTGTGTATCTTTTATACACCTTGATTTATTAAAATAATTTCACCCGCCCTTCCGACCGACCGTCCGTCCACCAACCAACGCACAACCCACCCACACACTCACCAATCCATGCATCCATCCATCGTTCGTTCGTTCGTCCGTCCGTCCGTCCGTCCGCCCGTCCGCCCACCCATCCATCGATCCATCCATCCATCCACACACATACCCACCAACTCACTCACCCACCCACCCACCCACCCACACCCACACCCACAACCCAACCAACCATCCAGCCATCCATCCATCCATCTATCCATCCTTCCACCCACTACCCACCCAGCCACCCACCCTCCCACAACCCGCCAGTCCATCCATCCATCCATCCATCCATCCATCCACCCTCCCACACCCACCCACCCACACGCACGCACGCACGCACGCACGCACGCACGCACGCACGCACGCACGCACGCACGCACGCACGCACGCACGCACGCACGCACGCACGCACGCACGCACGCACGCACGCACGCACGCACGCACGCACGCACGCACATCTATCCACCCATTCATCTTTCAATCAACCCACTCACCACCCACCCACCCACCTAATCAGCTACCCACCCATTCACCAGCCACCCACCTCCCTCCAACCCATCCATCTCATCCACCACCACCCATCAATTCATCTACCCATTCATCCGTCTGTCCTTTCTCCCTCCATCGCCCCTCCCTCATTTCCACCCACCCACCAACACACACACGCACGCACTCACTCACGCACGCACGCACGCACGCACGCACGCACGCACGCACGCACGCACCTACCCACTCGAGAGGCACTAGAGTCCACCTTATTCTTTGTCTCTTGTCACACACCCACCACCCGCGCTCCAACCCCAACAACCCTTCATTCGTTCGTGCGTGCGTCCATACATTCGTTCGTTCGCTCGTCTGTCCGTCTTCCCGGCGCACGACCGCCCGTTCGTTCGTTCGTTCGTTTATTCGACACATATTTTGGAGTCATATACATCTACACTGGCCAATCTTTCTAGCTATGGAGATGTATTCTAGGTACGAGAACTAGCTCTTCTACTTTCCGAGTCAAACAAACCCCATTTCGTGTAATGTACGTATGATTTATGCTCGTTGATTTATGCTCGTTGACCTATGCTCGTTGACTTATGCTCGTTGACTTATGCTCGTTGGCTTATGCTCGTTGGCTTATGCTCGTTGGCTTATGCTCGTTGGCTTATGCTCGTTGGCTTATGCTCGTTGACTTATGCTCGTTGACTTATGCTCGTTGACTTATGCTCTCGTTGACTTATGCTCGTTGACTTATGCTCGTTGACGTATGCTCGTTGACTTATGCTCGTTGACTTATGCTCTCGTTGACTTATGCTCGTTGACTTATGCTCGTTGACGTATGCTCGTTGACTTATGCTCGTTGACTTATGCTCGTTGACTTATGCTCGTTGACTTATGCTCGTTGACTTATGCTCGTTGGCTTATGCTCGTTGGCTTATGCTCGTTGACTTATGCTCGTTGGCTTATGCTCGTTGGCTTATGCTCGTTGACTTATGCTCGTTGACTTATGCTCGTTGACTTATGCTCGTTGGCTTATGCTCGTTGGCTTATGCTCGTTGGCTTATGCTCGTTGGCTTATGCTCGTTGGCTTATGCTCGTTGACTTATGCTCGTTGACTTATGCTCGTTGACTTATGCTCGTTGGCTTATGCTCGTTGGCCTATGCTCGTTGGCTTATGCTCGTTGACTTATGCTCGTTGACTTATGCTCGTTTACTTATGCTCGTTGACTTATGCTCGTTGACTTATGCTCGTTGATTTATCCTCGTTGATTTATGCTTGTTGATTTATGCTCGTTCGCTCGTTCGTTCGTACGTCTTTACATTGAAAAAAACGCATTGGCACAGGAATTTAATTAAAAATTTCTTTGCATAAATTTGTCCTATCGAGACCAAGTTTAGATTTACTTAGAGTGGTCCCCCCCCCCCCCCCCCTTGAGATTAGTTGGGGTAAAGTGAACTAATCAGTAAGTCGCTTTAACAGGTAAAGGCTGGGATTGATCCTACATTATAGAGAAATCACACACACGAATGCGCACGCACGCACGCACGCACGTGCGCATGCACGCACGCATCTGAACGAATGCACGCACGCAGGCATCTGAACGAATGCACGAGTTCACGCAATAATACATGCACACAGTAATACATCCACGAATGCACGCAATAATGTATGCATGAACGCATGCACGAACAGACGCACGAATGCATGCACGCACACACCCACGTACTAATGTACTCACGAATTAATGCACCCACACCCACATACACACGCGCGCGCACATACACCCACGCAAGTATAGATGTACGCACGTACGGATGTATGAGCACACACCCACACACATACACACATACGAACACACGCACGGACGCACGCCCGCACGAACGCACGCACGCACACACACACTTTTGCAGACACAAAACTAAAAGATGTCCTACGGATATGATTTCATGTTGCCGCACCATTGATTTTGGTTGGGATTAGATTTATTTAAGAATAGGTAGGGAGGGATGAAATCTTGTCATTGTTATCAGGAACCATGAGGTCTAACTTTGATCTTACTAGCAAATCTTTCAGGTTTGGAT
The DNA here is from genome assembly GCA_034401795.1 of Chaetoderma sp. LZ-2023a. Taxonomy (NCBI): domain Eukaryota; kingdom Metazoa; phylum Mollusca; class Caudofoveata; order Chaetodermatida; family Chaetodermatidae; genus Chaetoderma; species Chaetoderma sp. LZ-2023a. Next base: position 76,075,500 of record CM067362.1, on the reverse strand, counting down.
TTCTATTGTAAGCTATCACTGGTCGTGCTTTGATCGGTTCCTTTAATTTAGATTGCAACTGTGAATATTCGTCTTTCATGGTTTTCGCTAATTCAACATTACGTCTATTGTATATGAGTTGAAATGGGATAATCTTGTTCTTTTGTGATATTCCTGAATCTACATTTATTCCAAATGGTGCTTTTGTTTGGAGTGTTCTAATCCAATGGCCTTCTCGTATTTCGCGAAACGAACTCGTTTCTTCCTCACTATCGAAGGTCGGAATCTGTTCTATTGGCATGATTTCAAAATGATGCTCAACTGGATGATCAGGAAGTTGAAAATGTTGAGCAATTGGCGTATCTGCTGATGTGTTAATATCAGAAACGTGGCGTCTAGCACACACCCTAAATGCATTTTTTGTTTCACCAACATACTGTTTCTGGCAAAGGGCACAATTGATCAAATAGACTACATTCTCAGAATCACAATGCATATTTGTTCGGATATGATATTCATTTTTAGTTTGAAAACTCAGGAATGTTTGTTGGTTTAAAATATAGTTGTTTACTTTGCATCTGTTTTTGTCGCATTTAGAAACTGATCCATCGCACATGATTGGTTTGTTGTTTAATTTGGACAGGTTCAAACTCGGGTCCGCTATGAGGTTTTAGATTTTCAAGCTCATTGAAAATTTTTCGAAGAAAACGGGCTGAATAGCCTCGTGCTTTCAAAGCATCAAACAGAGTAGAGCATGCACCGTTCAGATTTTGCCTGTTGCTAGAGTTTCGAAAGAATCTTATGATTTGCGATTTGATCAGACCTTTAAATGTGTGTGGAGGATGAAATGATTTTTTGTGAAGCAGCTGATGTGAGTCTGTTGGCTTAAAGAATACTTTATATTCTAATTTTTCACAGGAGTCAAATTAAGGACCCTTATAGATCGTGACATCTAAAAAGTCAACTGATGTTCCACTAATAGTAGCTTTTAGCTTGATGTTTGGATCTTGGTTATTGAAAATGCGAAAAAATTCTCAAAAGTCTTCTTCTGAATGTTGCCAAATTATGAAGATGTCATCTAGATATCTGAGGTAAAGAAGAGGCGTTTTGGTTGATTTGTTCAGCGCCTCCTTTTCCCACTCCGCAACATAAATCGTGGCAAAATTTGGGCTGTCCGTCCGTTTATATTAGCAGTATCATCACATTCATCCGCATTATCATTGACAATAATTAAACCTTTTATGAAGAGGCGGGTCGTAACCGTCCTCTGCAGTGGTATTGAAGAGTGTCCATTTGATGGTCAGGAGAAGACGATCACCAACAATCCATCACCTAAATGACTGTCTCCATGTCCGAGCCAGACATTCCAGTCGTAGATTTCTCAACAATAGCCCTCGCCCGTCCACAAACGGACACTCGATATGGACAGATTTTGCTATTCTTGACCACACATTAAGACATTAAAATGGCTAATGATTATATTTATTTAACAACCCACGTTG